>JAJHZJ010000124.1:3180546-3713473 GCA_023548195.1 Bettongia penicillata ogilbyi | reverse complement strand
TGACTTAAGCCCATGTCATTCTACTTGTGAGGCTGTCCCTTAATGCTGCCTCTGGGTGAGAAGAGTCTGCCACTATTATTGTGTTCCTAGCGATGGTTTTTGCAATTTGTTTAACTTTTATTTGTAAAGAATTAGGTGCCATGTCATTTGGCATGTACACATTTAATAGGGGTATTTTTCATGATCTATGGTACTTTTAAATGTAGTTTCCCTATTTGTTTTTTTTTTGTTGTCCTCTGATTTGTCATGATGACTGAAACTCTGGCTTTATTAGTTACCTGAAGAATAGTAGATTTGTTCTATCCCCTAATTTTCACTCTGTTTGTGACTATAATTAAATTTTGTTTGGTGATTTCATAAATGGTTGAATTTTGTTTTCTTAGCTGCCCTGTCATTTTATTTCTTTTTATGGGGAATTTAATACAGTAACATTTAGGATAAAACTTAGTAAGTTGTGTTCTCTTCCACTAATTGCACATGCATATATGATACATATGTGCATACATATGCATATATCTACACACATATACAGAGTTAATGGGAGAACACATAAATTTAACAATTATCTATGGTTTCATTGCTAAGGGAACTTTGGGTGCTGAAACCTTTGGCTGGGGTATTCAGACTACTGTTTATATCATTGAGAGATGAAAGGAGGGAAAGAAGAAAACAAGCCTTTACATGCCAGCCACTGTGGCTCAGTGTTGGGGCTACAAGTACAAGCACAGAGTCCCTGCCCTTAGGGAGTTCACAGTCTAAGACAGCACATGGAAGGGAACTGAAAAGGTGGACGCACGCATTTGTGTGCATGGGTGGATGAAGGACTGTGCAGGGCATAATTCTGAAATTCAGGAGATCGGGAGTAGAGCTGGGAGGGGGATGAAGTCCGGCTAGCCTTGCCTCTCACAAAATGGTGGCTCCAGTAGAAACTCACAAGAAGGAAAAAGAGGGACCAGTCTTGCAGAAGGTTGTTCCATGGTGAGAAACCCACAGAGGTGGTGGGATGTTCCAGGGTGAGGAGGTACCAGGCCCTGAGGGGGAAGTTCCAGAACAGAAGCAACTGAAGCATAATTCTGCAGATCATAAGGTCAGGAACAGGGCCATGAGGGGAATGGAACTTGCCAGGGGTCATACTCTCTGTATTTTTGGAGGCGATACCTAACTCCACTCTTTATTTATTATGCTATGTCTCCCTTAACACATGTACATATCTGTATATACACATATATGTGCATATAAGTATGTGTACACCTATTTATGTATGTAAACATACATGTATATGTATATGTATACATACATAGGAATATATGTATATGGGTATGTATGCATCTATACATGAATGTATATATACATATATACATGGATGCATATGTATTTTTATATAAACATGCATATATGTATATGGGTATATATATGTGCATGAGTATACAAACACACAGAGCAAGGATAAGACCCTCCTTGTGTAGGATGAGCAGAGTTCTCAGAGCTGCTGTACATTGTGAAAAATTACTTTGCTAACAACCTTGACTTGCTCGAGCTTCTTGATTATGCAGAGGAGGCCAGACTGACCTGGAAATCAGAATCAGCCAATAAGGAGGTAGACTGAGCATCTCTTACGTTTGATGTACCAGAGATCCTTTGCAATATTTGCTTGACAAACGCAGAACTTCCTCTGCTGTGCTGGTGACCACAGAACTGACTTCAGCTGGTTCATACCACCTCTCATGGACAGAGCTAGCACAAGTATCCTAGTTCTGAGACACTGGGGCTTTTCAGCCCTTCCTTGTTCTGTGTAGGCATCTCATGATCTTTGTAAAATGGCCCCTCCCTGGGAAGTGGAAACTGATCCCAAGAGACTGTGGCAGTACTTGACTGTGCCATGACATGGTAGAGAAATTCAAACCCACAGTGGCGGTACCTGACTGCTCCATGACACAGCCGTTCCCACCCAGCTTGGTGGTTTCTCTTTGTTTTTATAATCTGTGCAGCCTAACTCCAAAGCGAGCTCAGTTCCTGCTGCAGCTCCACATCCATGCATGCCCGCTGCTTTGAGAGACAACAAACACAACCTAATTCTACCTGTCTTTCTCCTACTGAACTCTGGAGGTTGATGGCACATGATATGTAGAAATAGAACCGTATAGAACGAACCCACCTCCCACCGCAGAAGGACATCTTGAATAATTCTGGCTCTGGATGAAATAATAGTACCAACAACTACACAAATATGGCCTCCATGGTCTCTTACTCCTCCTGTGGATGGCTTAAGTTTTTATTTGTTTTCAGCTCTATTTACATATGCGTACATATATATACGTTCCTTTATTTTATTTGCTTTTCTCATGTGGGGATCCAGGGACATTTTTTGCTACCTCAGCTCAGCTTATACTAATCAAGAACATGATCTATCTGGGAAACAGCTTCTCTAAACAGGGCTTTAAACTAAGTCCTTTCCTGGATAGAAGGTAGAATCAACGCATCAAAGTGACTCCAATCCTTTAAATTCCACAAACACATCAGCTGTACTCTGTTATAATGATGTTTGGCATTTATATAAAGCTTTAAGGCTTGCAAGCCCTTTTCATGTGTAATCTCTTTACCTTCTGCTATCTAGTGTTCATGTTGCTCAACTTGTTAACTCAGTCCTGAAGTTTCTGAGAGGAAGGTGCATCCTCATAAACCCCCAGGTCTCTTCTTATGGAATCACTTTCTTTTTCTCAGAGTTCTCAATTCAGGGTTCAAATGTTACTGTTTCTGTCAGGCAGGCAGGCAATACATATTTCTTTTTTTCTTTTTGCCAATAAATCCATTTCTCTAAATTGGGAGCCAAATAGAAGTCAGAGAAAGTATATATAGAAGAATATAGACTAGACAATTCAGAGTGAAGGTGCTCTTCCATTGGGAGCTAGGTAAGAGCCACAAAAAGGGAGAGACAAACAGAGACAGAGAGACATAGAGATAGACAGAAAGAGACACACAGAGAAAGAGCTAATGAGAGAGAGAGAGAGAGAGAGAGAGAGAGAGAGAGAGAGAGAGAGAGAGAGAGAGAGAGAGAGAGACCCAGATGTCATCCAAGGATAAGTTGCTCGACATCTGAATTGGAGCAAACTGGGAACAGGAATATGATGGAGACTGCCAACTCTACTTATATCAGCTTTTTTCCAGCAACTTTTCCTTCAGCAATCTGAAATGTGGTTTGGCACTGTCCGTCTCTCTTGAAACTAGCATCCAGAAGCTCCTGAAGAGACTGCAGAGCCCAAAGAGACTTAGCAACTTGAAGAAAACTTAGTAAACATTTATTAAGCACCTACTATGTGCTGGGCTGTGTGGTAAGTACTGGGGATACAAAGAAAGGTAAACATCTCTGTTCTCAAGAAGCTCATGGTCTGATGAAGGAGACAACATGGAAACAACTATGTCCAAACAAGCTACATTCAGGATGAAGTGGAAATGGCCAGCAGAGAGAAGATAATAGGTTTAAGAGGGATTGGGAAAAGCTTCCTAAACAAGGTGAGGTTTTAGTTGGGAATTAAAAGAAGCAGGCAGCTCAGGAGGTGGAGAGGGAGGGCATTCCAGGCAAGGAGAACAGTCAGAGAAAATGCTGGAGTTGGGAGATGGAGTCCAGTGTCACTAGATCACAGGGGCTACTTAGGGCATATGTAAGAAAGAAGACTGGAAAGGTAGGGGCAGGGTGGGTAATTAAGGGCTTTAAACTTCAGACAGAGGATTTTATATTTGGTCCTGGAAGTGATAGGCAGCCACTGGAGTTTACTGATGAGGGGGTGAGCTGATCAGATTTGCACTTTCGGCATTTCACTTAGATACCTGAACAGAGGATGGATGGGAGTGGGGAGAGACTTGTGGCAGGAAGTCTATATCAATAGTCCAGTCTGTTCAGTTGCCATAGATTCTTCTGGCATCCTCAGTCTCTCTGGCAATCCTCACTGATTGGCAGGCCATCTGGTGAAGGGTTATATGCACGTAAAACTCTACCTCCTCTTTTATGTTGGCATTTGGTCCCTGCTGTTTGTTTTGCTGATGTAACCATAACTACATTGGACCAAGGGAGCTGGGGTACTGTGCACCCTTTCCTTCTCCACAAAAAGGATCCTCTCAACTCTGGACCCATATGGTTGTGTACTAGGTTCAGTCTAAAAGAATAGGTCTCTTGTCTCATTGTTTTCTTAGCTCTTTAGAAAACTGCCCCACCCCTCGGGAGACCTGGGAGAATTAGTTAAAGCTTAGGTTTGGCTCATGCCTAGGATCTCTCCATTAAGGAGAGCTGAAAGGTACTCAATGTATAATATGAATCAGGGATGAGACACTTACTTAATTCTATTAGACAAAAGAAATCCTTAATGCACACAGGATCCCCAAGCATTCATTGAAATGCTTAAACTTTAAAAAACCTTAAAACAAGTAGCAGTAGTTTATAACCACTCTCAAATTCTCCTGGGATGTTGACATTTGAAACATCAGGACATGTTTTGTTTATGGGAATACTGAGTACACATTTTACATTTCACCTTGACTTTGCCCTGCCCAAATAATTCCCTCCAAGTTCTTCTGTCAAGTCATACCAAAACTTGGGTTCGTTGTTTGAGGTTTATCTTTTATCCCAAGAAGCACTGCAGCTGATATATAGAGGGGAGCCCCCCTCCCACTGACTGAAGAAGGACCTTTCTAACTCACAAGATGATTTCTAAGACTGAAAATCTATTTCTTTCTTTCTTTCTTTCTTTCTTTCTTTCTTTCTTTCTTTCTTTCTTTCTTTCTTTCTTTCTTTCTTTCTTTCTTTCTTTCTTTCTTTCTTTCTTTCTTTCTTTCTTTCTTTCTTTCTTTCTTTCTTCTTTCCTTCCTTTCTCTTTCTTTCTCTTCCTTCCTTCCTCCCCCTCCCTCAGTCCCTTCCTTCCTTCCTTCCTTCCTTCCTTCCTTCCTTCCTTCCTTCCTTCCTTCCTTCCTTCCTTCCTTCCTTCCTTCCTTCCTTCCTTCTTCTCTCTCTCTCTCTCTCTCTTTCTTTTATCTCTTAGTCATTTGTTCGATTGATGCTTATTTCTCATCAGGCAAAGAAAGAAAGCAGAAATTGGAGCCAAAGCCCCAGGCTTAGACTCACCCAAGCCCATACATATGATACGGCTCCCAGGTGTTCGCAGTTTCCTTTTGTTTTTAGTGGAGGAAGGATATCAGCCCTGCTTCCATTCCTCCAAGTGAAACTTCCAAACTATTGCTATGCTCAACAGATGGGCAGAAAAGAAAAAGCAGAAGATAGGTCATTTCCTTTGAAAATTTTACCAACTCAGCAGACAATAAGAGGATAGTTTCATCATCTTGAAGCTTAAAGTTTTTCCATGTTGAGTTGTGTCTTTGGAATCTCTGGAAGGTTTGGTGGAAGCTCCACATTTTCTAAGATGGCCCCTGTAAACTGATTCCCATACATATTCCATGGAATTCTTCATGGCATTTCTATTAAGGTGAAACCAGGCTTTTCCCCTCAACTTGTGGGCTCTCCCATTACTCTGGTCTATCCTGAACCCCTTGGGTTTGCTTTTATCTTTGTAATATCTTTATTTTTCAGGTTATTTTTTTCTGGAAGACCTTTAAGTCTTATAGTATCTTTCTATACCTATCCTCAAATTCCATACTCTGTTTTTTTAGAGTTCTTATACATTCTTCCAGTTTTGTTTTTAAATATTTTATTCCATTACTTTTTCTTTTGTCTATAATTTTTGTCTTGATTCTTTCACTTTCTTCTTCTGAGAATCTATTGTTTATGAAGCGTATCTCTGCCCTTTGTTCCACATTCTCTAGTCCTTGGTTTGACTTACTTATAAAGCTCTAATTTCTGTTCTTATTTCATTCATTCATTTAATTATTTGATTTGTTTTTCTGAGCTTTTCTGGAGGTTCTTAGAATTCCTTCATTATAATTTCAGATTACCTTGAAGAATTTGTTGAGAAATGGAGACCTTCCTCAGAGATTTTGTTTAATTTTCTGTTGTTTCAAAGTATTTATTCAATGAGATGGATTGCTCCCCCCACATCTGAATGAATGAGTGAATGTTTGTTATTTTGATTAGTTTTTATACTTTTACTCAAAACTTCTACTAATTTTTTCCACAATTCCCTTACTGTCTGTTTACAATTAGATTGCCAACTTCAGGGCAATGATCAGTTAGTAAAAAGAAAGAATAATGAGAAAAAACATGTGTCATACCAATGAAACAACTCAATCTTGAGTTATTTAAACAATAATGAAAAATGGGAAAGGGGCATCAGAAATGCCACCAGCAGCAATTACAACAACTTTACATCGAAGTTTAACCAATATATATCTATTTCCACAAAAAGACCAAAAGATCTCAGAAGGCACCTGCATCAGCAAATATTTGACATACTTGCCAATTGGAGAGAGATATCAGCTAAACACAATATTTATTTAGAGTATAAACTCATTTGTAAAGTATGAAAAAATCCACAATTATGGGCAGTATTAACCCCTAAGGGAGAGAGAAGCACTAGACGGTAAAACTACTTTAGAGAAAACTTGGCAAGATACTGAACAAAGCAAAATTATCCTGAGGATATTTAAAGATGATGACAGATTGAAAAAAAAATGGAAAAGATCTGCAAAGATGACTGTAACAGATAATTTTATCTATCAAGGACAGGAGAACCACTATACTAGGACCCTAAATGCTTATGCTTATTCTTATAGGGGAGGTAGAAATGTCACTACAGAGAATGAAGATGGGAAAAATCCATTGCATTGTATTAAGCGTATAGAGATTCTTGATAGAAGAGAAACAACTGTTAGAGCACTAAAGAATTGATATGCAGAAGGAGAGGAAGATATCAAAGTAATTTGGAAAAAAATCTTAGATCTCTTGAATACAAAAAGGCAACTAAAAAATCAATAGCTACTAATCTATATGCCCACACTTCCAACCTTGGGCCCCTCTAGCTTTAGCTCCACAACCCTATGGCTTGTCGAAGGTCCCAACAGCTATTAATTGTCTGAGATTGTTAAGTGGAAGAATCAGTCTTTAGACCAGACCTTCTGGCAGCTGGAGACAGAGTGGATGTAGATTCCAGTCAAGTGTTTGCCAAAGTGTGTAGTGGAAAACTGACCTGGGGTTCTAAGAGGTTTTAGGTCCTGAATCAGGAGTGAAGGGAAAGGGAGATTTATTTTCTAAACAACTTTTCTTTCAGCTTAGCTTCATTTTATTCTCCATCCCTTGGGAGAAGTACCAAGATCCTGTGAATTCCATTATGCATACACAGAGTATATAAATGTAAAGTTATTTTTGGGCTGAGACCTCGAGTGGCAGATTGCAGTTTGGAAATTAGTTTTTTAGTGCTAAATGACCAGATTTGGCTAAAAAACCTGAAGATAGCTTTATAGCAATTTTGAGAAAGTGAGGGCCCAATGTTTAGTGGAGGGAGCCCTGAGGAAAGGGACAGGGATACCCTCACTTTGAGTTTGTATTCTGGGAGTATTGGGGGTGGGCTTAACACTGGCATCTTCTTCAGGGTTGATGTTGGGATCAAATGAGGCACTCATGAGTAATTGAACAGTTAACCAAAGGAGGTTCATATAATCTAAATTAGTGAGGATATTTAGCAATTCTAAGAACAAAGTTCCTCTCCTCTAAGTATGGAAATATATAGCAGGTCAGCAGAGTAGAATAGAGTGAGGAACATGATGACTCATATTGTCTTCAGAAATTCACCAAATTGGAGGGACCCCAACTCCATGTGGGTAGGACTTTTTATACCTTTAGGTGACAAGAAATTTATATCACGAAAAGAGGGGTCAATCATGTCCTGGATCCTTTGTTGCCTTTTAGGAAAAACTAATTCCTGTTGTGGAAAACAGGGAAAGTGATTTCCTATTGCAGGGAACAGAAGAATCCTGGTCCTAACATAGGGTGTAAAGCAATGTTTGGGAGTTGAATTAAAAACTGGACTGGGTAGTGAAATTCGCATCATATACTTCAAGAAGTCTGAACATATCTCATGTGGTAGTCATGCCTGACATTTACATAACCTAAAAGGTTGACAGAGTCCTTTCCAGGTACCACCCATGACCAAGTGTGGTCTCTGTGATTAGTTTTGTTTAATATATTTTAATGGAGCCCGATTCTGATATGGCCTCTTTCCCCCCTTCAACCCTATCTTCCGTTTGTCAAAACTTTTTCTAAGTTTGGAGCTTTAATTGATTGATTAATTACTTATGGTTCTCATGCTTCCATTCTTTCCTCCTGGGTTTTCACCTCTCATTTAAGAGGTTTGTTCAAAATCTCCTCCTTCCCTCCAAATTCTTTTGTTTGTTCGTTTAAAATTTTTTCTGTGACTTTTTCTAAGAAGAATTTCTTCACCCTGTTCCCTTTATTAAGTCCCGGTTTATTTTGAAATCTTATTCTTTATTCATGGTCTAGGTGCTTAGTTATTCCTTTTTGAAAGTTTTTGTGTTCCTCTTTGAATTAAATCATCTGAAGCAGCATGTCTGACCTCTCTCTTCTAAATAATGTCTGCTTATTGCCTTTGATGATCTTGCATCACTGCCCCTCCCTTTCTTTCTGCTGTCCCAGTCTTAAGACTTAAGACTCAATTCATGAGTGAAGTAATGAGGATAAAATTGTGGCCCAAGAGAAAAATTACCCTGTATTCCACATTGTCTGGTCCGATTCTGTCCACTGACTTGCCCCAAATCATTCTACTTTCTATTTGCCATGTGATGTTATATATATGGGTTCAAGTACTATCAACTGAGTTGCTAGTTGGCCTCTAGGAGATACAGTCTTCCTCTTACTGAGGTAGGTAGCAAAACACTCAGAGCAAGTGGTTTCCCTGGGCACCATATTCCCTCCAGATTAAAACCACACAAGGTCCCCATGTCTCATCTCTGATATATACCTCTTCCTTCTGAAGTGCTCATCACTAGTATTCTCTATGTTTATATGAGACTTCTCCCTTCCCCCTCTCCTTGTCTCATTTTAATTCCTACTCTCCACCACTTCACCCATATTCCTATAGCCTCTCTTGTTTCTGAGAGACATTTCCCCCCTTAATTTTCTTACGTGTGGGTCTAATTATGGCACATCACACATTCTTTTTATCCTCCTCTTCCCTTGTCATTTATAGATCAATTTTGACTTATAAATTGCACTGCTCATCTATGATGGGGGTTTTGGGGTTTAGTCTATGACAATTCAAGCCTCTTCTTCCACTTTCACTTCTATTTCTTTAAATTATTCTATATCTTTATCTCCTTGTATACTTAAAAAAAATCTCTTAATGGTCCCTTTTTAATACTTCACAACTAAAGTTTTTTGTTCTTTATCTTTTCTTTCTCTCTCTCTCCGTTTCCTTCTTTCTTTTCTTCCTTCCTTTCTTCCTCTATTATGTATCTATGCAGCCATTCATTTATTTACCTACCTATCTACTTACCTACATATTTATTTATTTGTCTGTCTTTTCTTTCCATTTTTTGGGAATGTTTGCAAGTCAAATATTCTTCTCCGATCTGTCTCTCCCCCAATGCCTCTTCTGTTGAATATTCATATTTTCACTGATGATTAGTTTCACATTTTTAGAGTATGCCATTTTGATCTGTATCTTGAGTTCTTTTACTCCCTTCTTTTTATGGCTTCTAGTGGTTGCAGAATAGTCATTTTAAATTTCCTTTCCTTTATAAAGACAGATCAAATGAAGGCTCTTTTCTTGGCTTTTTATAGAATTTGTTGTTTGTCATTATATTTGTTAAATTTAACCACTATTGTCTTGGAAATTTAAGTGTGGGGCTTTTTTTTTCTGAAAGCAATCTCTGCATTCTTTCAACCCGTACTTTGTTTTCTGCATATAGAAATCCTGGACAGTTTTCTTGTATTATTTCATTTATCATGACATTCAAGTTTTTAAATTTGCTTTTTTCTTCTGGGAGACCAATGAGTCTTCAATTGTCTCCATGCATCTTCTCTTTGACATCAAGGGTGTTTGCCTGTGTAGAGATCACATGTTCTTTTGAACATATTATTCTCATTTTCCAGTTTGGATTTTGCTTCATATATTAGTTTTCCAAATCTCTTCTTCTTCTTTCACTTTGGAGAGACTCATTACTGTGGATTCCAATTTTTCTGTTCTGCTAGGAAGGCTATAAGTTTTGACATTTGTTTCCTTCTCACATATTTATTTTATTTATTTTTAAACTTCTCTTTCTAACCATTCTAAAACATCTTTTTATTGTTTCCTATCCTCCTGGGGATTCCATGGAGTCCTATGTTTCATCAGACATTGATTAAATTTCCTTCATTAGGTCTGATTTAGAGAATTTTATAATATTTTTTAGTATTTTGCATTTAAACTTCCCTGTTATTATACTATTATCTCTGCTGATTTTTCTGTTTGTTTGTTGCTGTTGTTCAATAGTATCCAATTTGTGACCCCACTTGGGGTTTTCTTGGCAAAGAGACTGGAGTGGTTTTCAATTTCCTTCTCCAGCTCATTTTACAGTTGAAGAAACTGAGGCAAATGGGATTAACTGACTTGCCTAGGAGCACAGAGCTAGTAAGTTTCCAAGGTTGGATTTGAACTCCAGGTTCAGCACTCTATCCACTGCTTCCTTGTGTACTAGGTTTTAAATTGGATTTTATGCCTCTTGAAATCTTTGGTGATTGGAGACTTTCCCCCTTATCTTCTCTTACATTTGCTTTCTGACTCCTCGGTCTTTGATGATGGGTTGCCTCTTGAGATGGACTGAAAAGCTGCCTCAACCTCCTCCCATGATGGGAAATTTACTTTTCACTAGTTTTGATTCCTGCCCTAATTAGCTTCTATGGAGATTGGACTAACCCCATTTGAATTTCAGTCTCCTTATCTTCAGATCTGGTGCAACTCCTCATAATCATTTCTTACCTCAGTTCTATCTCTGCCTCTTAGATTCTTTCCTACTCTGGTGGGAATGAATCAGCTTTTTCTTTTTTTCTTTTTTTTTTTTTTTTTACAGATTTAAGGGAGGGCAGGTTGGATGATCTGGGCAAAATCTGTAGTCTTGAGGCTCTAATTTAGGAGATGCCCTAGACAGAAAGAATCCTAATCCTATACTCTCTCCAATTCCTTCTTACTTTTAATTTATCTGAACTGAGGCAATGCCTGCTGCAATGGCATTGGCGTGGAGTGGGCCATCAGATTATCTGGAGCAGGGGCAGAATCTGTCCTAATCAAAGGCCTCCAGACTGATTTTTTCCTCCCTTATAAAGTGTGAAGGAAGGTGGGGAAGTGGTGCTGAGTAAACATGTTAAGGGTCAGCATTTTCCAGTGTTAATTCACAAAGTTGTTACCATATTGGTGTGGGCAGCTAGGTGGTGTAGTGAATAGAGCACCAGTGCAGCAATCAGGAGGACCTGAGTTCAAATCTCACCTCAGACACTTGACATTCACTAGCTGTGTGACCTTGGGCAAGTCACTTAACCCCAATTGCCTCATCCTGGATCATCTCCAGTCATCCTGATGAATATCTGGTCACTGGATTCATATGGCTCTGGAGGAGAAGTGAGGCTGGTGACTAGCACAGCCCTCCCTCACTCAAAACAAAGTCAAGTGCAAGTCATGTCATCACTTCTCTGATGGCATGGTCTTCTTTGGCAATGAAGGACTAACACACACACTGTATTGAGTTTCTCTCTTTCTTGTCCTGATTATAATTCTTCTTTTGAGGTTTCTTTTTTGGCAAAATTAGTGGAGATTGGAGAAAATCTCTTGTCCACCATCTTGTGGGTTATATTGATTCAAAAAGTTTGTATTCTAATAGGAGAGGCAAGGAAGAGAGAAGGGGACACAAAAATGTTGAGAAGGTAGAGATGACAAGACTTGGCAGCAGATTGGATACATGGAGTGGGTATAAGTGATGCTGAGGGGAGCCTGAATGACCAGAAGAATGCTGGTAATAGGGAAGTAGGGGAGAGGATTTGCGGGGAAAGATTCTGTTTTGCACATGATGAATTGGCCTTCTGGTTTGTGTTCAAAAAGACTGCAAGATGGAAGGTCAGGAAACCTAAAGAGACATCTGAGAATGACCTGCATAAAGTTGATCATCTAATCCATGGGATAGCCAAGTGATATAGTAGAGGGAAAAGAAAAAGGGGCCCAGGAGAGAGTAATGGGGGACACTAACCAGTGGATATGAGCAGGAGATAGAGCCAGCAAAGGTGTGTTTGGACAGATAGGAGGCAAATCAAAGCAGAGGAGAGAAATCAGTGTCACAAAAACTCAGAGGGGAGAGGGTGGTCACATGTTGGCTGTGAAACAATTCCTCAGCGGTAGCTCCTTATATTGCTGGGATCACAAATCCCTTTGATCCCATCCACTATCTGGCAGAATGTAGCCTCATTTTTCAGAAGATCCAAATATAGATTTGTTAAAAACCAATCAACATGGTTTCTTTCCTTCCTCATGGTTCATTGTTGAGAACTTGCATTCTAAGACTAACTATGGGGATGGACGTTCAGGCACATTCCAATCCCATCTTGGTGCTGCCTCCTTAACCATCTGCTCTTTCTCTGAACTGCCCTCCTCAATGATCTGCTTAAAACATGACATCTTTCCTACCATCTTTGAAAAAACCCCCAGTTTCTTTCATTTCTCTCCTCTTGACTGGTTTCAGAAGCATCCTTTTGGATTGGTGATTGAAGGGAAAGGTTGGTCAAACAGGTCACAGCTTTCTATAGCTAAAAGAAGTTACTTGGTGGATTAGTGAATTATATTATCCTTATAAGGGACATAGAGAAACATAAACCTGATCCACTGGCTTAAGAGGGATTTTTCAAATGTGTTTTCTTTTAGTCCTCTACAAAAGCCCGTCTTTGTTGGTTGATCAAGGCACACCAGTGTTACATGAGCACTGGCAGGTTCTACAGGATGGGAAAGCCTCATATCCACCCTGGTGAAACTTTGAGTGTGCTTTTCCAAAACCAACCTTGTCCTTTTTAATGAAATACTGGACTATTGGGTAAGGTTGCTTCTGGGTGTCATGCACTTAATTTATTTTGCTGGTTTTAAACTGGTACCAGATTATTTTGATGATTACTGCTTTGTAGTGAGGTTTGAAATCTGACACTATCAGGCCTCTCTCTTTCATTTTTTTTTTTTATCATTACTGTCCTCAAGATTCTTGATTTTTTCTGTGTCTCCAGAAAGGCAGGAAGGAGGAGGAAACAAGTTATTTATTGAGCATCACTTTACACTAGCCATGGTGCTGAACAATGGGAATACAAATGAAATAAAAAAGAAAGACAGTCCTGCCCTCAAGTGGAGGACATTTGGGAGGGGGGCGAAGATAAGGCACGAAAGGCAGCTGAAAAGTGGAAGAGGAGAACAATTTTGTTTTTATTTTGGACAGTTTTAGAGAAATCTGGGAATATTGGTATGAGCTAATTCAGAGTGAATTGAGCAGAACTAGGAGAACCATTTATATTAATGACTACAGTATCGTAAGCACAGGCAACTTGGAAAGACTTAATTACTCCGATTGACACAACGGCAGAGGACCTAATGAAGCCACTTCAAGGGAATGGGTTCAAGATGCAGAATGAAACATACATTTTGGGACCGGGTCAGTGTGGGAATTAATATTGCTTGACTATGCATATTTTTTTTTAATAAAGGAATTATTTTTCTTCCTTCTTTTTCAGTGGGGAGAGGGACATGTAGGAGGGAGAAAGGACAAATGCTTGTTAATTGAAAAAAAATTCAGAAAACTCACTAACCTTTGTCGGTGTAGAAGGGGTTATCACTGGTGGGCTGACCATAGATACTGATGACATCCCCCGAAACAGAAAATAGGAAGACTCATAGTCTATACAACTTCTTTCTGCTTTTGTGGTAACTATGATATACATCTAGTGACTCCCTCTGAGATCTCTTTCCATTTAGTCTGTATAAAACCTGCATGTACTTAGGTTTATATATATGTATATATATGTAATATATATAAATACACACACCCATACACACATTTATATGTATATATACACACACTTATGCATATGACTATGTATATGCAAATACATACATCTATCTATCTCACATTATAGTGGAAGAATTTTATGTTACAAATGTAACCATATATGAACATATATGTGAAACACTATAACTATATGTGAATATATAAATATAAAACAATATATATGTGTGTATATATACATACATACATATACATATACATACATACATATACATACACACACATCAACACATACACATATTAGTTTCCCCATTGTGATGTGAGCTTCTTGAGGGCAGGCATAGTTTTTGCCTTTTTAAAATTCCCTGTACATAGCCCCAATGCCTTGCACTTAACAAGTGGTTAATAAATCTTTTTTGATTGATTGGTGTGATGGCTATAAAGGGAGAAATGGGGGCTAAAACTCATAATTTTTAGATTGTCAGTAAGTGAGATCATTGTCCAAAGACAAATGAATTGATATGCCATTTGAACTACTTCAATACTGATCTTCTTGAGGGAAATGGAAAAAGGCAAAAATTTATAGCCTAGTCCGCATAAAGCAGTACCATGAAAAGGACTCCCAAATATACAGAAACCACCTCGGCCAGAATTTGATCTCTTTGCCAAGTGGAGAGATGGTTAGCCAAAACCAATATCAATACAGGATAAAGGCTTATTTGTAAAACATTATGGAGGGTGTTGGGTATAAGCAGTAGAGCCCCAGGAAAGAGCGAAAATCAGAGAAAGTGAAAATGAGTTTGCTGACAACTTGGCTATAAGATTCAACTGATTTCTCTTACTCTAAGACCATTCAGAAATGAAGTGGGTGGGACCACAAATAGAAAATGGAACCAATTAGTGGTAGTGGAACTGCCAAATTTACACTCTAATTCTTTAGTCTCCAGTGTGTTAATAATGATACCTAACATTTACGTACTTCCTCACATGAAGGATTTTCGTAAAGTGCTTTACACATTATATCTCATTTGATCTTTACAGTGCCCTGAAAGGTAGGTGCTATTATTATCAGTAGCGTGAGAGATGAGGAAACTGAGGCCAAGAAGGGTTGTGTCTTGCCCAAGATCTGTCAGTCATATGGCTAGTAAGTGTTTGACCCTTGTCTTCCTGACTCCAAGTCTAGCACTCAATCCACCATACTGCCTAGCTGTCTATTTCAAGTAGGAAAAGAATAGGACATATCACAGCTCATATGGTTGCCCCTAAAAGTGACCCAGTCACCTTACCACCTACATATGCCTACCTTCTCGTCTTTATAAAACTTGTGCTCTGTTAGGTGAGCTTTCACCTTATCTCATTTCATCTGAATCAGGTCATCACTGTACTTCTCAGTTATTTCTAAAACATGCCCCCCTGCACTCTGTCCATCCTCCTCATTCTCTTTCCACTGAAACTTAGGCGTTGCTCCAGAATCCTGGGATCCAGGCCACCATGCCACTTTCTGGCCATTTCTAAACCATGTCAACCATGTGCATTCTCTCCTCCCTCCTGAACTCTAGCTCCTTTTAATGTAAGCTTCTTGAAGACAGGCACTGTATTGCTTGTCTTTCTATTTTCATCACTTAGCACAATTCCTGACTCACAGCAAGTGAGCAATAAAAGTTTTTCCATCCATCCATCCATCCATCCATCCATCCATCCATCCATCCATCCACTCGTCTATCCATTTATACTTAAAATATCAGAAGGGGATTGGCAGGCTTTGTGCATAATACCCTATAGCATACCACATTTTTGCAGTCTTTCAATGGAGGTAAAGGTACAGAGAATGCAAGGTGCCACTGTGTTTATGATTTATTGAAAAAAAACTCATAACTCAGTAGAAAAAAGTTTTCCTTTACAAAGAGTCTCATCTGAGAATGCTCAAGATTCCTTGAACATGCAGTGCTGTTCAATGACCCTCAGATTATTGATATCATGCATGGCACAACCCAGAGAGTTGTGTATTTACCAGAGTTGCTCTCCATCACATGGAGGATGTGATGAGATACTAGAGGGAGAATCAGAAGGAAACTGAGGCCAGCTAGTCCAACTCACTCATTTTCAATAAGCAAACAGAGGTTCAGAAAAGTGGCTATTGGTACAACCTCTTGCAGGTAGTAAGTAGGGAATTTGCCTCTTGGTTCTCTGATTCCAGGTCCAACCCATTTTTCAGTGAACTGTGCTGTAAGGTCTAAATGAAGAGGAATTCCCTATGGATGGGGAGCAGTCCAGAGTTTCCTGTTTGGGGGTAACATTGGGCTAATCACACTGAATTCTAGAACATTAAAGGAACTTGATAAGATCCATGATTATTGAAAAGAAATAATGATAGGATGATAATAATAATAGCCAGCATTTATGTGACACTTCAAGACTTGAAAAGCTCATCATTGGGGTAGCTAGGTGGCACAGTGAATAGAGCAGGAGCACCTGAGTTCAAATCCGGCTTCAGACACTTGACACTTAGTATCTGTGTGACCTTGGGCAAGTCACTTAACCCCAATTGCCTTGCCTTTCTCCCTCTAAAAACAAGTGCATCGTTATGTGATATGATCCTTACAAAAATGCTGTAAGGTAGTTGCTGTTATTAGTTCCATTTTATGGATGAACCAACCTGGGCTGACAGAGGTTAAGTGACTTGCCCAGGGTTGCATGGCTAGTAATATCTAAAGTAAGATTTGAACTTAGGGTTTCTTATCTTAAAAGTCTATGGCTTTGTCCACTATGTTCCTAGTAGAGCAGTCAAAAATTCATAGAGGAAAAACAAAATAGATGAAAAATGCCTATTGTTCAGACAAGAATGTGCAGTGTGTTCTGTTTAGTCTATTGAGTTTCCAGGATGGAACTCAAGGCAGAAACACCATGAGTTAGCCCCAGAAATCAATAAGGGGAAGTGGGCTGGATTGACAACATTTGAGGAACTGCTCTGAGTTTCAATGACACCAAACTGCTTCCTGGCTAAAACAGACAAGAGAAAACTCTCATCTTTTCAACATAAATATTCTTCCAATGGTGCTACATGATCATAAGTCTTAAAATACAATTTTCAAAGAATAAAATTGTAATAAATGAAATAAGTAATAGTAAGAGGTAATGGTAGACTTTCAGTGCTGATCCATGCAAAAAATGAAGTAATGCTATTCCTGAGATAATATAGGATCAGAAAAGGAGGTGGGTTATCCAGGCAGCAAGCATGGGGGACAGTTGAGTGATGCACTGGGATCCAGGAGCAAGTGTCTTTAACCTTTTTGTGTGTTATGGAACCCTTGGGCAGTCACTCTGGTGAAGCCCAAGGATCCTTTTTCAGAATCATGTTTTTAAATGTATCAAATAAAATGCATAGGATCACAAAGAAAACTAATTATATTGAAATAATAATAAAAATATAAAAAACTTTATTTGTGTGGGTCCCAGGTTAAGAACCCCTGATTGAGAGAGGAAGGCATCCAGTAATGCCTAGAACATCTATGGAGACCCTGTGGAAGGACACAGATGAAAGCTGTAGAAGGTGAGAAGCTATGGATGAGAGGTGGCCTCCCAAATGATGCAAGAAATACGGTGATTAGTTCACAGAACCATTGGAAGATTGACATATATATCTATATATCTAATGTTTCTCATCAGGGAAGCCATGAATGCTTTGTTTTCGTGTTGTTGGTCCTTCATTCTCAAAGAGGGCCATAATATCCGGGAGGTGATGCCTTGACATGCAACTGAACAGGATTTAAGTGAGGGAGGGCCGTGCAAAGTCACTAGTCTCGCTTTGTCTTCTGGAGTCATTGGGGTCCAGTGGCAAGGACAACTGCAGATGGCCCCGAGGGGTTTAGATAGGCTTTGTTTAGCGATGTTATATGGTGGTACATGTTAGGGGTACAGCAGGGGCATTTGAAAATATATTTTTTTCCTGGATTGTACCATGGTACCACAAGTACCCAGAAATCTGTCACCCAGCACTCAGGAGTTATTGGTAGAGAGTGGACAGGTTTTCAGGAAATTGTAGAAGATGGAATTACATCCCTATAAAAAAGTCACCCAAGTGGAATTCGTATTCCTACAAAGATATGAGGAGTTGATTTAGGATTGGGAAACTGATCAATTAATTAATTCATCAGTAAAAAGAGTATGGACTCTAGAGTTAGAGAATATGGGTTCAAATCCTACCTCTGATGTTATCCACATGATCGTGGACACATATCTCCTCACCTCCTTAGGCTTCAGTTTCCTCATCTGTAAAACAAGGCTGTTGTACCAGCTGGTTATCTGTCTCCTTCTATCATTGAATCTACAATCCTATGAAATTATTATTAAAGAACCTGCTATGTGCTGAGCACTGAAGTGGGTACTGAGGGAGATGCAAAGTTTAGATAAGATATGGTTCTTGCCTTCAAGGAGTTCCCAGTCTAATTGGGGCCTGATATTCATATAAAATAGCACAACATAAAACATTGAATATTAAGGGCATATGAGAAGTGCTTACAAAGACTGTGTGAGGTCCGAGGGATAAGGTTGTAAAAATATGAGGTACGGAGAAAAAATCGAAACAACAAATGCCATAGTTTTAGAAATGAAAAGCAGCGAAATACACTCCCCACAACAGCACTGGGAAAGAGTCATAATGAAATTAGGTGAAATATAAGATGATTTCAGCTTTAAAGTCCATTTTAGAAGCTCTGAGTGACTGCTGAATATTGGGTTTGTTTTGAAAACCTTCTGGTAACCTTAGTGGTAACTTTCACCACCATAAAAGGTTAAGTGAGATGGGGGAGTATACACCACACCCCGTTAGTGGTAGATGGAACAGAAATTCACGTTTTGAACTGATATCCAACTTGGTGGCTCACATGTTTCTGCCAAATTCGAACCTTTTTGGCGCCAGACCTTACATGTCTATGGCCAATTTGAATTTTTAAGCAAAGAAGCTAATCTAAAGAGTCTCTTGGATAGCAAACAAGTTTTTGAAATAACATTCTAATGATTTAAGTGGAAATGAACAAGGAATAGCTTGGATTAAATTTCTTTTAAAATGTTTAGACATTGGTGGGGGCGGAAAGTGGTTGAATGAAATGCTTTTTGGACCTTTTTGCCCCTCATCCACCCAAAATCAAATATTTGAACAACCAACTGGCTCAAAAAACTAAAAGTGAGACTGGTCTCCTTGGGGGTAAATCATGTTAAGGCAAGTACAGGCATTCAGTGTAGTAGAAAGTGAAAGTTTGGTCCCTATAGCACATTAGTTTTTGATTCTCTTAAAGATGAAACTCTGCTAAAGCTTTAAAAGGTCCCATGGTACAGTGGATTGCATACTGAACCTTGAGTGGTTAAGACTTAGCTTCATATCCTGCCTCTAACACTTGCTGTGGGGCTATGTTTGAACCCTCTAATTTCTGAGTTTCATTGTATACAAGAGGAGGAATAATAGTGCCTGTCTCATTGGGTTGTTGTGGGTCTCAGGTGAAATAATGTATGGTTAGTCCCTTTTACTTAAGAATTTAAGAGTATAATTGACATGGATTTCTGTAGGACAGGACAGAAATCATTAGTGTATCCTGATCTCTGGACCTTGGAGGGCTGTGAACAGCCAGGGAAAAGACACTGTCCCCTTTAACCTTATCCTGAAAGGGCAAGCTGTGTGGCACAGTGGAAAAAGTGCCAGGTCTAGGGTCAGGAGTTCAAATTTGACCTCGGATACTTACTAGCTGTGTGACCTTGGGCAAGTCACTTAATCCTGTTTGCCTCATTTTCCTTATCTGTAAAATGATCTGGAGAAAGAAATGGCAAATAATTTCAGTATCTTTGCCAGGAAAATCCCAAATAGGGTCATGAAGAGTCAGACATGACTGAAAACAACCCAACAAAAACAAACCAAAAAAACTAAAACCTAACAAAAAAAGTGGTAAGAAGAATCTTACAAAATTGTGAAATTCACAAAAGATAAGTATACAGGTGTATAGGTGTGCTGAGTAATGGGTGAAGCCTCCAGAGTGAGCTGCTACCCAACAAATCAGAGAGATCAGAGTCATGGTGGTGTGTGGACATCAAGGGGCTGCCACAGTACTTCTACCTCCTTGCCCAAGCAATTTCAATCATGATGACAGAGGTCCCAAGTCAAGCTTCTTCAACCACTGGACCACTAAGACTAAAAGAATGAGATTGTGGATGGGAGAGCAGTCTACGGGATGGGTGCTCAGTGCTAGTGCTCCTCTTCTGGTCCTGACTGGCAGAAAGGACCATACCCTACTAATGACATAGACCTCTAGAGCTCAGCAGGGTCAACAATGGTGACATTCTTTCTATTCTCTCTCCCTTCTCCCTCCTGGGAGAGCTCCCATCAATTTCTAAATATATCTGTTTCTTCCAAGTCTATTTTGTACTTCTACCTATTCTCTAAAAGTTGTATTGAGATTAAATCAAATAGTAATAATTAGTCCAATACATTACAGGTTCATGTCTTTATATGTCCCAAGGAAACTAGGAGGGAGGTTACATATAGAGAAGATTCTTTCTCTTTATTTGTGCTATGCTGTGTGTTACATTACCCATGTAGGTTATATGTGTTCACACTGGTCTTCCCAGATGTGGCTTAAGGGAACTAAGAATAAATATTTCTAGAGTATCCTTCCCCATTCTTCTCCAAAGAAACTTTGATTCTTGACAGGAGAGAAAGCAGGAGTTTGGGGTCAGAAGCTTGACTACTCTGCTCTCCTCAGAAAGAGTACAAGGCTAGATTTATATCTATTCCCTCTCTTAAATAGTATCAGTCTAGGGAAAATTATTTTTAGATTCAAAGTGCACTCCTCAACAACTTGATGAATGTGGCCAAGAAAGGGAGGAGGAGAAGAATGGGGAGAAGTGAGGAAATAGGGAAGGGCAAGGAGAAGATAGTAGGAGAGGGGTAGAAGAGCAGGATAGCGAATAAGGCAAAAGGAAAAAGTGGATAAACAAAGATAGAGAAGGAAATATCCACGTAGTTCCATAAACAAATTTTGACAACTGGCTACTATGGAAAGAAATGTTTTGTCTTTGTGCTTCATCTATCAACAAGGAGAAGCAATAAAGTAATGTCGAAAGGAGGGGTCCACATAATTTTTTTTTATATATACACATATTCGTATGTGGGGAGGAGTGTTTTAAGGGAGTCTGAAAATATTCATGTTTTTACTTCTTTTGCTTTGGAAATGTTAATCACTGCATAAATGTTTGTTATATATGTATTACATACAAATAGTGAGTATGATTTGAAACAACATAATACATAATATAGAAATATTATTAATTATAATAAAAAATCAAGGTTGGGTTAAATAGGGAAAGGCAGGTAAAGATGGGTTGTGATCTGCATCATTGGAAGGATTACTCACATTGATCCACTGAATCACTGGGGCATGGAATAATAAATATGTCAGCAGTAATAACTGATCCAAAATTCTAAGTCATTGACTTCCCCTCCTACAAATTTAGAGAGTGTCTGTTGTATAGTGGAAAGGGGCCAGTGGAGAGGCAGTGTGGTAAGTCAGTAGGTGTAAGAGTCAGGTTGCAGGTTAGATCTAGCTCCTGAGAACACCATTTTACTGGATTGCTGATGGCTCCATGTGACATAGAAGGGAATTTGTGACAGGGTTTCAGTAGCCATTGGTCTGATAACAAAGGATATGGTAGGGGATGAGGGACCATGAAGATAATCCCTGTGAGATGACTGGTGAGCCATGGGGCTGGAAAAAGGGGGGGGGTCTTTTTTATAGTTTTATTTGTTTATTTTTAGATTTGGATATTCATTTCCACAAAATTTTGAGTTCCAATTTTTCTCCCCATCTCTCTCCCCCCAATCCCATAACACCTTGCATTCTGATTACCCCTTCCCTCAATGTGTCCTCCCTTCTATCACACCCCTCCCTTCCCTTATCCCCATCTTCTCTCTTTTCTTGTAGGGCAAGATAGATGTCTATATTCCATTACCTGTATTTCTTATTTCCCAGTTATATGCAATAACAATTCTCAACATTCATTTCTACTGTTTTGAATTCCAACTTCTCTCCCTCCCTCCCTCCCCATCCATTCAATACAGGCTATATATGTGTCATTTTGCAAAAGACTTCCATAATAGTCATGTTTTATAAGACTAACTATATTTCCCTCCATCCTACCCTGTCCCCTATTTATTTTATTCTCTCATTTGACCTTGTCCCTTCCCAAAAGTGTTTACTTTTAATTATGCCCTTCTCCCATTTGCCCTCCCTTCCATCATCCACCTCACCCTACTTGTCCCCTTCTCCCTTACTTTCCTGCAGTATAAGATAGATTTTCATACCAAATTTAGTAAGCATGTTATTCTCTCCTTAAGCCATATGTGAAGAGAGTAAGCTTCATTTTTCCCCTCTCACCACCTCCCTTTTCTCCTCCATTGAAAAAGATTTTTCTTATCTCTTTTATGAGAGATAATTTACCCCATTCCATTTCTCTTTCTTCTCCCAACATATTCCTCTCTCACCCCTTAATTTTATTTTTTATAAATATCATTCTTTCTGATTCAACTCAACCTGTGCTCTGTGTGTGTGTGTGTGTGTGTGTGTGTGTGTGTGTGTGTGTGTAATCCCTTCACCTACCCAAATACTGAGAAAAGTCTCAAGAGTTACAAATCTTATCTTTCCATATAGGAATGTAAACAGTTCAGTTTTAGAAAGTCCTTTATGATTTCTTTTTCCTGTTTACCTTTTCATGCTTCTCTTGATTTTTGTGTTTGAAAATCAAATTTTCTATTCAGCTCTGGTCTTTTCATCAAGAATGCCTGAAAATCCTCTGTATCATTGAATGACCATTTTTTCCCCCTGAAGTATTATACTCAGTTTTGCTGGATAGGTGATTTTTGGTTTTAATTCTAGTTCATTTGACTTCTGGAATATCCTATTCCAAGTCCTTTGATCCCTTAATGTAGAAGCTGCCAGATTCTGTGTTATCCTATTGAATTTCCACAATACTTGAATTGTTTCTTTCTATTTGCTTGTAATATTTTCTCCTTGACCTGGGAACTCTGAAATTTGGCCACAATATTCCTAGGAGCTTCTCTCTTTGGGTATCTTTCAGGAGGTGATTGGTGGACCCTTTCAATATATATTTTGCCCTCTGGTTCTAGAATATCAGGACAGTTTTCCTCAATAATTTCATGAAAGATAATGTCTAGGATCTTTTTTTGATCATGGCTTTCAAGTAGTCCCATAATTTTTAAGTTGTCTTTCCTGGATCTATTTTCCAGGTCACTTGTTTTTCTAATGAGATGTTTCACATTATCTTCTATTTTTTTCATTCCTTTGGTTTTGTTTTTTAACTTCTTGGTTTATCATGTGGTCATTAGTTTCTCTGAACTCCATTCTCATTTTTAAAGAACTATTTTCTTCAGTGAACTTTTGAACCTTCTTTTCCATTTGACTAATTCTGCTTTGAAGGATATCTTCTCCTCATTGGTTTTTTGGACCTCTTTTTCCAATTGAGTTAGCTTATTTTTAAAAGTGTTATTTTCCTCAGCATTTTTTGGGTCTCTTTAGCAAGTTGTTGACTTGATTTTCAAGCTCTTCCATGGCCTGAGCCCACTGCATTTTGCAGGTACTGTATGCAGAAGCCTTGACTTCCTCTGATAGTATGCATTGTTCTCCTTCATCCAAAAGGATGTAAGGAAATACATGTTTGCCAAGAAAGTAATCTTCTATGGTCTTATTTTTTCCCCTTGTTTTGGCATTTTCCCAGCCAGTTACTTGACTTCGGAATCCTTTGTCAAGAGGAGGGTCCTAGTGCTCCTCCTCCCCCCAGGACTGTGCTCAGGGCTGAGATTCAGATCAGCTGCTCAATTCCCCCAGGGGCTTTAGGTGGGAATGGGGCTGCCACTCAGAGCTGAAGTTTAGATCAGCTTCTCAATTCTCCCAGGGGCCTTAGGCCAAGTGCTTCACAAATGGATGTGCTCTGCTGCCACCACCCCTGCTGCCACTGCCTGGGGCCAGTGCTGGGGGGACCCTGGTCCTCTCTTGCCCAGCTGGGAAACCCTCTTACTGACCTTTGAAGCTTTCTTTGGCACTTGTGGGTTGAGGGATCTGAGACCCTCCCTGCTGGGAATTCTGCCCTGGAGGCCTATTCAGGTCCTGTTCCTCCTGCTGCCTCGCAGTCAGGGCTGGGCTCCACTCTGCTCAGTGTCCTGTGGGATAGACCTTTCCTGTCCAGCCTTCTAGGTTACCTTTGGCTGGAAATCTTTTTCACTCTGTCATTCTCTGACTTCTGCTGCTCTAGAATTTGCTGAGAGTCATTTTTTACAGGTATTTTATAGGCTGGAGGAGAAGAGCTGGGGTATGTGGGTCTTTCAACTCTGCCATCTTGGCTCCACCCCCCAAAAAGAGAGATCCTTGAGAAATGAGTCAGATTAGGTCTTTGTATGCATTGGTTCTTCCCTGGGGGAGGGTGGCCTTGGGTCAAGTGGAGTGGTCTGGGACATTGCCTCCTTCTTGTTGGAGGATATTGAACAGCAGCTTGGGATGGAGCTGGGAACATGTTATCTATTTTTTCAGAGGTCAAACTGAGCTTCTGAATTTTTTCTCTTAAATTTATTTTTCTTTCTTTTTTCCAAGAAAATGAAAACAGTGGAAAAAATGGAGCAAGTCTATCTTTTCCTCTTTTTTCCTTTTTAGTTGGCAATGAGAACAGAAGACTTTTGCAACTACTCCGACTTTTCCATTTTCCTCTTCTGGTCGGCTATGAGGTAGCAGTAGCCCTTTGAGCTTCTGCTTTGAATTGGCTCTTTGGTCTGATTTCTTTTCTGTTCTTCCTCTTTTCTCCTCCTTTACCTAGGGTGGAACAGAGAGGGTTGGTCCTGTTCTTCTTGTGGTCTTCCTTTCTCTCTCTGTTAGGAATGAGAATTCCATATGGCTTCATGTATAGATAGGTCTAGTTAGGATGAGTAAGCCTATTTAAATTTTAGATTCTATTTTCATGAATAATTGTGTCTTTTAAAATCATTTATGATATAGGAGTCATTTTGAAAGATTTGTGGTTAAATTACTGAGTTAATAGTATCCTTATAAGATTTGTATGTTTCTATTGAACTAGTATCAATATAGATGCTAATAGTTCCCATAGAATCTTTCTCTTTCTTGAGAAAAATTACATATTTATATAAAATTTGTCTGAACTCTTATTTTGCAGGATTCAATTTTTTTAGGCATAACTCCATCTCCACTACTGAGAAGATCTGACAGATTTGGATGTTGTAGGCTCAGTAATAAGTCAGGTCAGTAGATATGTATTAAGACCTTACTACATACCAGGCACTAAGGTAAGCACTGAGAATATAAACAGAAACAAAAAGAGAGAGAGTCTCTCTCACAGAGTTGTCATTCTAATGAAAAAAGACAGCACAAAAAAGGAAGTTGAAATGTTGGGGAAAGGGTGGAGGCAGGAATGATAAGGCCAGAGAGGAACAAAGGAGTGAACATGGCAGCCTGGACCCTTCCTGAGAATGGAGATTCAAGGGAGAGCTAACTAATCAAAGGAAGAAGCCACTGGGGTGGAGGGATCTTCCATAATGAGAAGGCTGTTGGAGGTTGGCAGTAAAGGCATCTTTCTGGGTGAGATAGCAGCAAGGGCAGGGGTGGAGGATAAAAAACTGAGTGTCAGACCAGGCCCAGAGAGAAAGCTATTAGAACTTGGGGTCCCAGTAATATTTCAAGGAACCAAAGAATATAAATGAGTAGAGTTAAAGGAATATGTATATATATATTCCCAGTATTTATCACAGTGCCTGCCACATAGTAGGTACTTAATGCTTTTCAAAATGAATTGGAGAACTTATTTTTAAGAACTCTCAGCAGTCTTTTTGGTCTTTTCTCCCAAAGCCAAATAGCTTCGGATATAATCTCTGGCCTTCAGACTCCTGCCTAGGAAAAGTTGCCCCAGAGATGTTAGATTCTGGAAATTGAGAACAGACTCTGCCTCAGAGTTTACTAGTGTGGTGACACCTTTGTGAACTTGGTTTTGGAGTCTCCTGGGCAGAATGTGCCAGAAGATTTTCCATCTTACTCATGACTAGGGTGGAATATGCACCTGTCTCCCAGGGTTGCTGTGAGAATCATATGAGATAAGTGTAAAACACTTAGCATGGTTCCTGGCATGCAGTATATACATGTTAATTATTATTATATGTACTATATATATATATGTTAATTATTATTATCGTGTGGTGGGCAAAGTCCTGCAGAGTGTCTGACTTCTAGCCATCTACACTTCTATCCCCTCCTCTAGAACCCTGGTGAACTGAGGCTGCAGAGCACTGGCAGGCAGAACTGATGGGACATTCACTCATGGTGCCATCTTGCTTCTTGATTGGTTAGGGGAAAAAGAGAAAGACAGACGCTAGACCCCTTGGTGGCAGCTTCCAAGTGGCACTGCTCCTTTATGATGTTTGTCTTCTGACTGGTTTTCCTTTTTCCTCCTGTTATCATGGATGTTCTGATTACAAACAAAAAAATTAGGCAGCCACAAAATCTTTGTCTTGTAGGATTAATGGTCAGAATAGGTAGAGATTTTGGAAGAGGTTTTGACCCTTTAGAAAAATGAGAGAAGCTTACTTCTGTGTGAGCTGAAGTATGTGAGGAGGGATAGTTAACCCAATCCCATTTGGACTTCTTACAAGGAAGAAAGATGCATTGCAAGTTATTCCCTTAGATTAGACATTCTTTTTTCGATCTTTTTTAAGGAGACAAGGGCCATTAATCTTGAATTTTTTCTATTTGTCCTTTTTTGGCAATAAAAATTAATTTACTTACTATTTTTACAAACATTTATTATTTTTCTCGCTGCTACCTCAATTGAAGAATTAAAAAAAAAAGAAAAACTCTCATAACACATATTCAAAGTCCAGCATAAAAATGTACACATTAGCCATCTCTAAAATGGATGCCTCCTTTGCATTTTAAGTCCATTATTTCTCTGGCAGGACGTTCCTCATCTTTCGTCCTCTAGAATTACAGTTTATCATTGCACTGATCAGACTTTTAAAGTCTTTCAGAATTGTTTTTCCTTATAATATTGTTGTAACATAAATCATTCTTCTCATTCTGCTCATTTTAATTTGTATTGACTCAAGGTCTTCCAAGTTTCTTCTAAAACTTTCCATGTCATCATTTCTTATGGAACAATAATATCCCATTACACTTATATACCATAATTTGTTTAGCTATTCTCCAATAGGTGAGTAACCCTTTAGTTTCCATTTTAGTAACAGTCTGAGGCCAGATTTGAACTCAGAAAGATGAGTCTTCCTGACTTCAGACCCAGTGATCTATCTGCTACACCACCTACCTGCCCACTTTGCCATGAGATCTTTCCTTATTCATAAAACTGAAAGGTAGGTTCTTCCTTGTGTTTCTAATTTGCTTATGATGTCACCATTTATGTAGAAGGCATGTGGTGTTTGAAACTTGTCTTGGTCTATAGTGTGAGATATTGATCTCCACTTAAATTCTTTCAAATTTTGAAAGAATTTTGTCAGCAATTATTGTCAAAATAGTGAGATTATTGGGTTTATCAAACCCTAAGCTGTTGTGTTCTTTGGCTTCTGTTGTGTTGTGCTCCTAGCTTGTTTCATCGATTTCTTTTTTGTAACCAGTACCAAATCATTCTAATGATGACTGTTTTGTAGTATAGTTTGAGGTCTGGTGCTGTGAGGAAGCCAGGAGATCTTAATCTTTTTTTATGTCATAGACTTATGCTTTTAAATGTATAAAATAAAACTCATAGGATTACAAAGGAAACCAATTAAACCAAAATAAAGTTATCAAAATCTATTTTTAAAAAGCTCATAGTCTCTTGGTTATGAATTCTTGCCTTAGGCAAATGCAAATTCTCCACATATAAGAGAGTTCATTAATAGATACCATCATACACACATATAAAATATATATAAATATAATTTGTGTAAACATCTGGTTATCTATCTGTCTTTCTGTCTGTCTATCTCTATCTATCTGTCTATCTATCTATGTATCTATCTATCTATCTATCTATCTATCTATCTATCTATCTATCTATCTATCTATCTATCTATCTCTATTCATTTATCCCTTGGTCCCTTTTTTAGGCCTTGTGTCAAACTCGAGATTAGGCAGGACCACTTTTCCCATGGGAGACCCATGCTCCACAAGACATATTTTACAAACTGGGATGGGGGAACAATATTTGTTGCACGGAAGTCTCCAAGTGTAAAATATTCCCCCATTTTCTAGACAAGTACATGACATTTACTAAACATATAATAAAACAAGTCACTTTTCCAGCTTCTAGGGAGCTCTGATGGTTAACTGTTAAAATTACTTTTCCAGTAATAAAATGAGCTGAGCTGTTGCTTTTGTAACTGGTTTTTAGTGTTCCCATTTCCCAGTCTCTGAACTTTTCACTAAGCATTAATCATTTTAAATAAAAATACATTTTTTGTTTGTTGGCTTTTAAGAGACCTTCCCTCCACAAGGGTATGGAAAACTGTGTCAGTTCCAGTTAACCTTGGCTCTTGCAAGAAAAAATAAGGTAAGTTTTGAAATGAAAATACCCACATCATTAATAAATTATGTAATTATGAAATAAAATGACAGAATGTGGAGTTTTTATAATTTAAAAAACGGATGTTGGCGAGCATAAGGTAAAGCATTATTTTAAAGAATCAGGTTTGTTCAATGTTTTTGGTCCAAATGCCATAGCAACACAGAGCAAACATCTTCTCGATGGATCCAAAGTATTTGGAAGACGTCCTTTTTGAATGTCCCATTTACTGCTTTGCTTTTCATGGATAAAACAGTGTTCTCCTGCCTATCCTTGCCAGAGCAGAACTTTTAATTCAATTATTTTATATATGTGAAATGTGCCTGTGGTCACTTCATGAGTGATAGGGGGAGAAATAAAGTATTTTATGACTACAAAGTACTTATGTCTTAAATGGCCTTATTATTATAAGAAAAGTTTCAATGTCATCAGATGAACTAAATTAGAAATATTTTATGGGAATTTTAGGGGCACTCACTTTTTCATTTTTTTCTCCATTTGGTCTTTCTCTGTATTTTGAGACAGTTTTTGTTTAATTATATTATTCAGAGGATTGCAGAGTTCCATATTTGAAAGAGACTCTGCGGTTAGACTGATGGTTGGACCCATCTTTGGATGGGAGACCCCAAGCTTGCTCAGCCTGGCCTTGAGGTCTTGTCACCTTGGCAGAACTTGGTAGAACTCTGCTCATCCTCAGTCTATTTCCACGTGATGGTGAGAACAAGCATTGGAAGAGGATAATCAGAATAATTGTCTATAGAAATACCTATTGAACTTTGAATCCTTAGAGGTTGTGTTGGTTTTCCAGCACTGATTGCTACCTGGGTGTCATTTTCCATTAAAAAATGTTGTATTAATGCCTATTGGCATTAATATTGGTTTTATATACCCACTAACTCTCTACATATCTCTTCTTTATCACTACTTTCTACAACCCAATTGATAATATGAGTTTAGTGGGTTCTTAACCTGGAATCTATAAACTTAAAAAAAAAATTTGATACCCTGTATTTTCAATGGAATTGGTTTTCTATATAATGTTATGTATGTTATACATTTAAAAACATAAATCTCTACAGGTTTCACCAGACTTTATTTTTTTATTTTGTTTTTTCTAATTTCTTTTTTTAATAGTATTTTTTTCCAAATTACACGTAAAGACATTTTTTAGCATTCATTAAAAAAAAATCTGAGTTCTAATTTCTCCCTCCTTATACCCTTGCTAAGATGGTAAACAATTTGAGATAGGTTATATATTTTACCAGACTTTTAAAGGGGTCTATGGGACAAAAAGAACCTTGGATCTATTGCAATAAAGAAAAACAGGTCCAAACCCCAGACATATTGACCTCATTTGATGGTGCATGTGACATTCCACTCCCCTAATTCCCCACCTCTCTACTGAGCCTGTCTTTTTTGCCTTCATCCTCCTAGAGGGAGATGCCAACGATTGACGTCCTCTGCTCCCTGTGTTTAAATGGTGACCTCAGGCTAACACTTGCATGATGGCGGGCCAACCTCACAATTTCGGGGGTCCTCTTATGGCCCAATTCTTCCATCATTCGATTTACCTGTCACAGGTGAATCAAACTTCCTTACATGGAGGGTTTCTCATTGTACTCCTATACCTGAGCCAGAGTCAATGAAGGCTTCCAACAAGTCTCACAGGTTTTGAATGTAAATTCTGATCTGATCACCAACTTCATCCTTTCTCTCCCCTGGGTGTTTGTTTCATTTCCTATGTCATGGAAAATTCCCTCAGATTGAAAGAAAGATTTTGATGTTTAAACCAAAGGAACCCAAGCCCAGTAGGCTCCTGAGGACTCCTCTTCCCCCTTTTATTGTTCCTGGACTGTGGCTTAGTTGTTTAAATATGAAGACCCACAGTGATTTTTCTTTTCAGTAACTCGCCTTAACCAATTTCCTCATTTTCTCTTTGAATTGAGGGAGAGGGAAATGTCCCACATAGTGCCATTCAGACTCTTCTTCAAGACTATTGGCATCCTCCCCTATTCTGAGGTTTGCCATATGGATTTGGGGCCTGTTTTTGGCCAAGAATGTAGACCGCTTGTTAGTATAAGGCTGCCTTACTTTTATTCACGTTTTCATAATAGTAAAGATACATTTCTCTCCTTTCTCACTGAAAAAAAACCAATGCAAACTTGTTTCTGATTAACTTTTAATAAAAAAAACCTGCTTCTTTGGGAGAAGTTGCAGAGAGGCAGGTTTGGGTTTTGTGCACTGAAAATGTTCCTTTACTAAGCACGAGCACTGTTTGAAACACAAATGGTTTGAGTCTGGAGGTAATGAGTTCCCCATCACTGGAAGACTTCAAGAAAAAGTTAGATGATCACTTATTGGAGATACTTTAGCATGGATTCCTCTTCAGATAAAAGACAAACTAGACTTTAATGGTCATTCCAACTCTGAGATTCTGTTGCTTGATATATGCATTTTCTTATTTTTTTTCTTGGAGGCAAAAATCCAGGATAGGTCCAAGAAAGGCACAATTATTGTACCTTTCTATTTCTAACTCTGCATTAACATTAGATAATGTCAAAATTTATATATTGTTTTGAAAGTGACTTGAAGCACTAAGTGGTGTTTGCCTGGATAAAGGCCAAATGCAATTCAATTAACGTCTAAAGTCTTTTGCAACATTCTTGAAACTAAGATCCATCCTCCAGCACTCTGGTTGGCAAAGCCTCCAACATGCTCGCATCATGTCTCTGCTTGGCAGGAGTTTGGAGAAACAGATGGACCCTTGTTCTCACAGCCTGCCATCCCCAGAATGCATTTATGACCCTCTCTGGGAGGGGTAGAATTTGCGGAGCACTTTGTCTTAAAAAAGAGGCATAGAGTATGCTATGATCTCAAACCTGGTTTGGAAGGACTAGCTGAAACTATCCCCTTTCTCCATGTTTCCTGATTCTCTAATCACCATATGCAACCAGAGTTGGATAAATAAACAGTGGAATTATTTATTTTTAATGTTTGATAAAACAGATTTTTAAAAAGGTAGGCATGGAGCCAAATAAAAGAATGGAGTATTTTAAAAAAGAATCTTGTCTATGTGGGAGGACTGGCTTGAAGTGATTGTGAGAGAGTCTGGATTTTGGAAGGACAGAGAGAAGGCACTACTGCCCTCTGGCAAACCGGTCCATGGTAGACACTCGCTGAAACATTGATTTAGGGAAGGATGAGGGAGGAGGGAAAAAGCTCTACTTTCCATAGTGGTAGCAGCCCCTGTCTGGGGAGTAATTACAATGTTCTATCTTCATTGTGGGGGTATTTAAAAATCTCCCCTGAACTTTTTGGACTGGTCAGAATGGTTCTGTGAAATCCACAGTGGAGAGAGGTAGTGTGGTATAGAGGATAGTGAACTGGCCTTGCAATCAGGGATATCTGGGTTAAAGTCCTGACTCACTAGGGCTACCTTATACTGATGAAATTGCAAATCTGATAAAATAAAACAAAACTCCTCCATGAAGATCTAAAACTAGATTGCGATTTGTAAGTCCAGGTTGTGTGTGTTTAAGATTCATGGATATGGACACATACTCAGTCTGAAGCCTTCATCATGTTATAGGGGCTCTGGAACTCATCATGAGTTGCTTCTGGCACATACAGCCTTTAGGAAGTAGGCAGAACATACGTCCATCCCATTGTAGTCTGTTAGTGATAAGAATGGGATAGAATTAGGGATGGATTTAATTGTTATTGGAAATTCCCTGGTGCAGAAATTCCCTTTACCAATTCAGGTTGGCACCTTCTCTGACAATTCTAGTCTCAGGGAGTTGGCTAAACCTGGGCAGGTTGTGATCTGCCAGGGTCACCTAGCCAATATGTGTCAGAAACTTCTGGCTCTGAGACCAGAGGCACTCTGTTCTAATTACACTATTTTACCAGATGTTTTGGAGAGCCGACTTCTACTTACTACCTCTGTTCCTTAAAACTAATCTAAATCTTAAGGGCCAGTGGACATGTGGTGTTTTCATCTGAATGATCTTTAGGCCAGGGAAACAAATACCAGCTAGGATGACCCTACTATCTTCTTTCTCCTTCATTTTTGCTCTCTTCCTTCTCTTTCCTGGTTACTCAATACATAAAAACATGACATGGAAAAAGAGAAAATAGACAATTCCATGTAAGACTGAGGTCAGAAAGTGTCATGACTCAATAAACTCCAGGGCCTCCCTATCACTACCAGGACCATATGGAAAGTGCTCTGTTGGGTATCCAAAGCCCTTTGCCAACTTGCCCCTTCCTACCTTTCCATTCTTTTTACACAAAAATACCACAATCCAGGGGCACTGACTTACTGGCTGTTTCTCTAACATGACAGTGACTCTGTGACTTTGCCTCCCCAGCTTCCTTCAAGACTCAGCTCCAACACCACCTTTGTCAAAAGACCTTTCCTGGTCCTTCCAACTGTCAGAGCGTTTGCCTTTAGGGTTACATTCCAGCTACTCTATTTTCAGTTTGCATAAGTTGAATTATTTCTATGTGGATTCCTGTACTAGGTTGTAAGTTCCTTGAGGGCAAGGGACTGGTTTTTATTTTTATTTTTTTATTTTTGCATCCCCAATGCTTGACAAAGTGTCTGACACACAGTAAGTATCTAATAAACCTATGCTGATGGGTAAGACTTCAACTGTTCTCACAGGCTATGATTTCTGGAATTTTCTGTTCCTTCCCTTCATGCCTTTTCCCTGCTCCCTGACCCTTCAATTTGATATGATGACCATGTAGAAGAGGAGCAAAGACATCTTATGATTTTTCTAATTTACTAGCTGTGCAACCTCCCCCAGCTTCAGTTTCCTCACATGTGAAATGGGGATAATATCTCATAAGATTGTTGTGAGACTGAAATCATATGTTAAGTGCTTCGCAAACCTTTAAATGAGATATACATTTAGTAATTACTATTATTGTTACTGGAATGATCATTATCTCCATGTATATGTATATATCCTCACAGCATGGAAAAGGCATTCATTCTTTAAAAAAAAAACAAAACCCACCAAAACATTTAAAATTCTGGTTCTGAGACGGGCTGCTCTCGCAGAATAATCTTCCCTGTGTGGTCCCCTTGGATGTCACTGACCTAAGTAAAGTTCTGTCTGGATTTTCTAAAGGCTGGCAGTATGGAACGTATCATGGTCATTAATGGCGAGAGCAGAAAGGGGGTTGAAAACAAGAGCCCTGTGACTTAGCCTGTTTGTGACCCATGCCTTTCTGGGGAAAAGATCTGTCACTTGGCATGGCTGGCAGCTGAAATGCACTCCCTGACCTCTGAAAGCGAGGCTGGGCAGGTTGTTGAAAGACCTAAGTGGGCAGCAGTCCAGAGGCTCTGAGCCCCGAACAGCAACAAAGGGGTTCACATAGGCTGCAGAAGGGAGTGGGGAGGGGCTCACCGGCTCTCAGGCACTAGTCTGTTCACTTTTTCCAAAGACCTAATTGTGAAAAATCAGTAAGGGCTGTGTTGATGGATGTAATGACTATTAAATGGATGGCAACAAGACAGTAGTGAAAGACATTGGGGTTAAAAAGAAAAGGACGTGTGTGTGCGTGTGTGTATGTGTGTATATGTGTGTGTGTATGTGTGTGTGTGTGTGCATGTACCATGGGATCTATAGTACATGGATATAGAAGGAAACTCAGAAACCATGAAATCCAACCCTCTCATTTTTCACCCACATGTGGGTGCTCTGTCCAAAGGAATATAAATTTTAATCACTTATACTTCACAAGCTATCTTGGGGTTTGAGGGCTAGATTTTTTTCTTCTCTGCTTATTTATTCTATCATTGTTTTTTCAATAAACTGGGACAATTAAGTCTTTTGCCTCATACAGTTTTTACTTATGATTTCTTGAAATACAGCTCTGAAAAGTTAGACTTTGATAAAGCCTATGGGGATTCAAATGGAGCTACTTAACTGCCTTCAAACCCAAATCACCCTGGCTTTCACTGATTGGCCAATAATAGGTCCCAGCCCAAGCTTCACTTGCTCATTGTTTGTGTTCTGATTGGCTCAGATTAACTGTAAATAGTAATTGTTTCTGTTCTGGCCAGAAACCCTGAGGACCCTCCCAGACTGGGTCTTTTGTAAAGGCAAACTAGGTGATCTTTTGCCTCAATTCTCACCTAGCTTTTAGTCACTGAATGGGTGTTGCCTCAGACAAACTGAGAGCTGGGAAAGAATTTAGCTAAAAAGGCCAAGTTCTCCCGTTGCATCCTGGGCTCTCTCCAGTTGTCCCGAATGATATCTGGCCATTGCACTGCAATGGCTCTGGAGGAGCCAGTGAGGCTGTTGACTTTGCACAGCCCACCCTCAATTAAATCCAATTCACTTGCAAATCAAGACAGCACCCTCCTGATGCCGCTGGTCCTCTTGGGGGGAGAGGAGGAGGAGGAGGAAGCTGCTTTCTTGTAGCTTCTCATTTTTACTCATTATTTGTACTTCTGTGTCCAGTAAGCAATGAAGTGATGGTTTTGTTCTTTAGCTGTGCCATGCCTGGAAGTGAACTTGATAAGGGGACTGTCTAGTAGCAGCCAATTAAAGTTCGGCTCTGCTTGCTTTAGGGACTGAAATGACTTCTGGTTTGGGAGGCTTTTATACTTCAGGTCTTGATCTATCTTCCCAGTGAGGAAGGGTACCCACCTAATTGTACTTACAATTACTTTTATACTACTGGGAGGGTGGAAAATGCTGTCCATATCTCTCTAGTACCCAGGGGCTACACCCCATCCTAATCATTGCTTTGGTAGGTGCTTTATATGTGTTTATTTTGCTGTAGGGAGATGACATATATACAGGTAAGCATTTTGGAGTAGTGTATAGGTCACTGGACTTACAATAATACCTGAATTCAAATTTCACTCCAGATACTTAGTATGTGATCCTAGCCAAGTCACTTAACTTTTCTGTATCTTGGTTCCCTCATATATAAAAGTGAAGGAATTGAGATAAATGCCATCTCTTCTGCCTCTAAATTTATAATTCTATGAACCATAACATTTACTATTTTATAATAAGTGCATTAGAAAGGTGCCAACAAAGTGATATGTGAGGTCTGAATGGGGAAGATTGCTACTGAGCAAGAGATCTGGGAAAATTCCTGGAAGTAGAAGAATTTGATTTGGGCTTGGTAGGATAGGTAGGAATTCAGCAAGTAAATGGGAGAGGGAGGACATTCATGTATTTCAGAAATTTGCTTTTGTTAAGCTCTGCCAAGAGGATATTTGCTGCAGTGGTCTACAGGGTCCTCCAGGATGCTGAGGTCTGTATTACAACTTGTCTCTGGTGAGGAGGGGAAGAGTTGTGAATGGTTGAACAACTGATAGCTATCTAAGTCATTTTATAACTGAATAACACTACATAATGTGTAGTAAATGTGAGCAACTAGATTTTTCTACACTATAAATTCTATCTTTTTAATAATTTTGACATTTTTCCATGTGTAAGTTTAGTCAAAAGAAAGGATTCTAGCTTTCCTCAGCAAAGCTCAAGTTCCCTTGCACTTAAAACCACATGCCAAGACTGCCTGCCAGGTTTTTAATAGTACTAAGCTTCAAAGTGTTGGGGAGAGGAAGAAGAAATGATGAACTTCCCATTAAAAAACTCTCAGGTCCTGTCTTGTGGTTGATGTGTTTTAGGTACTGAAGCTTCACTTTATACCTAGCAAACTGGCAAAGACAAAAGCCAGAAATGGTCAATATGGGGGTGCTGTATGAAGATGAGTGCACACATGCACTGTTGGTGGAGCTGTGAATTGATCCAAACATTCTGAAAACTAATTAGAAATTATGCCAATAAAAACCCTGTGACTTAGCATTATTTTTCTGGACAGATGCCCTAAGGAAGTAAAAGACAATAAGAAAGATTCCATACCCTCCAAAATATTCATAGCAGCACTGTTTGTGGTAGCAAAGAAATGGGAATAAAACAGGTGGCCATCAATTGAGGAATTACTGAACAACTTATAGTATATATCTTGTATGACCTACCTGTTGAGCCTTATACCTTGTGACCCTGTGTTCTCTATGGCCCAGTCAAACTGACCTCCTGTTTCTCATACATGATAGTCCATTTCCCACCTCCATGCTTTTGAACTGGCTGTTTGCCATACCTGTAATGTACTCCTTCCTTATCTCTGTACCTTAGATGCTCTAGTTTCCTTAAAGACTCAAATGCTACCTTCTATGTGAAGTTTTTCCTGATCCTTGTAACTTCTAGCACCCTCCTCTTAAGATAGTCCTCTATTTTCCTTATGTATGTACAAACACACATAAAGATAGAGAGCTATAGGATTGTAATCTCTGTGAAGGCAATGTCTATTTGACTTTGTTCTCTTCATCGCATAGCATCTAACAGTACATGGCACAAAATAGAGGCATAGAGACTGGACTAGCAATTTCAGTGGTATAGGGTACTCCCAGGTGAGGAAACTTCCTCTACCAGTTCAAGTCAGCACCTTCTCTGTAACTTTTAGTCTTAGAAAATTGCCTAGGACACTAAGAGGTTAAGTGACTTGCCACGGGTCACACAATTCATGTCAGAGGCAGGACCTGAACTCTGGTCTTTTTGCATTTAAGGCCAACTCTCTAAACATTATGGCACGTTGCCTCATGGCATAGAATAGATGCTTAATAAATGAGTGTTGGTTAACTGATACATCAATGTGATTCTGTATTATTGTACCATAAGGAAGGGTTAGGGTTAGGGTTAGCATCTGAAGAGTGCAGAGAAACATGGGAATATTTATGTGAAATGATATAGAGGGAAGTAAATGGACTGGAAAATAATATACATAGTGATTTCAATAATGTGTAACCAGGTTTCTAATGAGACCTAGGGCATTTTGCATGCTATTACATTTATGGAGGGAAACGTGACTCCTGACTGGTGGAGAGAATACTGGGATGAAATGCTGTGTATTTGCAAAAGGAGCTAAATTGGTGGCAGAGACATATATGATTGTTCCAGAGACTCTTGGAGGAGAGACATATGGAGAGAAAATAATCAGGAGGAAAGAGCAAACAGGGAAGTTCCTTTTATTTCAAATCCCTCAACATTGTATCTCTAGACTAGAGATATTTGGGGGGTGTGTGTGGAAGGCAGATGTATATTCTAATCTGATGATGCTTTTTGGAGACAAGAGAAAATAGCTTCCCAACTCACCATACTCCTGGAGCCTGCCTGTTCCTCCACCTAGCTAGTGTGTCTATCCTTTCTATGGGGGCAGACTGGGCTTCATATCCAATCTATCCATGGCACCCATGATCTGCATTTATAAATTTAGATGACCCATGAAGACCAAACTACTTTCCACAGGCATGCATATCTTAGAAAAACTAAGCTATAAAATGTAGCTAAATGATATGCAATTCTGACTGATATGGTGTCCAGAGAAGAGATGAGAAAATAAATTTTTTCCCTTTCATTTGAGAGGTACAGGACCATGTGACCATGGTGGGATGCTGCGTGTCATTGTCACCATGTTATTTGGTTATTCTTAATTGTTTTTTTGGTCTAAAGAAGAGGCTTACTGAGTAGGGTGAGGGAGGGGAGGAAAGATATATCTGGAAATGGCAGTAATGTAGAAACAAAAAGCATCAACAAAATTTAAAGGTTTATCCTAGTCCCTGTTCTTTCTTAGAAGAGAACTCAGTTTTGGGGGTGGGTGGGAGGAGGGAGTAGGTTTCCACCTTTGAACAACTTTACTTGAAGGATAAATTCTTAAGACTTAACCTGTTCTAAGAAATCACTACCAGGATAGTGTCAGTCTGACATCTTCATTCTTCGGCTCTTGTAACAAATGTGGGAGAGAGGAAAGAGGCCACGAGGAGGTACAATGGATGCGGTGCTGGACCTGGGGTCAGGGAGACCCTAGTTCAAGCCTGGCGTCAGACAATTACTAGCTGGGCAAGCCTGGATAAGTCACTTAGTCTCTGTTTGCCTTGGTTTCTTCATCTGTAAAATGAGTGTAACAATATAGCACTTACCTCTCAGAGTTGTTCTGAGGCTCAAACAACATTTTATTTGTAAAGCTTGGCTTAATAATAGTAAGTTCTTAATGAATAGAAAGTGCTTTAAAAGTGCTTATTCCTTTTTCCCTACTGTGAGCATTACTCAGTCTATGAGAGACTCACAAATGGCTGGCCACAGCTAGATTTGATTTCCTTTATTTTTTTTTAATATTAAAATGGTATATTTGAAATAAGATTTAAGATCCTATAATCACTTAAGTAGACTCTCCATTTTTTAGGTGCTGAAGGCTAGGAAGAAAGGTTGGAGGGCGTATAGTTTTGAGGAGGATTTTAGGTGCCTAAGTTTTCAAGAGCCTTTATCTTAAATATGAAGTGACCTAATGCACGAGTCCCATTTTCACGCCTTCCCATTTTGTGGCGTCAATATTTCCCTGGAGAGGAAGGGACAAAGGCTGCCTTGTGCTGGAGAAAGGCAGCATGTGCAGGAAGTGGATGTGAAAAGAAAAATTCCTTGTGTTTCTTATAGTTTGAGTAAGTGTACTTTACGGGCATATGCTGGGTTTCTCCTGTCTCTCAGGTGGTACATAAAGAACAACGGAAGATGGCTGGACTAGCCATTATGTACTTTCCAGGGGAGGTGGGAAGGAAAGAAGGCTCATTGACAGTGGAGTCTGGTAAATGGGTTTCTCCTCTCATGGATGGTTATGACTTTCCCAGATATTAGCAGGCCACAACTTATTGGCCCTTCCAATCTATAATGCATCAATAAAATTAAAAGGTTTATCCTAACCCCTGTTTGGACATGGGAGTGGGCTGGTAGTAGTGGGATACCAGTAAGACCATTAATACATAGGAGGCTAAGCTTTCTTTGTTTTCCCATTTCTCAATTTTTACTTTTTAAATCCAGAAAAGCAGCATTTGTACTCTGTGAGGTATTGTATGGAGGCAACTAGATGTGGAGTCAGGAAGACTGAGTTCAAAGTCGGCCTTAGACACATACTAGTTGTGCTACCCTGGGCAAGTCACTTAACCTCTGTTATCCTCCATCCACTGGAGAAGGAAATGGCAAACTGCTCCAGTATCTTTGCGAGAAAGCCCCGTGGACAGTATGGTCAACAAAGAGTCGGACATGACTCAGAAACCACCGCAAGGTATTGTAGACCATTGCACCCCTACAGCTTGGTCTTGGGGCAAACACCTAACGTTTCCCAGCTGTTTTGGGGAATGATAATGACAACTCACATTTATACAGGATTTAGAGCTGAAGGAAAATCGGCTCATTCAAGACCCTTGTTTTACATAAGAGGAAAATGAAGCAGCAAGGAGGCTGATGGCTCGCTGAAAGGTCACGCCAGGTAGTGATAATAAGCAGCCGAGCCACCGTCTGAACCCAGGCCCTCAGCGTCATTTTCTATTTCTCCCTCTCGCTTTCTAATTCCGCCAAATTGGCCTCAACTCTTCACACGTGAGGCTCCAGCGCATTGTTGTGTCTTTGCCCTAGCTGTGTCCCAAGCGTGGAATGCACTCCCTCCTCATCTCTCATCTCAAAGGAACGCTCCCCCACTTCTAGAGTTAAAGGAAGCGCCCTATAGGGAAAGCCTCTCCTGATGTCCCTGACTGCCAGTGGCTAGTGCCCTCCTCAAACCACCTTGTATTTAAAGTCTTTGGTTTTAATCTTATTCTTTATACCTCTCTCTCTCTCTCTCTCTCTCTCTCTCTCTCTCTCTCCTCTCTCTCTCTCCTCTCTCTCTCTCTCTCTCCTCTGTCTGTCTCTATCTCTCCTCTCCCCTTCCCTCCCTCCTTCTCTCTTTTCATCTCTCCCTCTCTCCATTTCTCTCCTTCCCTTCCTCCCTCACTTTCTTTCTCCCCCTCCTTCTATATCTCTCTCCATATCTCTCCACATCTGTCTTCCCCATTCCATCTCTCCCCCTCTCTCTTTCTCCACATACAAACACACATCTCCATCTTTCACTGTTCCTCTCCATACACACATGCCCTCCCCTCAGACAAATATCTCTCTCTCTCTCTGAGACAAGTAGTGTATATATACACACTTTCCCCTCACATATATACTTTATATATGTCTGTGTGTGTATATGTGTGTGTATACACACACACGCACCCACACAAATAATACATACATATACATATACACTTCTTGTCTCTCCCACTAGAATGTCAGTTTCTCCAGATTAGGGACTTTTTCAGTCATTCCATTTGTATTTCCAGTGCCTGCTGCATATTATGTACTAAATAAATGCCTGTTGATTGAGGGATTGATTGCAAATACATTTCTTTCCAGTTCACCGGATACTTTACCCATGACAAGTTTATATAGCACTTAGAACTTATTAGTTATAAAACACTTTCATCAAAACATTTCTGTATAGGAGAGAATGCAGAAAAGGAAATTGGGGGTCAGGGAGATTATCTAACTTGCCCATACATTCACATGGTTGCCAAGTGACAGTCATGAGTCCTGGGTTCAAATCCTGGCTCTAAGGTCATTATAGTCTCCTTGGTTGCATGCTGCTTCTCCCAGTTTTCTGACTGGTACAGAGATGAAAACTTTTTAAGTCTTGGTTGCTCTTTCTGCTGCAGAAAAACTAATTCAGCAAGGTCATTTAACCTCTAAGCTTAAAGTAAACACGTTGTTAGAAGTCAAGCTGCTGTATTGGCCTTCCCTCTTAAGAGAAAACTGAGGCCCTGCATGTTGAGGTACTTTGTTCAAGGTTATACAAGTGGTAAAGTTAGAGCTAAAATCCAGGCCCCCTTCTGGTTCCACTACATCACAAGATGTTAAAATAAATTATTGTTCTAGTAATTGATTCCACATGTGTGACTGCTAATCTAAGCTACAGGGTCATAGATACAGGGCTGGAAGGGATTCAGACACCATCCAGTTCAACTCTCTCACTTCACAGATGAGAAACAGACCCAGGGACATTAAATGGTTTGCTTAAGTTGTAAGAAGTAGGATTTGAACTCAGGTCTTCTCAATCCAGAATCAATTTTCTTTCTGAATTAGACAATATTCCCTTTTCCCTCCACCCCATACTTTAAACACAGCATGTCTTAATTAGAGCAAATTCTGAATTCATTTTGTCTGAATAAGGTGACATCATTGTGTGTTTGGATTGCAGGAATCTTGCATTTCAAAGGAGACAATAAAGCTCAGTCAACACTTTCATTTATAAGAGAAAATAATAAAAGCCCTTTCATTAAAAGAAAAGGTCTGTGGGAAGACAAGGAAGAACCAAAGCCAAGTTATGAGCTTACTAATTGCTTTTGCCAGTTGTGAACATTAACTATGTTAAGTTATCAGTCAGACATACGTGGGAGAACGCTTGTATAATGCTTATGTCTGAGATGGGATGGACCTGACTTTTAGGCTGTGATTTAAGAGACTTTGTATTTATTTATGTTTCATAGGATCATAGATTTAGAACTGGAATAAACCTCTGGGATTATCGAGATTGACCCCCTCACTGACAGATAAAGGAAATATTTGGACCCATGGTATATCCAAATTTGTGTAGTGATGAAGCTTTTATAATATGCTTCTACTATCTGCAAGGAGGATCCTCTTAGAGTGGATGTCAAGACACCTTATTCCAAAGGAACCCATTTCCACACTGAGTTGACTGTTGGTTTGATACTTTGAGTACAGCAAATATTTGGTGTGCAAACCTATTGTGAATGGGGAGGGGGCAGAGCAATATAAAAAAAGTGTGTCCTGATTGTTCAGAAACTGTGTGACCTGATTGGTTTGCAGAAATAGCTTTCTATATAAGGGAGGCAGATTTTCTCTCATCTTCACTGGTTCCTTTCAGGACAATAAGTCCCCAAATCTGATGGGCCCACACCTGGATTCAGGAAAAAGAGAGACTGCTGGCAGAAGAGGAAGCTAAGCCTTAACCCCTTTAAAAAAGTAGTGTAATGTTTAAAAAGTTTGAGAGACATAGTCTCAGGGTAATTAATCATGTTATTAATAATACTGGTATGATATTAATAAAAGGGACCATGGATACTTTCAAATGCCAAAGACCCTTCATGGAATCCATTAATGCTTATATGCCCCCAGAAGAGTGGGTTTTCCTGAGGATAGCAATCTGCACTGATTAACAAGTAATGAGATCGAATGAATATGGTAATGACAGGTGTACCTATTCTAGTGAGGGGCTAGGGAATGTGACTTTGACCTCATCATTTACCTCCAAATCACCCCCAGCTTTGGGCAGTTTAATCAAAGAATTTATCCCTCTGACATGAGTAGAACACAATAGACAGGAATTCACCTAGACAAGATGGTCTCAGGTGGGGTAAATTTTTCACTGGTGATGTCTTTCAAAGACTGGGCTTCAAACCAGGAAATAGAACAGGAAAAAAAAAAAACCAAACCTGGATCTTCCCTGTAATTGGTTATTAATAATCATTTCTCCCAGTAGGAAACAACAAAAGGAAAGAACAATTACAACTAATGATTAAGATAACTATAATGACTTACGTAGTGCTTGAAAGTTTGTAAAATGTTCCTATACAAATGCAGTATTGAAAGCATGGCCCTGGAGAAGAATCTCCATTCTTCTTTCACAGGCTTGGGAGACTTTGGGTGTGGTATATTGAATGCACTTTCAGGTTTTCTTAATGTACTGGTTATGGTCAGTTTGGCTGAATGGCTTTTTCCATCTTTCTTCCTTTTCTAGCTTACTCTTTGTCGTAAAGTTCTCTGGGTATGGTAGAAGGGAAGGATCTATCCAGAAATGAAGACAATGAAAAATAAGATGCCTATAAAATTAAAAGAAAACAAAAAATGAAAAGGAATATTGATGTGATGAGTAGAAGGGGTGGGGTGCCTGGCCAACCCAATTTTTACTTTCTCTAACTGTTCTTTCCATGTTGGGGAATATGGTGGAGTTCTTTGTAGCCTTTAGCCAGAGGAGTTGTGCTTTTTTGTAAACTTGCAAAGCGGGACTGAAAAAACAATTGGAGGATTATCTTTTATATTCCAAAAGAAGGTTTTTGTTCCCCTTCAACCTTTTCCCCTTTCTGGAAGTAAGTGGGAGAAGTGAAGGAGGTGTGTAATAACTGAAGTTTAGACACTTGATGCTGTTGCCTGGGGATGGGTCTTTAGAGCTGGGTCATTTTACAGTGTCCTGAGAAGGCCACTCAAAATCTTTTCCCTAGGCATCCTTAGGCTATACTTGGGTGAGGTAGCTAAATGATCCCTTGGGACTACTGCAAAGGTATTATCCATATTTATCTATTTTCTTTTTTTATTCTGAACTTCATAATGATCACATCAAGTAAAATGAGCTTGGGGATTGTACATGAAACTGCAAATCTCTGTTATGCACAGTTTACTATAAAAGAAATACATAATAAATTCAACATGTAATTTTCAAAGGTGTTTGCTTATTTGGGATTCCTTCTGGCCTTTCTTCTCTTCTTATTCATTATTTATATTTGTGTGTGTGAGGAGTACCTGCTCTCTACTTTTTCTCCCCACCTCTCCATCCAAATTAAAAAAAGAAAACTCTTGTATAACACCCTGAGGCCACTCACCCAACTCACACTGGCATTGGCAACTTGGGTCCCCAAGAGGGTGGCCAGTCTGCACGATTCCCAGGCTTGCTCTTCAATGAGAAGCTGCATTCTTTTCTGCTTGGCTGGATGGTACTGCACTTCTTAGCAAGGAATGTTACCATTTTCTTTAAGTTAAGGCAATGACCCTTAGCTTAGCATCTGCAGAGGCCTCTTTCCTTTGATTCCCTAAGAACCTCAATTCTGACAAGGCTTGTCACCTTTGAGTAGGAGCTGGGAGAATTATTGTCTCTCCTATTTGACAATCCTTCCCAACTGAATAACCCCTTACGTTGTCAAGACATTCCACCTTATCTTAAGAGTAATGTTTCAATCCTCAGTTTCATTGGCCATACTCTTGGGGATAGTATATAGATAAGTTAGAGGAAAAGCCATAAATACAGTGTTTGTCCTGAAGGAAAGTTCATTGTTTCACTTGCTTCTTTCTTTTTTTTTGGGGGGGAGGGAGAAGGCAATGGTATGTTAAGTGACTTTCACAGGGTCACACAGCTCATAAGTGTCAACTGTCTGTCCACTTCTAGTGTATGGTCCTCACCTCTGAAACTTGGAATTTCTAGCTCTCTTCGTGTCTCAGCTCAGGATCAACTTCTCGATGAGATCTGTCTTGATCCTCCTATTTCTTGGTTCTCTCTGCCCATTACATCATCCACACAAATTACTTTGTATTAATGAAATGAGAGGCCCCAGTCCTTAGATCTTACTCTAATTTGCTCATCTTGAGGAAATAGAGTATAAGCAGATATTTCCTAATTGGTGCCAATTCAACACACAAATTGAGGGAGATGGTTCCTGGTAATGACTGATTAAGGTGTACAGTGTGATAACAAAAAAGTCTTTCAACTGGTTACAGAGCTGGAAGAACTGATGACTCAGAAGATGCTGAGCCAGAACTGAATGTAAATGCAAAAGGGCTTATGACAATTTCCCCCTCCCCCCTTACTGGTGGCAAGTGAGATAGAACTGCTGTGAACTCTTCATGAGGGGGCAAGGTGAGCTTTCGTATCTGCCATACACCATATATCTGTGAGTTTGTGGAACATTTTTTTCACTGTTGTTCATTCTTTCCTTTAGTTGAATGAGTATTCTTTTTAAAATTTTTTTTTTACTTAATACTATTTTTTCCCAATTATACTTAAAGATGGTTTTCACCATTTATTTTTATAAGACTTTGAGTTTCAAATTCTTCTCTCTCCATCTCTTTCCTCCCCACTCCCCAAGACACCAAGTAATCTGATATAGGTTATACATGTACAATCGTGTTAAATACATTTACATATTAGTCAGGTTATGAAAGAAGAATCGGAACAAAAGGGAAAGAACACGAGAAAGAAAAAACACCCCCCCCTCCCCAAAAGTGTAAATTGCGTGCTCTGATCTGCATTCAGACTTCTCAATTATTTCTCTGAATGTGGATAACATTTTCCATAATGAGTCTTTTGGAATTGCCTTGGTGCATTTTATTGCTGAGAAGAGCTAAGTCTATCAAAGTTGGTCATCGCACATATTACTGTTACTGTGTACAGTGTTCTCCTGATTCTGTTCACTTTGTCAGCATCAGTTCATATAAATCTTTTCAGGTTTTCTGAAATCATTCTGCTTGTCATTTTTATAGCATGATAGTATTCCATTCCATTCACATACCACAGCATGTTCAGACATTCCCCAATTGATGGGCATCCCCTCAATTTCCAGTTCTTGGCCACTACGAAAAGAGCTGTTATAAATGTTTTTGTACATGAGGGTCCTTTTCCTTTTTAATGATCTCCTTGGGATATAGACCTAGTAGTGCTGCTGGATCTGGGTATGCACAGTTTTATAATCCTTTGGGAATAGTTTCAAATTGTTCTCCAGGATGGTTGGATCTACCAACAATGAATTAGTGTTCCAGTTTTCCCACGTTTTCTTTAACATTTATCATTTCCCTTTTCTACCGTATTAACTAATCTGATAGGTCTGATGGGGTACCTCAGAGTTACTTTAATTCACATTTCTCTAATCAATAGTGATTTGGAACACTTTTTTCATGTGACTATAGATAGTTTTAATTTCTTCATCTGAAAACGGCCTGTTCATAACCTTTGACCGTTTGTCAGTTTGGGAATGGCTTATGTTCTTATAAATTTGACTCAGTTCTCTACATATTTGAGAAATGAGACTTTTATCAGAAACACTGACTGTAAAAATTGCTTCCTAGCTTTCTTCTTTTCCTTTTAATCTTTGTTGCATCGGTTTTGTTTGTGCAAAAACTTAAAAAATTAATGTAATCAAAATTATCCATTTTGCATTTCATAATGTTCTCTAGCTCGTTTCATCTTAATTCTTCCCTTTTCCATAGACCTGCTTGCTCTCCTAATTTGCTTATGGTGTCACCTTTTATGTCCAGTCATGGACCTGTTTTGACATTATCTTGGTATATGATGTGAAATAGTATATGCCGAGTTTCTGTAATACTATTTTCCAGTTCTCCCAGTAGTTTTTGTCAAATAGTAAGTTCTTATCTCAGAAGCTGGAGTCTTGGTTTATCAAACAGTAAATTATTATAGTCATTTACTACTGTGTCTTGTGTACTCAACCTATACCACTGCTCCACCACTCTATTTTTTAGCCACTATCAAATAGTTTTTATAATTGCCACTTCCTAATATAGCTTTAGATTTGGTATGGATAAACCTCCTTTCTTTGCATTTTTTCATTAATCCCCTCGATATACTTGACCTTCTGTTCTTCCAGATGAATTTTATTATTTTTCCATCTCCATAAAAATGTTTTTTGTTAGTTTGTTATGACACTGAATAAGTAAATTAATTTAGATAGAATTCTCATTTTTATTATGTTAGCTTGACCTACCCATGAGCAATTGATATATTTCCGATTGTTTGGATCTGACTTTAGTTGTGTGGAAAGTGTTTTGTAATTGTGTTCATATAGTCCTTTGGTTTGTTTTGGCAGGTAGACTCTCAAATACTTTGTATTGTGTACAGTTACTTCAAATGGAATTTCTTCTTCTGTCTCTTACTGCTGGGCTTTCTTGGTAATATATGGAAATGCTGATGATTTATGTGGTTTATTTTATATCTTGCAACTTCGCTAAAGTTGCTACTTGTTTCAAAAAGTTTTTCAGTTGATTCTCTAGGGTTCTCTAAGTATACCACGATTTCATCACAAAGAATGATAGTTTTGTTCCCTCATTGCCTATTCTAATTCCTTCAATTTACTTTTCTTATTGCTAAAACTAACATTTCTAGTACAGTAATGAGGCATCTTTATTTCACCCCGATCTTATTGGGAAGTATTCTACTTTATCTCCATAGCATATAATGCTTGCTGATGGTTTTACATAGATATTGCTTATCATTTTAAGGAAACCTCTATTTATTCCTATGCTCTCTAGTGGTTTTAATAGGAATAGGTGCTGTCTAAAACGTTTTCTGCATCTATTGAGATAATCATATGATTTCTGTTAGTTTTGTTATTGATATGATCAATTATGCCAATACTTTTCCTAATACTGAACCAACCCTGCATTCCTGGTATAAATCTCACCTGGTCATAGTGAATTATGCTGGTGATAATTTGCTGTAATCTCTTTGCTAATATTTTATCTAAAATTTTTGCATCGATATTCAATAAGAAAATTGGTCCATAATTTTTTTCTCTGTCTTGGCTATTCCAGGTTTAGTTAGCAGCATCATATTTGTGGCATAAAAGGAATTTGGTGGGACTTCTTCTTTGCCTATTTCTCCAAATACCTTATATAGTATTGAAATTAACTGTTCTTTAAATGTTTGGTAGAATTCATTTGTAAATCTGGCCTTGGAGATCTTAAGGATGGCTTGTTTCAATTTCTTTTTCTAAAGTAAAGTTATTTATTTTATTTTCTCTTCTGTTAATCTGGGCAATTTTTATTTTTGTAAATATTCATGCATTTCACTTAGATGGTTGAATTTATTGGCATACAGTTGGACAAAATAGTTCCTAATTATTGCTTTAATTTCCTCTTCAATGGTGGTGATTTCACCCTTTTTATTTTTGATACTGGTAATTTGGTTTTTTCTTTTTCTTTTTTTAAAATAAAATTAGTCATAGGTTTTTCTATTTTATTAGATTTTCATAAAACCAATACTTAATTTTATTAGTTCAATAAATAGTCTTCTTACCTTGAATTTTATTAACTTCTTTGATTTTCAGAATTTCCAATTTGATATTTAATTGGGGATTTTTAATTTGTTCTTTTTCTAGTTTTTTTTAGTTGCATACCTGATTCATTGGGTTCCTCTTCCTCTATTTTATTCATGTAAGTATTTAGAGACATAAAATTTCTCCTAAGAACTGTTTTGGCTACATTTCATAAATTTTGATATGCTATCTCATTATTGTCATTGTCTGGTGAAATTATTGATTGTTTCTGTGATTTATTGTTTCACTGACTCATTCTTTAGGATCAGATTATTTAGTTTCAAATTAATTTTTATTCTTTCTTTCTATGACTTTATTTCATGCAATTTTTATTGCATTATGATCTGAAAAGATTTAACATTTAATCTTTCTGCATTTGATTATGAGGTTTTTATGCCCTAATACATGGTCAATTTTTGTGTAGGTGCCATATACTGCTGAGAAAAAGGTATATTCCTTTCTATCCCCATTCAGTTTTCTCCAGATGTCTATCATATCTAACTTATCTAAAATTCTTTTCACCTCCTTAATTTCTTTCTTGTTTATTTTGTGATTAGATTTATCTAGTTCTATGAAGGTGGGAGTGAGGTCCCTGACTAGTATAGTTTTGCTATTTCTTCCTGTAACTCACTTAACTTTTTCTCTAAGAATATGAATGATCTACCCCTTGGTGCAGATTTAGTATTGATATTACTTCATTATATATGGTACCTTTCTTATCTCTTTTAATTAGATCTAGTTTTGCTTTTGCTTTGAGATCAGAACTTTTTTTTGCATCTTTTTTTTTTTTAACTTCAGCTGAAGCATAATATATTCTGCTCTACCCTTTTATCTTTACTCTTTGGGTATCTCTTTGCTTCAGATATGTTTCCTGTAAACAATATGTTCTAGGATTCTGGTTTTTAATCCACTCTATACCTATTTCTGTTTTATGGGGGAATTCATCTCATTCACTTTCACAGTTATGACTACTAACTATTTCTCTCCATCCTATTTCTCCCTCTGCTTATGCTTTTCTCTCTGTTCCTCCTCACTAGTGTTTAGCTTCTGACCACTGTCTTCCCCAATCTGCTCTCCCTTCTATCAGCCCTGCCCCCATTTCTTCCCCTTTTCCCTTTCTGCTTCTTTATAGGGTAAGATAAATTTCTGTACCCAACTGAGGGTGTTGAGGAAATAGAGAGTAAAGAGCATAAGGAATTTCTTCAAAGTCACATGGATGTTATGGGTCTGAGCTAGGATTGAGATCCAAGACATTTGACTCCAAGTGCAGCATCATTTCCACTCTGCTTAAAGCAGGTAAATTTTGAATGTGTTGTGTAAGAATTGTCATAGGAATATCAAGGCACAGATTCTTGTATTATGGGCAGTGAGTGAGAGATCCAAGTCTGGAGCTCAGAAGAGAGGTTGGGCTAAAAAGCCAAGTTTTGCCCCTTTTTTATACTCCCAGTGATTATTACAGTGTCTGGCACACTATGGGTGCTTAATAAATGTTTATTGACTGTTAGATGGAAGCTCAGAGCTGCCATCTTAGAAATCCCAACTTCTTAGTCCCTGTCTCTGGGGACCCAGCCCATCAGCGCAAGTGGGATTGGGAAAAGGGGCTGTATTATTATTCTTATTATTAAAAACTGGTTTTCTCTCTTCTGCCATCTGCTGTCTCTATGTGTGGACAAATGTATAAATACTTCATATAGGTATATTTTTAATTATCTATATATGTGTTATTTGATCCTTAGTGGAATATAAACTCCTTGGTGGCAGGAATTGTTTCATTTTGCTTTTATATTGCAAGTGTCTAAGCACAGACAAGACAAACAGTAGGTGCTTAATAAATGCTTGGAAACTTAGGACTGGTAGAAGGGAAAGCTGGTGACATGGCAAATGGACTGTGAAGGTATTTTGGAGGCAGAAGGGTTCTTGGAGTGAACTTCAGATCCTGCCACACTGGAGGTTCCTTATTTTATTTCTCCATGGGGGCTACCATGCTGTGCTCAATGAAGGAATTTGTTGGAGATCAACATTGTTGTCATAAGACCTTTGTTTTTAGACAAATAAGATTGTATCAGTATTCACTAGGTGGCAGTATTACCCCATGTTCCCACCAGGACAGAGATAATATACTGGCTCAAGAATTATATGAATATTGAAGACAGAAGTTTGGACGTTGATACCAAACTCACGGAATCTTGACTCGCCCTACTTGTGATAGGGCTGAGGACCTGCCTTGCTAGGAAGGTTGTTGGCTGTCTCGAGGCACATCACATCCATCTGTCCATTACTTGAGTGATTAAAAAAAAAAAAGAATCATGTAGAATAAAGCCCAGGGATTTCTACCATGTGGGGACCAAACTGGAAGAGTGAATCTCCCCTGAGAAGATAGCAAAAAATATAATAACCAATATGATAATTATGTAGCGCCCACTAGATGGGGTTTGAAATTTTCGGAAATAAATGTTGCAGGCATGAGTTCTATTGCCAAGTAGTAATAATAGCCAGAAGAGAACTATGCCTTGTGGTTTTCTTCTAATCTCTTCCAATTCCTCACATACAGCTGAATAATTTTCAGGGAAGTGGAGAAAGAGCCCACTTTTTGGGGAAAATTTTGTATGCCTAGCTCTTTGAACATGTCTGATCAAAACAGGAAGAGAAAGTCTCAACAATTAATTCAACTTTCAGAATACACCTAGATATTTGGGGGAAAGGGAGACAGAATAATTTCAAAACTGTGTCATTGAAACAAATATGAAAAGAGAGGCCTAGTGGCTAGTTCATACTCATCTAATGTGCTGAGAGGGGCAATAGACATAAAGGTTTTTAATGAGCTAGCTAAATCTTAGCTGTTTTTATTATTGAGGCAATGTGACCATGGACCAAGAGTTGGCCTTGAAGCCAACAATACCCTGGCTGCTTCTGATCCTTCCTAGCTGGGTGACCTTGGATGAGTCACTTTATTTCTCAGTATTCTAGATCAGAAGCATCAAACATTTTGCTGGACCACAGCACTCCTGAGTTCAGCCCAAACCAGATTGAAATGTAATTGAAAGATAGGAAAATAAATAAAAATATAATTAAAAATAGATTACATTTTAAAACTAAGTCAATATGTGGCTAGAAGGATCCTTGTGTATGGCTTCTTCTTCCTTTGGTTTGGTTGTTTCAGTTGTGTCCGACTCTGTGATCCCATCTGAGCTTTTTTTGGCAGAGATAGATATTGGTGTGGTTTGCCATTTCCTTCTCTAGCTCACTTTACAGATGAGAACACTGAGGTAAACAGGATTAAGTGACTTGGCCAAGGTCACCGTCTAAGGCCGGAGTTGAACTCAAGAATCTTCCTGATTCCAGACCCGGCACTCTATCTGCTGCGCCATCTAATTGACCTATATTTGTATACAGTATTTACAAATTTATATGTATGGTTGGGCAGCCCCTATTTCTAATTGTTTACACCACAGCTCTTGGAAGCACTCCAAAACTAGGGGAGCGAAAGGTGTTGACCATCATTTCTGGAGGGAATTTCCTTATTAATTCCCTAAACTAGTGAGATCATGGGCCAGTCCTAAATCCTTTTATAGTTTTCATTGTTGTCATAATCATCATCATCTTCATCATCATCATCTTCATCACTGTTATTACTGAAATCAAAGAACCCGGGTTCAGATACTGATTCTGTCACTTATAATTTGAGTGCCCGTTGACAGCTTACTTGTGTGGTCATCAGTTTCCTCATCTGTAAAATGAGGTGTTTGGTCTAGATAGCCTAGGTGAGTCACATGATTGATAGAGCTCTGAGAGGCTTGAAGTCAGGAAACTGAGTTCAAATCCTGCCTCAAACATATATTAACCGTATGATCAAGTCACTTCACCTCTGTTTCCTCATCTGTAAAATAGAGGAGTCAGACTGGATGGGAATCCATTTATTATGTGCCAGGCACTGGACTAAGCACTATTATCTCATTTGATCCTTACAACAACCCTGCAAGGTGCTGTTATGATTCCTGTTTTACAGTTGAGGAAACTGAGGCAGAGATTTAAGTGACTTGTCCACATTGTCAGTAAGTGTCTGTGGCCAGATTTTAACTCAGGTCTTTCTGTCTCCAGGCCTGGCACTTATCCACTGTACCACCTATCTGTCTTTAAAGATTGCCTCTAAAGTCCCTTCCAATTGTAAACCTACAAACTTATTTTGATTTTAGTTTTTGAAAAATGAGGCTTAACTTAGCCAGATTTGGGGTGACATTTGCATTCAGCCTTATTTTATACTCGTGCTGCTTATTTTCATCTCTCTGCCCTCCCCTTGGATCACTGGTGTCTCTTCTTTTTCCCTTCTCCCCTACCTCTTTTTGCCCCTATTTCCAATGTTCTGCATCCCTATATTCATACCTTCGTGGAAGCTGCTCTTGGAAGCCACTTCATTGGAGGAAAGAAAGGTGGGAGGAAGGGATGGGACTCCCAGGTTCCTCCCCCTGCCATTTCTCCTTTACAAATTCTTTGTTACAAGAGATACTTCCCTGGGAGGGAGAGGACGTAGGAGTAAAGTTAGGAGATATAGAAAATGATATTGATAAAATATTATTGCAAAAAGAAAGATCACTGCTGGGGAGGCCACTTTGGGGAGAGGAGGAAGCAGGGCAGGAGTAGACTGGAGGGGAGCACATCTGGAGTTTGGCCTAGGAGGGGAAACAGGTCATCTGGTAGCTTTCTGCTTTTACTTTTCTGTTTTTACTTTCCTGCTTTACTTCCTGATTTTTCATTTCTAGCTCGATGCTAAACTCTAATGTTTCTTCTGATTTAGGATGGCAATTTAGTACCCACTAAAATCAGTACTCTGGGGCAATGCCCTGCTCACCCTGTCTCAATTCAATCTCTGCCCAGTGGATTCTGTCCTCTGAGCTTTCAGAGATTGGCTTGGTTTATGACCAACAATGGAGGTGTAGATCTGGACTGGGATGACCCTAGACGACTCTGACATGGACAAAGGGCAAAGGATCCTGAAGGATCCATATTGTTATGAGGACTATTTCTGGCCTAAGGGTTTGGATCTAAGGCAGAACCAGGAATCCATCTTGCTCCAGAATTTCTGGGGCCGTTTACACCTAAAGTGTACCTGAGCCCTTCAGAGCTAAGGTAGTTTTCTGGAAGTTTTCCAGAACACAAATAAATGAGAGAAACCCCAAAGGCTTTTAGTGACTAATGCAATATGACTTGGTTAGACCTGCCCACTCAGCAAGTGCAAGTGGTCCCCACCGTTGGCTTAAATGTGTATGTGGGGGTTCTAGAGGCAAGAAAGTGTTTATAGTCAGTCAATACACATTGATTAAGCACCTACTATGGGGTCAGATACTGTGCTAAAAGCTGGGAATAAGGCAAAAGACAATCCCTGCTCTCATAGTTTAGGGTTGACAATTTTTTAAAAATAGCTAAGGGATTCTTCTGAATACTTCATTGAAGTATTTCAAAATATTGCCAGTTTCTGAGGTGCTAATCATGAGAACCAACTGGCTTGGCAGGAGGAGTTCTGAATTGGGAGTTCTAAGACCTCTGAACCATGGCTCTGGTCAAGACGAGGGCTGATTCCCTGAATCTTTTCTGGACATCTGTAAAGTCACAGGGTTGGTCTCTTTTGGCTCTAAATCTGATGATCTTATCATCTCATGGTAAGTACTGGCAGAGCTATAGCTAGCATTTTTATACCTCAGAAACAGCAGAATTTAGCACAAAATGTGGCCAGAGCAAGAAGCATGAAATATAACTTGAAATCCACTCTTTTAAGGCAAATTCATTTATGGAGAATACGGAGATCCTGGGCACAGAAGAGGCTCTGCTGAGGAGAAGGACTTCATCTGGAATGTAGCAGGTAGAGGAAGGAAACATGCCATCTAGCAACTCTATGTTTCTGAACCATTCTTCTCAACTAAGTGTTGCTAAAGTAGTGTGTGAAGGAAGGGGAAGGGGATAAACATTTATTAAATACCTGCCATGTGCTGACCACTGTGCTAAGTACTTTACTAATATTATCTCATTTGATCCTTTCACAACAACCTTGTGAGGTAGGTGCTAATATTTTTTTCCATTTTGCAGTTGAGGAAACTGAGGCAAGCAGAGTTTATGTGACTTGCCTAGGAACACACAGCCAGTAAGTATCTGAGGCCAGATTTAAACTCAGGTTAAATCTGACTCCAGGTCCAGTCTCTATGTATTGTACCACTCAGGCCCCTAGAAGGAGTTTAGGTGCTCTCTAAATTTTGGCACCTGGGTCAAAGTTCTGATTGCCCTGACCTACCTAGTTACACCTCTGCTCTGCTCTGATCCCAGGCTCAGAAAGGGTTGGGATGAATGATCCTAGGTAAAAATAGAAAATACTTTTTTCTAAAGGAAATGCCTTAGGGAATTGAGAACTTTGCTTAGCATTTTCTCTTTAGTCAAAAATCACACAATCAAACTTATTCTTATAATAAGCCTCTCTTTGAAGGATGGTGCTTCACATTTTGCAAAGCATCTTCCTACTGCCCTGTGAGGGAGGCAGGGCAGGTAGTTTTAGCTTCTCCCACTGAGTCTCAGAGAGCTGAAACAACTTGTGCACAGTTACCTGGGGAGCCGATTTTCTGACTTACAATCCCCTTCCCTTTCCTCCGCATCAAGTAGTATCTTTGATTTAGTCTATGAATCTGAGAATGAGTAGAAGAGTTATAAAGACCCATGTGCTTCCTAACTATGGTTTCATTGGCTTAACTCAAGCCCAACTCTGCTACATATTACCTCTGTGATGCCAGACAGTTTCCTGGACAATTTCTAGAATGAGGAACTTGGACTAAGTAATGATGATGTTGTCATTGAGTAGTTGTTTCTAGGCATCCCCAATTATTTCTGACCCCATTTAGTGTTTTCTTGGCAAAGATACCAGAATGCTTTGCCATTTCCCTCTCCAGTTCACTTTACAGATGAGGAAACTGAGGCAAACAGGGTTAAGTGACTTGCTCAGGGTCACACAGCTAGTAGGTGTCTCAGACCAGATTTGAACTCAGGAAAATGAATTTTCAGTACTCCAATCACTGTGCCACCTAGTCACCCTTTGTTAATATACAGTATTTCTAAATTTACATAGCACTTTAAAAGGTTTACAAAGTTTACTGTAGATATAACCTCACTGGATCTTCACAACCATCATGTGAGGTAGGTGCTATTATTATTTTCAGGTAGAGGTTAAATGACTGTCCCAGGGTCACAGAGCTAGTAAGTCTCTGAGACAGGATTTGATATCAGGTCTTTTGACTTCATCCAGGGTCACCTAATTGCCACTGTGCTACTTAGCTGTACCTCTCAGATCTCTTTTAGCTCTAATGAATCTTTTCGGAAAAGTGAGAGCCCAAGTTAAAATGGATCCATTAGAGCTTTCAGTACTAGGTCACCAGATTGGATTGGGAGAGTATTTTCCCTTTCTTCTCTCTACCATGAGGTCCTCTGGTCTATTCCCCTTTGCCTCGTAGTGTACAAGAGGCCAACCTTTCTTGCCTTGACCTCCACCTTCTTTGGGAGTGTTGCCAGGTGATACTGAGTCATGTAAGGGAGGTTGTCCTCTGCACAATCTGCCCCACTGCTTTCCAAATGAGAATTCTTAGTTATGGTTCTGTTTAAAACAAATATCTGAATTCAGGAAATAACCCTGGTCCTCAGTCCCACGTAATTCAAACAAAGGAAAAAGACCAGGGGATCAATTCCCTTTATGTCTGGATTCTTCTATGGGTGAACAGATGAGGAAATCCCCGTGAATTCTGTGCAGTCCTGGTGGTCTTCTGATCCTAGAGGATGCGTGCCAATGGAACCAAATGGCTGCTGGGAGTAGAGCAAGGCTCTTTCCACAGGAAAGTCAGGAACTTGAAGTGTACGAGTTAACTGGTTAAGCAGGGCTCGTGAACCATGATATCAGAGGACATAAAGCCTTATTAAGGGAGAGCTACTCAGCAGTATGGAGTGGGGTAAGAGTTTCCTTATTTTCATCAGCTAATAATCAAAACAGTTTGACACCGGACAGAGAGAGCCAGCAAACATGGAAACAATTATTGAGTTAAATAAAATATCCTCAAATTATATGTTATTTTGCTTTTTTGGATTTTTAAGGTAAAAGCATTTTTGGAGATCTCATTATAAACTTCTCCTGAAATGATCAAATGAAAGGAAAATGAAAAGACCGGCAGCAAACCAAAGGGCAACAATGAGGAAAGGGATCTGTTGGAAGTCACCAGTGGAAACTTGGGTGAGCGGACTCCCCATGACCACATGGTGGGTTCCAACTTCAGTCCCCTGCATTCGGCTTTCTCTGTTGGCCTCAGGTGCCAGGCCTACCGAACAGAGCCAAGTCATTGCAGACCCAGGTAGCCCACAGCTTGAGCAGAGAGGGGTGTGTGTGAGAAGTCCTTCGCTCATCTGACCTTGACTCCTCTACGTTTGCTGGAGAGTGTCATTAAAGTTCCTCCTCCATTAGTGTTTGCATTTCAGCCTAATGACACTGAACACTATGATGACAAAACCATATGCCCTGCTTCTTCCTGCACCCCAAAATGATGCTGGCTTGGTTTTGACCAGTGGCATCAGTAATAAAAATTATAATAATGAGAGCTATATATAGCACCTTACAAAAATGTTTGCAAAACACGTTATCCCCCTCAATCTTCACCACAACCTCAAGAGGGATGTGCTGTTATTGACCCATTTTATAGATGAGGAAACTGTGGCAAAGAGATTTGCCCAGGGTCACATATCTAGTAAATATGGGAGGCAGGATTTAAACTCAGGTCTTCCTAAATCCAAGTCCAACAGTCTAGCCACTGTGTCACCTAGATGCCTTTATAATTGGTAAATAATCCTTTTTTCAGATTTTACAATCCATATACCTTTTTTTGTTGTTATGGCTGAGTTTACTTATTGCCCCCAAAGTTTCAAAATATGGTTTATTACATGAACTGACACTTAAAACACAAGTTCAAAATACATGTTCATGACTAAAAAACATTTGGTGACTGATTCTTGAAGGGCCTGTAAGATGGTGGGCAGGGAATGTCTTTGATCTGGTTCTGTCGAACAAGACATCTTCCATGACCAGAGAGGCTTAGTATCTTATGGTGTCACTGGGACCTAGGGTTTCATTAGCACAAGAATTGAAATGACAGACTTAAGTTACTAGTTACCAGCATTTATTAAGCTCTTACTATGTTTGAGGCCCTGTACTGAAGCCCTGGGGATATAATAAAAAAGGCAAAAATAAAGGGTTGCTAGGTGGCATAATGTTTATAGCACTGGGCCTGGAGTCAGGCAGATCTGGGTTCAAATCCAGCCTCAGATACTTCCTAGCTGTGTGAGCTTAGGCAAGTTACTTAATCTACTTCCATTTCCTCTGGGGATAATCATAGCGCCTCCCTCCCAGGGTTTTTGAGAAGATCAAACGGAACAATAATTAAAAAGCTTTGCCAACCTTAGAGTGCTTCAGTTATTCCCAGAGCAGCACTATGTGAATGTTCGTCATTTTTGTTATCATTTCCCTTAAGCCTCCAAGGGTTTGCTGTTCACTCGAGATCTGTCGTGCCAGAATGCCGAGATATCAGAAGCATTTTCCCCCTTTGCCGTGGTTCAGTCTTGTCATCTTGTTTTGAAATCTCAGTGTTTTCTGTGCATATATGAGAACTTTTTGGAACCCACCAGGAAAGCATGGTGCTGCTAATTTAAGATGACACGTTGCAGATGTGAGGAACATCAGGCCTTGCGTATTTCTCCCCTTCCCTGGGGGACACGCACAGAACCTTCAAAGCCGTGTGGGAAAGACTTTTGCTGTATTTTACTGTCAGTAAGGATTAGATCCCAGGTGGATGTTCAGAGCTGCATGCTCCTCTCCATCTACTGGACAGTGTCTGGATGACAGAAATCCATTTGTACTTGGACATAAGCTCATTGCTTCATTATCTTATGGACTGACACAGGTTGCCGGCCGAAAGGGAAATTGTTGAAAAGCTCATGATGAGCGAGTTGGAAGGGTTTTGACAAGAAATGCTAAGCATCTTACTTACTGAAGACATTTGCTGTTCCTAAGGCAGCAATTTTGCCTTGACAGATTGATCAGCCTCGGCTCCTTTTCATTTTTTTTATTTTTTTGATGGATTGATTTTAAAGACCCCAGTTTCAACAGTGGCCAGAAGTGAATTTCTGTGGCCAAGATGTTCAGACATGACCATCTGTTCTCTTAGGTACTGGCTTTGCCAAATAATCCAATCCTTTGGCGCCAGATGGTTTGCATGCTCTTGGTTGGAGGATGGCTTTGGAAGAGCACCCCTTGAGATATCAGATATACTCTGTCACTGAGGGAAATCTTCATTAACATTAACAGCCACACTAGTGACAATCAGAATTTACTAGTTAACAATAGCAAAGAGAAACTTTATTCTGAAAATTCTATTGGATGAGAAAAAAGGGAGAACTCCTTCCTTAAAAAAGGAGAAATGAGAGAAACCTTAGATTTTCTTGTGATCAAAACCTGAGTCCCAGCATAGCACAAGGCACAAACTTGACATCTTATTGCCTGCCTCTATACCTTTGTTCCATGTCTAACATGCCTTCTCCATCTCCTATTTTAAGATATTGGCCTTCAAGGCTTAGCTCAGGTATCACAGAAGAAGCAAACCTTTTATAATAATTGTTAGCCCTCTTTTCTATCTTATCTACCTTATCTATGCTGTATCTGACCTTCCTGTAGAAGACAGTTTTTGACTTGATTACTCTGATCAATACAATGATCCAAGACAATTTGGAAGGACTCATGATAAAACAACACTTTCCATCTCCAGAGAGAGAGAATTGATGAACTCTGAGTGCAAACTGAAGTATCCTTTTCTCACTTTCTTTTCTTTATTTTTTTTTTGCAATATGGCTAATAGGGAAACATGTTTTGCATGATTTCACATGTATAATTATTATCATATTGCTTGCCTTCTCAGTGGGTGGGGGAAGGGGTGTAAGAGAGAGGGAGATAATTTAGAATTCAAAATTTTAAAAGGAATTGTTTAAAATAAATAATAAATAAAAAGACATCTGCTTTTAATAATAATAATGTTGAAGACAGTTCACACCAGCACAGTACTTCACACAATTTTTTTCTCTTTGGACTGGACCTGAGATTTCATTGGGATCATGCATGAACTATGTACAAATGAGGATGCTTTACTGTGGGGGTCACAGGTGTGATCTGAACTCAGGTTCCCCTAACTCTGAGTTTGACCTCCAACCACTCCACCACAGGCCCCTCACCAGAAATGCTTAATTAACGCACCCAGTGTCCCCTTCTCTGTCCTTGGGACCCAGTAACATGACCAAAGCATCAGCACTGCTTTCTGGCCTAGGGCATCCAGGTAACTAGAAGGAGTGGGTTTACAAGTCCACCTCCTTGAAACCAGGTGAAAGGCAACACAAACTGCTGCAGCTTCTAGTCCAAGCTACTGGACTACATGACCCATGCTGGGAGATTGGTCGAGGATCACTGGGCAGGGATGGAGAAGGAGGAAGAAGATGAGGAAGAGGGGAGGATGGATATTGACGCTGCCAGGAAGCCACTGAGGCACAACGCCAACCAGTCAATGCTATCCTAGTGGTTGATTGACCCCTTTCACATCCGAAGCATGAACGGATCGAGATGGTGTGTCCTATAGGGAGATCACTCATTGTGGCCTCCAAGGGTTCCACTGCAGCATATACCAAGAGTTTGAACTGTGTCAACAGATTTCTATTCCTTTTTCCTGGAGGCCTTAAGCACACCTCAACCAGGGGGAAAGACTACACAATTGCAACAATCTCATGGTAGTTTCTACAATTGATTGGCATTCAGGTTGAGTTGAGCAATTTTAACTGCTAACAGTGTGTCTCAGATGTGCTGTGTAAATTAAATTGTGATTTTTATGCCTCTGGATAGCTGTAAGCCTTTCCACTCCAATCGGATTTAGGGCTCTGATTCTAAAATGCTTTTGGTAACTTGTGTTTCTGAAACTAGGAAATACTGAAAAGTTTTATGAGGCTTGGATTTTTGGTCTTTGTATTCACTCTACCTTCTGAGAAAAAAAGAATGATTTTTTCCCTCTTTGGGCATTGATGTAAGATAAAATTTCCTTTTAACTGTTGGAAACTTATGAAATTGACCAAATATTGGACTGGAGAAATCGTGTCCCACTTGCTTTTTTCTTGTTCTTTCCCAATCTAGTTCAGTGAACTGTCAGTCTTATTTTTGTAAGAGGATGCACACTTCAGTTTCCCATAGTACTGTTGAAGACAGTACTAGTGATACTTAAAGAAACACAGATCAGATCTTGTCTCTTTAAAGACATGGAACTCCCACCGAGTTTATTGTTTAATTCTGGGAATGATAGTGGGGCAGAAGTGGAAGCTAAGTGGAACACAGTTACACTCATTCAGCATTATCTGCTCAAAGGAAAAGGAGTGGTTGACGCTTAAATGGTCACTGAAGCTGACTGTAAAATCTGAGAAGGAAATTTTCAGTTGTGCTGTTGACTGCAGATTCAAAAGTTTTAGTTTGGTTTTTTTTTGAGTTATAAAATTGCTTTATGACTTTCATTATCTATGTATCAATCTATGTATTTACCTATCTAAAAGATGCTTTAGCTTCCTGCTTCCCTCTGTGAATTCCCATTTTCAGGTCTCAAATACTAACAGCTGACTATGGAGCAAGGTGTGGGTGAGTTCATGGCTCTCGTTTGCTCTAGATCAGATGAGAACGACAAAAATGAGGCCCCTGGAGTTAAAATCATTATGGCAATCTATTGAATGCCAAATATCTCTTGACATGGGAGTTCTTGACCTTTTTGAGAATAAGAACCACTCCAATCAACATTAATGCTTTTTTCTCCATGGTATTTAACTTTTTACCTGGAAAAGCAATGTAAATTTAAATCATATGGATGAGCAACTCCTAAAAATTAACAGACACAAAACCCTTGGAATATTTTTCTTACATTCTTGAACCAAAGTAAGTTTTGTCTTCATCTTTAGAGAAATCAAGCAAATGAAAGCTTGAGCAGACTGGTGACTAGAATGAAAAAGGACTTCAATGTTATACAGTATGAAAGTCAGAATGGTGTAGTAGTGTTGGATTTGAAGGCAGGAAGATATGGGTTCTTAGATACTTGCTATGTGACCCTAGGGAAATCACAACGTTGCTGTGCCTTGGTTTTCTCATGTGTAAATAGCTCTTACCTCACAGGGTTGTTAAGATCAGCTTAGCAAATGTATGTAAAGGGCTTTGTAAATCTTAAAGTGCCATAAAAATGCCAACTATTATTGTTCTATATGCATATAATTATATATTCTTTATATAATATATGCTTATATCTTTCTATAACCATTATATGTGCACATAATGATATAGTCTTTATATACTTATGTACAGAAGTGTATATAATTAGCTTTTAGTTTGTCTTAGAGAACTGACTATAACTTCTTTCTACCAAAATGAGAGACCAGGCTGCAAGTTTTAAGGAGATAATGATTTTAGCTTCTTTTGTTGTATTTCTTCAGGGTTCTGGTTCCTGAGGAACAGTGGTCATCTTCCAGACTTTTTTTTTTTTTTTACTGAGCTCTTTAGTTTTTGACAGACATATCCTCTTGATTGGATTTCAGTTTAGAAGAAGATGGTCCGTCAGGGATTATACAGTCTGTGATGTGGCTGGAAAGGTCCCATCTTCTCCCTGCTGAGGATAAGTGAAACATACCATCTGATTAACAACTGCAGCTGTCATCTGAAAAGTCTGATTTCCTGAAAATAAATCCAAAGGACTCATTACTTAGATACTTGCACGGAAGATTTAATCAGTATTCAAAGTCCTTTCTCCAGGGCAGATTGCAACTCTTCCGTGGTTTCTCTTATTCTTGTCCAGGTCTGAAAACATATTCTGACATTTCTAGGAGGTGATCCATTGCATTCTCAAGCATGACTGCATGGGATAGTTTGAATTGGACTGGGCTATTACTAGTATTGCGTTGCCCAGTTGTTGATTAGGCTCCCAGGAGGAAAAGAAGTTGGGATAGATCAAGGTACTTCTTACTCTGATTTGATGAATCATAGCTGTCAGCTGCTACTTCCTCTCCCTGAGCCCTTGACCCCTAATTTGCTGTCTCTGAAATACCTCTTGACGAAGTCTCAATGCACTCTGGCTCTCCCAGAACAATGTGGTTGGTGTCGAGACTCTACAATGCTTGAGAAGTTTTCTCTGTCTTTTATATGATCCTCTAAATCACTGCTCTAATAGCTTTTTAAAAATGTAGCTTTTATTGATGTCTTTTGCACTACAGTCATTTCTGGAAATTTTTCCCTTTCTCTCCTCCCCCAAGTGAATTCTGCCTTTTAACAAAGAAAAACAGTAAAGCCAAGAGTCTTGAAAATGACTATGTATACAGAATATATGCAACACCTGCCCTAGCAGTCTCCTGCCTTTCTATTCATATTTACCTCATCATTTGTTTTTAAAATCAATGATTTGGATGAGCATTGGAAAAGGACAAGTGAAAGCAGAGATCTACTACATTTGGGCTGTCCCAAAAGGCTTTGGGCAATTGTAAACTTTAATAGTTTAAAATGATCTATCTACTCATCCATCCTCCCACCCACCCACCCATGCATCTATTATGTCTCTATTTTGTCTCTCTTAGAAACTTGCCTATAATAGTGTTGCTGCATTCAAATAAGTGAAATAGGCTGGAAGATTAAGAAAGTAGTTGTTTCTGGTTCTTAGCTTAAATAGCTTAGAGCAGGGGTGGAGAACCTGTGGCCTTGAGACCACATATTGACCTCTAGGTCCTCAAGTGCGTCCCTTTGACAGAATCCAAATTTCACAGAACAAATCTCTATAATAAAAGGAAGCTACAGGTTCCCTACCCCTGGATTAGAGCTATATTGGCCTAAGACTTTGGGACATGTTGTATCAGTAGCATAGAAAAGCCTTTGTTCTTCAATACAGTTATCTTCACACCACATCACTATGTTCTCTTGAAGTTTTGATATATTGCAGGTTGGCATAAGAAATTAAATGAGAATTTTTAGAGTTTTGCAGAAGTTACAAATGACACTTGAAGGCCAGCAGAACACACAGAGCCTATGCTCAGATACTTAACCCAAATTTTACAATAAGGTACTGTAAATACCCCATAAAAGAAAAAGAGAATATTCAGATTTCTTCTCTTGTATGAATGGAGGGCCAAAATTTTTTTATATGGGCTCTCCAGATCATGGAGGCACCATGAATTGTAATTTCCCTTACACTGGCAAGAGGAACATGGTATGCTGTAGTGATCTGTTTGCTATCAAAGACAGAAACTGCTCACATGTCTTTTGAGAAAAAAGACACTTGTCTCTGTGTGAGGGAAAGGGTATTCCACATGTCTACCTTGAAATTTTATTTTATTTTATTTTTTTAATTTATTTATTTTTAATGTTCTACAATCACTACCATAAAACTTAAGATTTTTATCCTCCTATACCTACCCCTCACTGCCCCCCTCCCTCCCCAAGATGGCATACAATTCTGTATAGGACCTACATATACTTTCTTATTGAATACGTTTTCATTATAGTCATGCTATGTAGATGAACTAAAATAAATGGAAGAAATCATATAACAAATCAAAACATAATACACACACACACACTCACACACACACACAAACATGATCTGCTACATTCTGTGAATGAATTCCATAGTTCTTTCTCTGAGTGTGGAAGGCATTTTGCCTTAGAAAACCATTGGAAATCTTTTTCTTTAAGTTCTTGCGTTATTACAAAGTTCCAAGTCTGCTGAAAAAAACTCTTGCACACTGTGGTCATTGCTGTGACCAAAGTTCTCCTGGTTCTGCTCCTTTCGCTCAGCATCAGATCATATAAGTCCTTCCAGGCCTTTCTGAAGTCTTCTTGTTCATCATTTCTTATGGCACAATAGTACTCCATCACATTCATATACCATAATTTATTCAGCCATTCCCCAATTGATGAGTATCCCCTTGATTTCCAGTTTTTGGCAACTACAAAGAGTGCTGCTATAAATATATTTGTATGTGTGGGACCCTTTCCCATTTTTATGATCTCTTGGAGATACAGTTCTAGTAGAGATATTGCTGAGTCAAAGGGTATGCACATTTTTGTAGCCCTTTGGGCATAGTTCCAAACTGCTCTCCAGAATGGTTGGATCAGCTCACAGCTCCACCAACAATGAATTAGTGTTCCAACTCTCCCACATCCTCTCCAACATTTATCATTTTCTTGTTCTGTCATGTTTGCCAATCTTACAGGTGTGATGTGGTACCTCAGAGTTGTTTTGATTTGCATCTCTCTAATCAAAAGTGATTTAGAGCATTTTTTCATATGATTATAGATATCTTTAATTTCTTCCTCTGAAAATTTCATGTTCATATCCTTTGATCATTTATCAATTGGGGAATGACTTGTTACCTTGAAATGTTAAATGTGCAAACAAGATGCTTTCAAGTCTGTGATACCTTTACAAGGTGTGAATCTCCTTGTTAGGATCAAGAAAGAAATCATGTGATTGGATGATAGGTTCAGTCAGTCTACACTAGTTATTCCATTGGTGAGCTCAGTCCAGAGGGATCCAGTACAGCAGTAGAAGACTTTAGTTTTCAAGATTCTGTTTGAGCCAAGCCCCTGAGAGACCCTAGGGTGGGAGGAGATTATCTCATTCTTTCTCTTTCCCTCTCTCTTTTCTTCCTCACCGTAAATACATAGACCATGACATCAGAAAGAAGGGACTGATAGAAGACTGTAGGACTCAGAGGTGAGGGACAAACATTGAAAAATAGTAATAGTTGGCTTTTATATAATACCTACTATGTGCCAGGTATTGTGCTAAATGTTTTACAAATATCTCATTTGATCCCCACAACAGCTCTGAGAGGTAGCTACTATTGCTATCTTTATTTTATAGATGAGGAAGCGGAGGCTAAGTTAAGTGATTTGTCCAGGCTCACATAGCTAGTAAACTTAGCAATATTTCCTAAGGCTCTGCTATGTAGTCTGGGTTAGTTTTTGCAAAGGCCCTATAGCATGGAGACTAGGCTAGTTTTTCCTTACAAGATATTGATTGAAACCATTTTTGAGACTTAATTCATCAAGGAGTCTCAGACTCAGACCATTGATTTAACTTCCCGGTGGTCTAAATACAAAAGCCAGCACACATGGAGTTACCTCCTCCCTCAGGCTCTTAACTAGTAGACCAGCGTGTCTAACAAAATGAATGCTATACCATTACTGAATATCCTTTCTTGCTATGACTAAGTAAAACACCTATTGCTACTGTTAGATGTTCTACAAGTATTTTGTTTCATTCCAATTCTGAATCTGAATCATCATACTGGTCTGAATCAGTTCTGACCCCAAACAAATACATAATTCTTGGTTTTCCAGGTGAGGAGACAATTTGTGAATTAAATTTTTAAAAACTTAGAAGGGCCACATGTCTTTTCTTTTATGTTTTGGCTCATTATATATTCATACCAATGCTCTGAGGAAAACTTACTTTATGCTTAGGTTTGGCTCATGCCTTGGGTGTCTCCAAAGAAGGAGTAGGAAAATAATGTACGATGTAAATTGGGTATGGGACACATATTTATTTCCTCAACAAAAAGGAGATGCATAACACAGAAGTCTTGTAAGTGTGTCTTGATGGAATGTCTTTGAAAAGCAGCAGTAATAACTATTGTTATATGCTCCCAGGAGGTTAAGATTTAGAATCATTAGAACGTAAAGCATTTTGTGGGATTTATTAATGGGCAATGTACCTTTCATCTTGACTCTGCACCGATCAAATAATTCACTATGTGTCTGAGTCTGAGTTCATGTTAAGCCAGACATGGGCTCATTCTCTTGTCAATGGCTGAGCTTGAATTGGAGATTGCACTACTGGAATTTATTAATCAGGGGAATGACCTGGCCAGATCTGTGCCTTAGGCATATCATTTGGCATCTGTGTGGAGGATAGATTGTATAGGAAGGAAGGAAACAAACATTTATTAAGCACAAACTACAAGCCAGGCACTGTGCTAGGCTCTTTTTATAAATATTATCTCATTTCATCTTCACCACAACACAGTGAGGTAGGTGCTATTATTATCTTCTATTGAGGAAACTGAGGCGGGCGGAGGTTAAGTGACTTGCCCAGTGTCACAGAGCTAGTAAGTGTCTGAATCTGGATTTGAACTCGTCTTTCTGATGTCAAGTCCAGCATTCTATTCACTGAGTCACCTGGCTGCCTCTTGGAGAGAACCTTAGGACCTAGGGTAACCAGGAAGGAGGCAATTTCAGTAATCTAAGTAAGAGTGGTCCCTATGATCAACCAGCTTGTGTTCTAATGGAGGAAGACATGAGATAAATGAAGCAAAAATGTAAGGAATGGGAGCAGGAAAGATAACTCTGTGGATGCACGCTGGAGAAAGAAGCTCTGAGAGTCAGGAGAGGTGCATGGAGAGAACATTACTGGTCCGGGCACTTCCTTAAAATCCATGTTCTGGGAGGAATTGACTAATCAGAGGAAGAGGCCTTGGGAAGAGAGATATTGCCAGGGTGGGCCAGGTGGCAGAGGAATCTTCCAGGCGTTGGGGAAAGTGGAGAAAGAAGTTTGGGGAGTCAGGAGCAGAGCTGAAAGAGGAACAGCTACATTAGTACAGAAAAGGGATGGATACCAGAGATGCTGTGGAGGTAGAGAAGAGCGGGACATGCTCTGGAGAGTGCTCCTGTTGAGGATATTGCTGATATTATAAACCTGAGGGACTGGAAGAATCAAGGTGCCTCTGATAGAAATGCCTGTGGTTGTTATCCTTTGTTGTTGAAGTGGAGCAAGATGACATCACTTTGTTGGGGTCAAGGTGTAGCCAGTCTAACTGGGCTGATCAGACCAATAATATGAGCTTGGAAGGCTCTACCACGGTGGACAAAAATAGTTCATAGAAATATTTGGAGTGGAGGTGTCTGGTGGAAATAGGGAAATTTAGAAGAGGGGTGAGAATTTTGGGGAAGGATGATGAACCTTGTTTTGGATATTTTGAGATGTCTCTAGGACATCCAAAAATGTCCAATAGGTAATTGGTGATGTGGGCTTAAAACTCATCAAAAACCGCATCATACAGCAAAAACCCCTCTGCCTTGGTACGCATACCTCCCACACAGAGTCCTTTGCCCCAGGAACTCTCTGATTGGAGCGGGGAGCTGAGAGCCCTTCCCCAAATCTCTATTTCACCAGAGAACCCAGGCCAGCCGTCTATTTATTCCGCCCCCACCACTTGAGTTCTTTTGAACTTCATCGTGTCCCAAATCTGGCAACCTCTCCACCTTCTCTTTCTGCTTCCTTTTGGGTTTGGTCTCCTGTTAGATTGTGAACAACTTTTTCCTATTTATTTGTCCACCATTTAGCTCAGGGCCTGGCACATGATAGGTTCTTAATCAATGTTTATTGATCGATAGACTAAAAGTCAGAAAGAAGGCCCAAGACAAAGCTTTTGGACACACCTGCCATTAGAGGGTAGGATGTGGATAAAGGTCCCACCAAGATTCTCTTAATCCAAATCTTGCCCTCTTGCTACTTCACCACACTGCCTTCCAGAGACCAGAGTAAAAGCTTGATGATAGTATGCAGCTGTCACATTTCTAATTAACCTGTCAAGAGCACTTGTGTACGTAGCAGCCGGTAGGATGAAAAGGAATGGCATTTTCTTCCCATCTCCAAGTAGTGAGCTCTGCTGCAGCCCCCAGCAGCCAACCAACCAACCATTCTTCTTTACCTGGCTCAGAGTTTGAGGGGATAGTGGTCCCGTTAGCAGGGTGTCTGATACCAGAGCACCCTATGGAGAAACATTCTGGTGTCTGACTAGTGGGAGTCTTTATTGTCCCCATGTTTGCACGGGATGGATCAGCACTCCCTCACCAAAAGGCAGACTGGTTAGGGACATGTGGTCAGCATAGGATGTGTTGCTGCCATAAACACCCACTCCTTCCATTGACAAGTCCTGAGCCTTTCCCTCTGCCAGGGTTGGTGCCCATATGTTATCTCCTGTGTCTTGACAACATGTTTCTCCCATCATTTGGAGTGAAAATGGATATACTTATGGGGAATTGCTCTGGAAAAATATTCAATAATTTTGATTGCTTTCAACCCATTCCTCCTGAGAGTTTGTGTCCCTACCCCTGGGATGGGAAAATATCCTGGGATTGGGAAACTCTGCACCAACCCTTTATAGGGTCTACTCCTAAAGCCATTACAGATAACAGGTAGCTTACCTTTCATAGTAGGGTACATAGAAACCTTAGTGAGGCTTCGGTCTCATTCATGTGGGCAGTCTTCAGAGGCTGTAGTCTACAACCCATCCATCCTTCACATCCCATAGTTAGCTGCCATGTGCCCACCCCTAGACACCCTTTCTGTCTGTACCCAATGTGCTGGAGGACTTCCTTTCATCTTTCAATACTTCATAGATACTTGCACTTTATAACTAATCCAGTTATAGTCCATCCATCATCCTCACTTTGGCAACGTGTCTTGCCTTTTCTGGGGGTACATTTCCTTGATGATGTCTTTCATTCCAATTAGATTCCCCGCACAAATTTTCACTGAAAATTTGCTGCAGTTTCCATACACATAGCACATTGTCTTTCTATTGCCCTTGGGATGATCATTAATGGCATTTGGAGAGCAATGGTTTACTCTGATGGAATGACATATCTGAGATCTGCTTAAATATCATGCAGTGATGAGGAAAACATGGAAACCATGCCTTTGTCTTCGGTCTTAGAGGAAAGGACTCAGGACTTGGAGTCTGGAGATCTGGGTTTATTTGCCAGCTATGTAACCCTGACTAAGTCTAATTACAGCTAGAATCCCATCTTCTAGATCTTTCCTGATCCCTCTGACTTTTAGTTCCCTCCTTCCATTGATTTCCTATTCATCCTTGAGCTTGTTTGTATGTAGCTGTTTGCCTGTTGTCTCCACTATTAGATTGCAAGCCCCTTGCTGGCAGGGACTTTCTTTTGCCTTTCTTTGTAAGCCCAGCACTTGGCACAATGCTTGGCACATAGTAGGCACTTAATAAATATTTAATGGCTGACTAACTGCAAGATGGAGTTGATTGTTCCTACATATTTGAGCCCTAGGACTTCTTTGACCTTGATCACTTCCTTGACTTCCCATTGTTTGTCTTTCTGGGGCTTGTCAATCTTACTTTGCCAGACTCCTACTCATGACGTGGAATAGTTCTTGTATTTGGGGGAAAAAAGCGATAGGGACAGGGACTATGATTTCATTGGTATTTGGAACTTCCAGGGGAGGAAACACACTCTACTAATTCAGGTTGGCACCTTCTCTGCAAATTATAATCTTAGAGAGTTGTGTAGAGTGCTGGGGGTCATTTGGCTGGTATGTATCATTTCTTCTTGTTTTTGTTGTCCTTCATTCTCAGAGGACCAAAATGACGTCACCTTGATAAAGTAAAGTTTCAATGTGTCTGACTGTGGCTGATCAGACCAATATGAGCTCAGAATCACTACCACAGGTTGGGCACAGATAGTCCATGTGAATATTTGGGGTCGATACTCCAAATTTGAGCATCCTGCATTTACTTCGTACTGTCTCAGTTCTGCTTTGCTCATACAGTACAGCACCTTTTCTTATGTGGGCATACCATGCTGAGTGGTCCTGTGCCAGTGTCTCCCATGTTGCACAGTCAAATCCAAAGTTCTTGAGAGACAGCATGAGAGTGTCCTTGTATCATTTCTTCTGGCCATCATGTGATCGCCTGCACCATGTGAGTTCTCCATAAAATAGTCTTTTTGGCAAGCGTACATTTTGCACTCCAACAACGTGGCCAGTGCAACAGAGTTGCTCTCTCTGAAGCATAGTTTGAATGCTTAACAGTTCAGCTTGAGCAAGGACTTCAGTGATCCTCAGAATCTTCCTAAGACAGTTCAAATGGAAGCAATTCAGTTTCCTGACATGGCACTGGTAGACTGTCCATGTTTTACAGGCATACAACAATGGGGTCAACACAACGGCTCTGTAGATCTTCAGTTTGGTAGTCAGTCCAATACCTCTTCTTTCTCAAACTTTTCTTCGGAGCCTCCCAAACACTAAGCTAGCTAGGGCAATGCATGCATCAACTTCATTGTCAATGTGTACATCCCTGGAAAGTACACTACCAAGATAAGTGAACTTATCCACAGCATTCAAAACTTCTCCATTTGTTGTAACCGATGGTTCCACATATGGATGGTGTGGTGGTGGCTGATGGAGCACTTGTGTTTTCTTTGTGTTGATTATTAGGCCAAAATTAGCACAGGCAGCAGAGAACTGACCCATACTTTGCTGCATTTCAGCTTCAGAGGCTGCACTGAGTGCACAATCATCCGTAAACAGAAAATCATGCACCAACACTCCCTGCACTTTGGTCTTGGCTTGTAGCCTTTTCAAATTGAGTAACTTAACATCAGTGAGGTAGTTGACCTGGATGCCATGTTCATCTTCATTGAAAGTATTTGTCAACATGGCTGAAAATATCAGCAAGCACACAGCCCTGTTTCACTCCATTGGTGACAGGGAAGGCACGAGAGCATTGTCACAGGCAAACATGCCATCATAAAATTGACGTATATAATGTTGATGAACTTCCCCAGGTAACCAAATTTTGACATAATTTTCCATAAGCCCTCATGACTAACAGTGTCAAAGGCCTTGGTCAGATCTACAAGCATTGGGTACAGACCTCTGTTCTGCTCCTGGCATTTCTCCTGGAGTTGTCAGGCAGCTAACACCATATTGACTGTTCCTCAGCCCTTTCTGAAGCCACACTGGCTCTCAGGTATACAACCATCTTCCAGGTGAAGGATCAGCCTATTAAGGAAGACTCTAGAAAGAACTTTGCCAGCAATGACTAAGACAGAGATCCCCCTGTGATTGTCACAGGACAATCTATTCCCTTTACCCTTATAGAGATGGACAATGGAGGCATCCTTGAACCCCTGGGGGATAACGTCCTCTTGCCATAAAACCTGGAAAATTTCAGTCAGCTTTTGAATGAGCAATGGTCTCCCTACCTTGTAAATCTCAGCTGGAATAGAATCAGCACCAGGTGCTTTGCCACATGAAAGGAGCCTAATGGTCCTCAAAACCTCTTCTTAAGTGGGAAGTTTAGGTAAGAAGGGATTGACTTCAACATGAGGTAAATAGTCAATGGCCTCAGTATTGATTGATGATGGTCTGTTGAGAACACTATGGAAGAAACCCATCTCTCTAGGATCATATCCTTATCACTAATCAATGTGACTCCATCATCACTGAGTAGTTGTGACGTGCCATAGGTTTTTGGTCCATAAATAGATTTCAGTAAAAGCTCTTTGGATTGTTACTATCAGTATAAAACTCAATTTCATCTGTCTTCTTACTGAGCCAGGAATCCTGCATCTCTCTAAGCTTTGCTTGTGATGGAATTAAATGCTGCCTTCTTAGAGGTGGATGAACTTTCTTGCTAGTAAATCCTGTGGAGTTCTCATTTTTCATTTAGCAGCTTCTGAATTTCCCCATCATTTGCATCAATCATTTCTAATATAATCAAAGAGGTTTTTCTGGACTAAAATTCTATGAGCTAGAAAATAGATGTATATTACAGAGAGTGCTGTTTTTCCTTATAACAATTCTTATTTCCAACATTCCATGAAAAAATAATTTAAGTATTAGTCATATTGATACTTGTAATTCTAGCACCAATTAAACATGTTTATGGCTAAATGATACACTTCGTTGTATTGTATGTAATTTTTGACAATTTGCTTTGTGGCTTTGGGTAAGACTCTTGACTTTTCTGTGGCTAGATTGGACAGTGTACACCTGGGCAGCTTCACTTGTTTTACCCATTTCCTTATCACAAAAATGGGAGCAATAATAAAATGAGAGCTTAGATGAAATCACATATGCAAAATCCTCGGCAAATCTTAAGTAACTGCTATTATTGCTGTTTTTGTCTTTTCTCAGTTTTCTAATTTTGCAAATAAGGAGGTTCAGTTAAATTATTTCTTCCAGTTCTAACGTTCTAAGTATCTTTCTTAATTCTAAACCAAGTGATTCTAGAATCCATCCTCTGGACCCAAAAGGTTGGGACAAAACCGGCAGTCTGTGTTTTCCTAACATGTGGGAACTCTGGTTGAGGTCTGTTATTTTGACTATTTCGCCCTGGCCTCCCTTTGATTCCTCATAGGCATTTGATACTCCTGACGAATACATATTTTTGGAAGCTCTTTCCTCTTGTGGCTTCTCTGAGAGGATGCCATCTTAACAATGAGACCCCTCATTGGATGTCTTCTTTGTACCCTGTGGTTGCTTCCACCTGACAGAGGGGATCACCCAAAGTCTGGGAGGCAGCACAGGATAGTGGAAAAAGCAGTGGCTTTGGAGCCTGGGGACTTGGTTTCAAGTCCTGCCTCTGATACTCAGGGTGACCTTGGGCAAGTCAGTCAACTTTTTTATGCTTCAGTCTCTTCATCTGTAAAGTAAGGGAGTTGGAGCAGATAACCCATGAGGCACCATTCAGTTGCCTATTATGACCTCTTCTCATTCTCTTTTGTTTGTACCCATTCTCCTTCGGTGACTTTATCTATTCTCACCACTTCATCTAGTATTGCTACTCTGCCAATGATTACATCTGCATGTTACCTTCTCACCTAAGCCCCAGTCCCACAAATACAACCGATTCCTGGACATCATGAAACATCAATTGCTTTTATTGTATTATATATAACATATTTTATAATATGTATATAATATATAATGTATACAGAATTATAATATAAATAATACACATTATATATAATGGATATAGAACTATAATATAATAAAATATATACAATTATATATTATGTAATATATTATATAAATTATATCAATTACTTTTATTGTATTATATATTACATTACATATTTATTATATAACATTTATATAACATATATAGAATTATAATATAAATATAATGCACATATTATACATGTATATATAATGTATATAGAATTATAATAGAAATACAACATATACAGTATATGTATATATAATTTACATAGAATTATAATGTAAATATAATGTATATATAATTATGTACTACATACACATTATATAATATTGTATATTACATTCTATAAATTATATCATTTACTCTATTAATAGTTTCCTCTTTTCTCTACTTTCTTGCTCTCCAGGTTCAACATTTTGCCACAGGGTCTCACTTTCACTCTTTTTTGGCCTCTGGGATAATTCATGGTCTCAGCTCTCCTTGGTAGAAGGAGGTCTAAATTGTAATTAGTTAACTAATTCATGGTTTGTATGTCTGCCCTGGTCCTGGCCTGGCATTTAGGCTGTAGGGCTATGGAGAGAAGTGCTCAGAATGATGTGTTAGTGATTTGGTGTTGGTTATTATCTTAGCAAAAATTACTTTGTATTTCTTTTTAACACCTTGTCATTGGTGAGTTTTCTGAACTTGGGGACTTTTACTTGTATCATGGTAAACTCTTATCTCAAGGCTTCTTTTTTTAATACACTAAAAAAAAACTAAATCAAACCTAAAGTGGGTGATGAGTTCCTTCTGCTTCCACAGCAGCCTGTTGAGATCCTCTTGGATCTCCTTTCAGGTTATAGCCTCATAGAATGAAAAGGACTTTGGAGATAATGATTTTACTGAGGAGGAAACTGAGACCCAGAGAAATAAAGTGACTTGTCCAGTTCACTCAGAATCAGCTCTTTTAAATCTGCTAAGATAATAGGAGATAGTCTATGAGGGTCAATGAGCCCTCACAGGATATTGAATCCTAACTTGAGTAGACCATCCAGCCTTGTGGGGAAAATACTGGAGATCCATTAACCAAAGAATCTAATGCTGGACTTCAGTCTTCAGATTCAGATCCAGTGACTGAGGAGGGGGCTGTCAGAGTCCAGGAAATTGTCATGTTTTACTTTTTAACCCCACAATGCTGGTGAGATCCAAGTTTCCATCCTCACTGTCCTTGGCCGAAACAATCATTGGCAACTGTGTTCATCTCAGCTTGATTTATAAGCACATTGGCTATTGGGGTAAATAGGTTTCATTTTTCTTTTTCTTCTCTATAAGTAGTAGATAATTTGATTCTATCCCTCCACATGCACAGCTTGCTGGTTATTAAAGAAGATGATGGCAGCTGTGTGTGGAACAGGCCAGGGTGGTTTAAGTCATGAGGACGTTTTAGCGGAGGATGGATGGTATGTTAGCTTTGGCCTAGTTTCGCTGAGGAAGCCTGGTCAAAAGTTGTTCAGGGATACATATTGCTGTTAGAGGTTGCCAGTTCTGCGGGTTTCCTGTGGAGTTGGAGGAGGCTTAATCAACAGCTGTGGCTGATTTTCAGGAGCCACTGATGGTCACTGGTCGTTTCTTCCTCTTCCTTTGCAGGGGTTTTTAGACTGTGACTCATGGAGTGGTTTCTTTTGCTAATTGGGAATTGATTAGAAGCTCAGTTTGGGGTTCTACTTAAGCCATTCACTGCTTTTCCGCAACTCTCCTATCCACCATTGATGACTCTCAGATCAAGGGTGGGAAAGGATCCTTGGATGGGGTTTGGGGTCAGAAGTGGATAATGATTGGTTTATGTTCGGTCCTCATCATTAATGCTACAAGAAGAGCTGCCGTGTCACAACTGTTTGACTTTATAATGGGAAAGTGCCTAATGATCCTGAATGGTGATGTGTGGGTTGGGTGATTAATCTCCCTAAGTGAGTTGCCATCACATGTTAATTTTAGTGCTAGCATTAACTCTGCTTTATATTAATTTCTTCTTGGTTTCCATTGTCTCTGTCTAATAATGGCTAACTATTAATTGTTAATTCAAGACAGTTCAATTCTATTCAATTCATTCTAATAAGCCCATAATAAGACCATATGCCAAGTACTCTGCTAGGTACAGAAGACACAAAGACAAAAATGGAAACTGTTCCTCCCCTCAAGGAGCTTACATTTTCTGGAAGTGGAGGTGGGTGAGGGAAACAACATATATACAAAGAAGCAAATATAAAATATTGTGGGAGTGCTGATACTTGGGAGAATCCAGAAAATCTAGTCTGGGGGCTTTAAGACTTCCATGTCTTTCATTGAATTTCCTGCAAAAGGACTAAACCAGAAACTTTTCATTCCATTTCTCCTGTGCATCCTTTAGTTTTCATGATTGAAATGAAGGGGAATTAAAAAAAAGGAATTCTAGGAATCCCACATTTCAATTCTGATGAGATAAAATCAATAGCTAACATTTATATAGTGCTATAGGTTTACAAATTGCTTTGCACATGTTATTTCACTTGATACTCACAATAAAAAGATCCTGAAAAGTAGGTGTTACTCAGAAATTTCAAAGATAATGATAAAATGATAAAAAATATTATCTAGCTCCAGAGAGAAAATTGATGGACTCTGCAGAAAGAAGCATCTTTCTTCTTTCCTCCCTTCCCTTCCCTTGCCTTCCCTTGCCTTCCCTTCCCTTGCCTTCCCTTCCCTTCTCTTGACTTCCCTTCCCTTCCCTTGCCTTCCCTTGCCTTCCCTTCCCTTCCCTTGCCTTCCCTTCCCTTGCCTTCCCTTGCCTTCCCTTCCCTTCCCTTGCCTTCCCTTCCCTTCTCTTGCCTTGCCTTGCCTTGCCTTCCCTTCCCTTCCCTTCCCTTCCCTTCCCTTGCCTTGCCTTGCCTTCCCTTCCCTTGCCTTGCCTTCCCTTCCCTTCCCTTCCCTTGCCTTCCCTTGCCTTCCCTTCCCTTGCCTTCCCTTCCCTTTCCTTCCCTTCCCTTCCCTTCCCTTCCCTTCCCTTCCCTTGCCTTCCCTTCCCTTCCCTTCCCTTGCCTTCCCTTCCCTTCCCTTGCCTTCCCTTCCCTTCCCTTCCCTTCCCTTCCCTTCCCTTCCCTTCCCTTCCCTTCCCTTCCCTTCCCTTCCCTTCCCTTCTCTTCCCTTTCATGTTTTGCATGACTTCATATGTGTAATAGATATTGTAATTCTTGCTTTTTCAATAGGTAGAGGAAGGAGTACAGGGAGGGAGGGAATTTGGAAATGAAAATTTTAAAAAAAGAAAGTCTTTCCCTCCATTTTGTAGATGAGAAAACGGAGACTGAGAGAGTTTAAGAGATTTGCTTAGGGTCACCCAGCTAGTAAGGATCTGAACTTAAGTTTTCCTGCTTCCAAGTCGTCAGCTCCTTTCAAGGTCCAGATCAAAGACAACCTTTAATAAGAAGACTTTCCTGACCCATTCAGGTATTAGCCCTTCCTCCTTTCCTTGTATTTAATTTATAGGTGTTTTATATCAACTTCTCTGTGTGCTTGAAGTTTCCTAGAACATAAGCTCTGTGATGGCAGGGAAAAGTACTTTGTGTTTGCTTCCCTCGGATACTTATTTAGACATGACCTTGTACATACTGATTTCCTCATCTATTGTGAGGATCATATAAAATATCTGTATGTATATGTATATGTACATGTATATGTATGTACATACATATATATGTTTGTATGTATGTATGGATTACTCTGCAAACCTTACAGCCCTCTACAGGATGTCCTCAAAGTCTTAGTGCAGTTTTAAACTTCAATAACTTTAAACTCTAATAGTTTGAACCATACTGGCTGTTATTATTAGTAGTAGATATTCTATAAGATGCTCATTGAATTGAATTGAAGTCTTATACAAAAAACGTGAGAGGAAACTGGAAGTTGTAGCACTCTTGGGTCCATCTTTCAGAGGACACTCCCCAGAGTGGGATCCCCAAGGAGGAGGGGCACTACTTGATATAAGTTTAATCTCTGCACTGGATAAATGTGTATATTTCTTGAGCTTCTCATTTAGTACCTTTGGCAAGTCTAACTGTTCTCCTCCAGTCACAAAGAGAAGCTGGTTTCCACCTCATCCCTGAACTGGAATCCCACCAACCTCCTTTGGAGGCCCCAGGTGGTGACAGTCTATCAGATCTGCCGACCATTGATTCCACAGAGTTGCATAAATTTCAAGCTCAGGCTTTTTGGCTTGTTTCTGGCCAAGGTGTGAAGATACCCTGGGGAACTAGTAAAGTAAATCAGAAAGTGTATTCTTGTCTTTGCCTGTTGATAACTATCTCTGACCTAATCCTCAGCAGCGCCAAAGAGTCCTCAGTCACACAGAGTTGGATTTCTTTTACTTTTTGGGGGTGTTGGAGAATATGTTTTAGACTTAGTTTCAATGACTTATTCCTGTTGGATTCTGATAGTGGGAGTCAGCCTATCAGTGTCCTAGCATCTTTGATCCATTCCCTGGAGACACTGTTCCAAATTACAAGGAGCCTGAGTTTTCTAGCAGTTTACCTTAATGGAAAGACAAGGCATGATTCCCCTAGCCACAGAACTACAAAATCTGTAATACAAAACACAAATTACCTCCATTCATTCATTGTGCATGTCAGGATTAGTTCTTCATCTTTGGATCCCCCACTCCTTATCTGATACCTCCTTCCCACTCACACACTTTAGAGTTAGTATTCAAGAGGTGATACTTTCCATCAGTAAATCCACAAGTCTCTTCTATGTGCCAGACACTGTTAAACTCTGGGGATACAGGCACACTCGAGTCTCAATTACTGTGAACAATGAATCCTGGGAAGTGGTCGCATGTATTTGAATTTGAACCATTTGAAGGTATAGTTATAGAAAATGTGATAATTGATTCTAGTCCAATGGAAATATGTAGTGTGAATTTTAATAATGTAACACTTCTCAGGATTAATTATTTACATTAATAGGAACATTCAGAAAGTTCAGAAAGTGAAATGATTTTTGTTTGCATTCTAACGGGGGAGGAAACAAGTTCATGTATAAATATATATATTAAACAAATATTTACAATGTAATATATGACACAACATATAAATATGTACAATACAATACATAAATATACAAATAAATGTATATATAGATATATATGTATAAAAATAAATATTTATCAATATTAAGTTAATAAATACAAACATGTACAAGGTAGCTCAGGAGACAAGGTACTAATCGTTGGGGGGAATGAGGGAAGGTTCCGTGCCAATGTGCCTTAAAGGAAGAGAGGGATTCTGTAAGGGTGGAGGTAAGGAATGGGTGCATTCCAGGCATGGATGATAGTGGCGCCAAGTCACAGAGAAAGGAGCTGGCATGTCATATGTGAGGTAGAAAGACAAGGACAATTTGGTTGGATTGAAGCAAATTCTAGAGAGAAATGTCCAATGATGTAAAAGAAATGTAGTTAGGAGTGAGCTTGGGTTAGATAAAACTGACTGGTGCCATGAAGGAGGAATGAGAGTGTTGTCCTAATGGGAAATTCACTAGAATGACATAAATTTGAGTTGCGTGTCTCCATTTATAAGATATTGCATGTGGGAAACTGTGAAATACTTTGTCTTTTTTTATACTAAGAACAAAAAAGAGACTATTGTATGAAACCATGAATTTCATTTAAGCTCAAGATCTTGAACATTTTTTAAATAGTCATATTAAATATACGTTAGTAACAAAACTGCCATGTATTTGTCTCATTCTGAATTTCTTCATATTTTTCTGTATATTTTCTAACATTTTATACAATGAAAAGATATGACACGTTATTTAAAAAAGTAATTGAGAATCAAAAATGGAAGATAGACACTAGAAATGACACCAATACTGAGTATAATAATTTCATGTGGAAAATTAACCAGTGAGAGTTGATTGTCACAGCAAGGAGACAGAAAAGGACCAGAAAATGTCTTAGTCAGTAAGCATCTGGCTTACTTGCCAAACAGGAGTGAGATGACTTTTTCCACATTTGGAGGCCAGGGAAAGAGTTAGAGGCTTGATAGGTAAGCTGCCAGGGACTAACCACACAGAGCTCTGGGAGATATAATTTGTTATTAAGGGGGAAGGCACTATGTGGGATGTGGAAATGGATGGAAGATAGGTCTGTAGGAGGTTTTTTTTTTTTTTAACAATGGGGCTCAGGCTAGGGAGAAGTGAGAGCACTGATTGGGAGAGGAGCAGAGCAGGGCAGAAGCTGTTTGGATGGGATCCAGAGCTACCAGATTCACCTTGGGATTGCTAGCATCCTCCCCCACTCCAGCATCACTGGATGGCATTAACAAGAATGGGGGAAAAGACTTAACAGTAGTGAATGTTATGGCCTCTACCCAAGAGGCTGGGGGGTATCTTCTTTCTTCCCCCTATCTCCTTCCAGACAGAGACTTAGCCTAGAGCCTCCTCCTCCTCCTCCTCCCTTTACGCTCATATTTCACTTTTGGGATGAGTGGTTTATTTATGCTAAGCTTGAATTTTTTAGAAAAAATAACATTTTAAGGTTTGCAAAATCCTTTAGAAATATTTTCTCATTTCATCCTCATGACAACCCTGGGAGGCAGAGATTATTACCACCCTCATTTTGCAAATGAGAAAACTTAGGTAGATAGAGGTTAAATGACTTACCCAGGGTTATATACTTACTATGTGCCTGAGACAGATTTGAATTTAGATTTCTCTGACTCTAGGTCTAATGCTCTATCCATTGGACTACCTAGTTGTTCTCCATTATCCTGCTGAGTATGATCTTGAATGTTTACTGAGTGTAATGGAGATGCACATTACTCAAGAGGAGTGAGATTTTATATTTCATATACATATATGTATATATATGTATATGTGTGGGTATATATATGTACTTATATGGGAAACTGTAGACAAGATTCACACAGGATGAGGAAGTGTATAAGGATTACAATCTGTAACTTTGGAGAAAATAGTAATGTTGGGGAGATGACAAATCCATTGAAATTTCAACAGATCTTATTGATTTACTGCATGTTTACATTAGGATCCAATTGTGAGTTCCTTATATGCTTAGCTGAGTACATTCACTGGGCATGTGGGAAGATTCATCTTACTGAATTCAAATCTGGCTTCAGACACTTTCTAGCTGTGTGATCTTGGGAAAGTCACTTAGCCCTGTTTGCCTCAGTTTCCTCATCTGTAAAATGAACTGGAGAAGGAAATGGCAAACCACTTCATTATTTCTGCTCAAATGGGGTCATGGGTCATGAAGAGTCAGACATGACTGAAATGACCAAACAACAGAAAAAGCCATATATTGATCAGGAATGAGCATTTCAATGTACAGGCATACCCAACAAGGAACCAGAAAACTTCCCATGGTTGCTAAAATATTGTGTGCTCAATTACTCCTCAGTATGTGCAGTTCCTATCAGGATCTCCAATTGGACCAAGGCAGAAACTTTGAAAGCACCCCATCCAGGCTCATGTTATTGGAACCACCTTTGGTTGGTACTGAGAAGTCTTGAACAACACTTTACCACCCACAAGAGGACCAGAAGCTTGAGTACTTCAGTTAAATACCATGGAACATGTTAGGGACACTAAAACCTGAACCAAAACCTCAGTAGAGTCAATCTGTGGCATTCTAAACACTGTCTACAATGCCACTAGGAAGGGTGCCATCTTTCTTGATGTTACTTGGGTGAGAGTTACACCTGTATACTGAGATGTCTTGGAGTCTCCAAAGACTGAGTGATTTCAGATGTTTATAACCAGTATATATCTCTTATTTGAGAAAGAAGCTAAATTCTGCCTGGATGTAATCGACAGAAGCCAGTGACAGGTATGATACCTGAACTCGTTGTCAAGATTTTCAATAAGGTGATAGTTGTGCTGAGAAATCTTGGTTTTCACGGGATGTGCAAGACAAGGTTTACAAGTTTCAAGCACTGTTCTATGCTCCGGTGATAGAGATACAAGCAAAAAGAAATCTCATCCCTGCCCTCAAGGAGCTGACATTCTAATGGGTCAATACAATATACACAAGGGAGTTGAAAAGCAGGAGTGATGTGGGAAAGGTATCCACATTGGGGCATGTTGTCAAAGTCCAGAAGTCAGAAGCTGAGCTGGGAGAGGAATGAAAGTTGACCAGCTTGGATCAGTGGAGATGCTAGAGGAACTTACTCATGGGAAAGGGGGGCTGGTGTGTTAGAGGGATGCTCTTAGGTAACACTTCCCTTGCTTTAAATTGCAGATATCATTGATGACTTTGTCACTTGCTGCCTGTGTTGATTACAGCTTCCTTTTATTATTTCCTGATTCATTTTTATTTGCAGTCATGACAACATCATGTATGTATTGTAACTACCTTAGTCTGTGGTCTTAGTCTGTGACCATAGTTCCAATGCTTGTTTGTATATATGCTGCAGTTTTTCATATTTTGTTGTTCTGTAACTTAAGCTTTACTTTTTGCTAGGATATTGACTTGCTGGTTCTGCAGATATGCAGATGACATATCCTACAAGTAAATTAGACCCTGAGTACTTGAGTAGCCTTTACGGTCAAGCAATGCTTTATATTTTGCTATCCCATTAATGGGCATGTAGGTGGTACAGTGGACACAGTGCTGACTCTGAAGTCAGGAAGGGCTGAGTTCAAATCCAGGGTAGCTATGTGACCATGAGCAGATCACTTCACCCTCTTTGCCTCAGTATCCTCATCTGTAAAATCAGCTGAAGAAGGAAATGGCAAACCACCCCATATGTTTGCCAAGGAATCCCTACACGGGGTTGCAGTCAGATGTGCCTGAACAAGAAGAATAATCTTCATTGATGTGTTGTTGATGGGCTTTTGTTGTGAATGAACCTCTAAGATGATTGATTGCCTGGGATTCTGGGTTAGTCATTCTTTTTCTGTTAAGCACTAATACTTATTTTGATTCAGGGATGGCTATAGTTCCCCCATGACTCTCCAATGATCCACATTATCCAATGACCTCCATTCTGCTTTGACAGGTGAACCTTTTGCCTTGCCCAGTCAGAAACCATCTTACACCATCTCTTATTGCTGCCTCCCCACCATAACCCCACTCTCTTCAACCCACCAGAAACTAGGACACTGCTCCAGTCTCCCTCAGATTCTAGTAAATAAGCCTTTTGCCTTATCTAGCAGGGAACTGGGTCACCACACAATTTCTTGCAGTCTCCTCACCAAACTCAACTTCCTCTGCTTCCCAAAATATTTTTATGCATTGTCTTCCTCCAGGAGAATGTAACATCTTTGAGGAAAGGGACTATTTTGCTTGATTTCATGTTTTCTTGGTGTTTAACACAGTGGCTAGCATATAGGAAGCATTCAACAAATTCTTTCTTCATCTATCTATGTATCTATCATCTGTCTGGCTGTCTATCTATCAATCAATCAATCTATCTATCTATCTCTCTACCTATCTACCTATCTCAAGGACACTGTGACTGATTTTGCACAGGACTACAAATTTTTTGACTCCATGGAAGAACGTAGCAATTTAGCAGTTCATGAAGATCAATATCTCCTGGCAAACATGAAGTCTTCAACACTGAGCCCCTGGGAGCTGTGGGAACTGTGTCAATACCTGAAAAGACAGGGGTCTCTTCCTTGATTGTAGGAGGAGAAGAGGTTGAAATTTCATAGAAAGGAGAGGTGAGCAGAAGCCCATGTAGGACAGCAGAGAGAGAGAGAGAGAGAGAGAGAGAGAGAGAGAGAGAGAGAGAGAGAGAGAGAGAGAGAGGGAGAGAGGGAGAGAGAGAGACAGAGAGGGAGAGAGAGAGAGAGAGAGAGAGAGAGGGAGAGAGAGAGAGAGGGAGAGAGAGGGGGGGGGGGGGAGACGTGGGGCAGAGACCGCCCACTTTATGCCAACTATCTCAGTCTCCTTCCCGTTGCATCTTTCAAACTTGACTTTTTTGTGTTGGTCAAGTGTCCTCAAAAAGAGACTGTTTTCACAATTGTGTATATGTGCGTGAGCAGGTGTGTGTGTGTGCGTACATGTGTTTCCCTAACTTTGGAAGGAGAGTTGAAAGAACCCACAAAGTGAAGAGCTATAGTTGCTCTGGGAGTCAGAGAGAGAGCAGAAAATTCTCCTTCCAATTTACTGGACCATTTCTCTGGTTGGGGGCTAGATATGAAATAAAGAAAAGTTACTGACAAGCAGTACTATAAGTCTCTAAAAAGCAAGGGTAAAAAAGCCCTGCATTTTGAGGATGCCTCTGAATACAATGGAGCAGAATAATGGAAAAGAAGTTTGGTATATCAGAAGTAGGATTTTCTTCTCTCTGAAAGTTTGGTATATCAGAAGTAGGATTTTCTTCTCTCTGAAGCAGTTGCCTTGAGGTAAATTTTCTTCTCTCTGAAGCAGAGTGCCTCAGAGGTCTCTTTTGTTTTTCCAAGCAGGTTACAGAGTCTCTTATACACTTTCTGTCACTTCCCGCCCCAGTCAAAAAAGGAGAAAAATCCTGTTCGTAGAGCACCTAAAATGAAGATTTGGGCAAGGGTGGTTCCTCATGTGAGAATGTAGGCTGGAGAGAGGAAGAAAGATGGTTTATCTCTGTCATCAATCACTTACATCCCCAGCCACTATTTCATAGGTATATACATACATAGGTATGTGGTCATATGTGTATATCTCTATCTCTATCCGTATCTATCTATCTATCTATCTATCTATCTATCTATCTATCTATCTATCTATCTATCTATCTACACATATGCAAATCTATAGTAGAGATTAAGAGATAAATTTAGGTTTTATGTTTACTGATTTAAAAAAAATACTTATGTATGGATTTAAAGTAGCAGATCAGGGTCTCTGCCTTAGACTCCTGGTAAAGATTTGGAGTTTAAGGGAAACTGAAAAATCAGTGTTGTTTCTGCCTTTCCCTTCATTCCTTATGTTTCCATGTTTTAATGGACTGCAAAGCATCTTTCATGTTATACTGAGAAAGTCTTCCCTTTCTCAAGTTGAAAAGGCTTCTGGCAACCCTTGGTGGCTGAGAACATCCATACTTTAATCCTAAAATAGGCAGTATTGAAACTCATGTGGTCTCAAGCATTGAAGGAAAAATTCCCCCAAATAGCTTTTGGGGGCCATTTTCATCAAGCACCTACTTTCAGGGGGTAATGGATGAGGTAATGTCTGTAAAGCACTTTGAGAAGGCCTCACACCAGAAGTCAAATATTTTTAGTAGCAGTTATTGCTTTGGACAGGCAAGCCCTCAGTTCAGGGTGTGGGGCCAAGTGAGTATGACAGGGTATCAGTGCCAGCACAAGCAGCATTGTCACGGGCAAATGTACCTGTAAGAAGCAGGGACCTGGGAACCTTCAGGAGTCTATGGAAAACTTAGAAAGAAGCTCAAAGATGGGAAGGAATGTGAGGAAAAATGGGAGAGGAGTAGACATTAAAAGAGACAAAATTGGGGTAAGCAATTACATTGTGAACTCCATGTGGGCAGGAGTTGGGTCTGATCTACACTCATTTCCACCAGGGTCCATTGGGGTACAATGCACCTAGTGAGTACTTACAATGTTGAATGAATGAACACAAGGAAAGAAATGTGGGAAAAAAAGAGTATAACTTCTTATTTCTTGAATATATGCTGTATTAAACTCTCCTTCCATTTTTCTCATGATGGCTCTTCAGCTTCTCATTTTTCTATTTCCTGTATCTCTCCATTTACTATCTAGTACCAAACAATATTCAGATGCCATTTTTATCACGTCAACCCCTCCTCCCTTCAAGTATACAAAGACTACCAACTGCCTATTAATAAATACTAAAATAGAAACTCCTAAAGATGATATTGAAGGTTTTCTATCAAATATCGGCTACCTTTTCTGCACCCCTTCCTAACTTCCAATACTTACTAACTTTACTTAGATACTTTGCTTAATCTGTGGTACTTCCTCAGCATTGCAGAATGGAACCCACTCAGGCCTTATGCTGTGGGACTTCTGCTTGTGACCTCCTATAAGCCCTCCATAGGGGGTTTGTCTTAGAGGCTGAAGACCTTTTACAGGTCTTGACGTTGCATGTCAGGAGTGTGTGTGTGTGTGTTTTATGGAGCTCCTGATTTCATGTTTATTCACATTATAGATCCATGATGCATCTTGCATTGGATTTCCCTTAGAGTCTTCCTTTTGCTTAGTTTTATGATTCTTGGATGTTGACCTTTTATCTTGTGCAGTTCTCCAATCTTATTTCACATGCAATGTGTTAGGGGAAGTACTGGCTAAACATTATGGAAAAATAGGTTGGAACTAGATCATGGGGGTCTTTAAATGCCACACAGAGGGGCTCATATTTAACCCTAGAAGCAATAGGGAGTCCTCCAAGCTTTTAAAGTGTAAGAAAGTTGGCCTTTTACAAACCTAATCATAGAAAAGGGGCCAGATAATGAAGTATTAAATTAATGGTAAAAATGCAGCCAAGCCAGGTGATCCTTTTATGAGATACAAATGAGTTCCTGGAGTGAATCATAAAGGAAGTGATGATGAAAAATGGCAGGCCATGCCTCTGGGTGACCTTTAAACATCTGTTAAATGAATCCAGGAGGAAGTCTTGGGGAGAGAAACTAAGCTTCTGATGGGATCAGTACAAGACGCATGAAGCTGGAGAAAGGGAAGCTATAAAAAGTCATGTGGAATGGGAAGAAGAGAAGTGTAGGCAGAGGCAACTGTCTAAGTGAAATGGGCCAGAACCCTGGTAATGAGGATGCTTGGGCTGACGGAGGCATCTGAGACACATGAGGTGTGTTGGACCTGAATCTGTGCTGCCAATCCCCTTGGATGCCCCTTCGCTAAAAACCCCTCTGGGTACAGAGAAAACCTAGTCACAATTGCTTTTAAATATCTACTTTATTTTTTTATAAATAATGTTCACCATAGTATCTTCTAGTCAGGCTGTGTTTATCAGGAATATTGGTGGGAGGAAGGAACCTAGGTGAGAACATCTCCAGAAAAGAAATCTAATATTGAGGTGTTTTGCTAAATTCTCTTTGGTTGGGGGCTTAGAGCTATGAAAGAAAAAGGAGAATGATAGATTCTTGGTTATTACTTCCCAGGATGAAGAAGTATCTCTACTGGGCAGAGAAGGAAATGGCAAACCACTCAAGTATCTCTGCCAAGAAAACCTCAAATGGGGTTAGCAAGAGTTAGACATGACCGAAAACTCAGCAGCAACAATCTACACTGGGAAGCTCGTTTGGGCGATGAGTCAGTGAGGGACAAAGAGGTGTGGTTCAACAGTGAGGGACAAAGAGGTGTGGTTCAACAACCCTTATCAGGTTCTCAACCCACTTCTGAGACAGTAGTAGCATCAAGGTAGTATAGATTTAAAGTTCAAAGGGACATTAGAGGCAATGATATCCAACCCCTCGTTTTATACATAAGGGAATTGGTGCTGAGAAAGAGGAAGAGACTTGGCAACAGTCATACAGGGAGTAAGTAGAAGAACTGGGATTTGAAGCCAGGTTCTCTGGGACCAAGATATTCCATGATCAAGCCTCTGTTTTAGGGGTAAAAACAAGAGGTCAAAAATAGGTTACTGAGTTCTTTGGGTGATGGAGAGCTTTTACAGAACTCTGCCAAAGTAACATCTACTTGACAGTATAGAGTATTGACCTCATTTGGATAATCCGTCATAGACGTTTCCCCAGGCCTTCTTGTTTACAACAGAGACAGCCGCCATTTTTAGAGATTCCCCACAGTTGCATCGAGTGAAACCTTAGTAATAGAATAAGGGAAAGAAGTGGAGGGATGTCAGGGTGGTTCTGGAAAAAAGTTAGGAAGACAGAGAGTGAGCTGCAAAGAAAGTTGATTTAGGGTGGTATTTATAGGCTGAATCTTTATGATTTTTATGTCAGGATATGTTTATTAGCTCATAAAGTTCAGTCACATGAACAGATTCAAACACTGAGGCAATGAGGCTCAGCCTATTTGTTCGCATGGTATGGGGGTGAGAACTATTTCCATCCCAGGTGTTCCAAAGACCCACCGAGGCTTCATGACCGAAACATTAACATATTATTCTAATAACAGGCTGTTATTCTCCTCTGACCCAGGAGCTTTTGACTTTAATCATTTCCAGCTTAGCCTGTAGCCAAAATGTGTTTTCCCTTTGATTTTTCACACTGGTGCCCTTTCTTTAATATCTAGGACTGATATAATAAATAAATTATATCCAGATGAAAGCCTGTCATCAGATCCCTCATCCCAGGCCTGGGGCTGCAAATGGGAAGGCCTTCATGGGTTCCGCCACAGTGTGTGGCCAGTATTGGGGACAGACACCTGGGAAAGGAGTTGAGGTGGTGTCCTATAACAATGGTCAGAACCAAAACTGATGGACTGAATTGAGGAAAGACTGGTTTTGACACAAGGAGCAAAGGTCAAGATCTGCTTTCCCCCCTTCTTTTCTTCATAGGAAGGGGAGGAGGGAGAGGGAAGGGAAAAAACAGGTTTCCTCATGGACTGAAGGATTTTTCTCAGACATGGAAAGGATCAAATCTAAGTCTTCTGCCTCATGTACCCAAAAACTGAACTCCAAGCAGATCCAAGGACCATCTGGGAGTGATTGGGAGACATATGAGCCAGCTTCCTGCACACTTCATGGCTGGACCCCAAATTTCCATTTTGTCAGTCATGGAGCCAGGCCTAGGGTTTGGAGCTGCCAGAGTCACTTGGTTTTGCTGAAGTTATCTGCCTTATTTGCCAGATAGGATGGGCCTAAAAACACACCTGTGGCCAACTGCTGGATCTCCAAGTGGTTTCCGTCTATGAGCTGTGGGTAGCTTTGGAGCTCCAAGAGGGTAGACTTGGGAATCCTGCCACATTCTTGTGGACACCAGAAGGAGGGAACATTAAATTGTGCTTGCACCTGATGCCCAGCGTTGGCATTTCTATTTTCTGACCAGTCAGCCAGTGAAGTAGGAAGAGTGCCTTCTGCGGGGCAGGAGAGGATAGGAATTCAAATCCCAGTTGTGGCACTTACTACCTGTTAGCCAACTCACTCCACCCCTTTGGGTCTCTATTTCCTTGTTTGTAAAATGAGTGGCATAGACCTATTCTCAGAGATTCCTTCTGGCTTCCGACTCATTGTATTCACTTCAATTCTCTTCCTTATTCCCGGAGTGCCCCCTCTTCCTTCTTTATCCATCATTTAAAGTCTACACCAGACTTCAGGAAGCCTTCCATGATCCCTCTTAAAGGTTTATACTTTTCCGATGCACTTAAGTAAAGTGTATTATTGCCTGTCTCTTTGATCATCTCCTGCTTTTCCTTTCCATAGCGTGTTTGTACATAATTGTTTGTGTGTAATCTTTCCCTTTAAATCACGAGCTCCCTGACACTGTCTTTTGTCTCTCTTGTATCCCCAGTGCTTAGCACAATGCCTGGCACATATCTGTTGTTGTTGAGCTTAATAAGGGTTTATTGGCTGACTGTTTATTTGATGATGGACTTGTGTCATTTCTTTACTAGTTTATAAGCTCCCTGAAGACAGGGAATGAATCTTATCCAAATTTTGTATCTTTCCCCATCCAGTTTTAGGGACTGCTACGATGGTCTCTGTTTAGTAGATGCTTAATTAATGTTTGTTTAACGAATGAATAAACTGAGGCCAATAGCTGAACAGCTGGTTAGTAGCTAAGCAGGTAAGACCAGGCCCCAGATCTTCCCTGGTTCTTTCCACCAGATACCAGTGCCTTTCAATGTGCAGGTATATGTATAAGAACATGCATATCCACTAGACTTACAGTAGAACGTATACTTCTTGAGGACAGAGACTTTTTTTATCTCCAATTTATCTGCTCTGTAGTACATACATATATATGTATATATATATACAAGCACATATATGCTCACACACATACATATATATGTACACACATATATAACATGTGTAGGTATGTATGTATGCATACATATGTTTGTGTGTTGTCTGAAGGTCCTTGAAAACAGGGAGGGGAATCAGCATTTATGGTGCCCCTACTACGTGCCAGGTACTGTGTCAAGCACAAAGTAATATGGAGATAATGACAGCACCAACCTTGCAGGGACCAAATGAGGCAAACAGAGGTTATGTGCACAGGGTCACACAACTGTAGCAAGTTGTGGATTTGAAGTCAGATTTTCCTGACTCCAGTTCTAGCATTTTATCCACTGTGCCAACAAATTGCCTCTAGAGCAGGGACTGTGGTTTGTCTTGCACTCAGCATGGTAGGTTCATAAGAAATGTTTATAGATTAACTGATTGGCGAACTAATTTAAGAATAAATATTAGCATTGTACAAGAGTGTCAAACTCAAATTAAAAAAAAGGGCCACCGAACTACACATAAGGAGCCTTGTGGGCCAATTTTAACTTAGAAAAATGCACAAATTTATATATTTATTTTTAAAATTAATACATCAACACACTAAAATCATATAGGAATGACATTTTGGTTTGGTTCGGGCCACACTTGGAAATGTAGTGGGCCCCATCCATGGCCCTTTGTGTTTGACACTTCTGGTGAAGAAGATAAAACTCTGGACTCAGAGTTGGAAAGACCTTGATTCAAATCCTGCTTGAAAATTACTATCTGTGTGACTTGGAGAAAGTTGCTTCACCCCTTTCCGCCTACCTTGGTGTCAGTTTTCTCATCTGTAAAATGGGAAAAAATAGCACCTATCTCCCAGGACTGATGTGAGAATAGAATGAGATAACACATCTAAAATGCTTTAGAAAATGCTATATAAATGTTAAAGAAGAAAAAGATTTGAATTGAATTCCACTAGGAAAATGCCTCCGCTCTCAAGCAACTCACCTTCTGCTATCAATTCCACAAGGGTGGAATTCCAGATGAGAGGATGGATGTCTTGTTTACTGCAGTAATAGGCCGCTGATGGGTCTGTCTGACTGCCTGGAGCCTTTCCTCACTTCAGTGCTTCTCTATTCAGTCCCTAAAGTGATTTTTCTTAAAACAAAGGTTGGATCATGATTCTCCAACTCCCTACCCTTCCTAGAGCTCAATAAACTTCAGGTTTTCTTATTGCCTCCAGGACCAAATATAAGACACTGTACCTGGCATTCAAAGTCCTTTGTAACCCACCCCTTCCGACCTTTCCAGTCTCCTTACACCTTATTCTCTGACATGTACTTATCAATCCAGCACTGCTGACCTCCTGATTGTTCCACAAATGAGACCCTCCGTTTCTCCACTCTGAGCATTTTTTCTGGCTGCCTCCCATTCCTGGAATGCTCTCTCTCCTCCACTCTGACCTCCCTGGCTTCCTTTCAGTCCCAGCTTAAATCCTATCTTTTATTGGAAGCCTTCCCTACCCCCTCCTAGTCCCACTGCTTCCCCTCTATTTATCCTGTATGTAGCTTGCTCTGTATACATTTTTTACATGTTGCCTCCCTCCATTAGACTACAAGTACCTTGAAGACAGGCACTGTCTTTTGTCTCTTTTTGTACCATAGAGTCTGGCACATAGTACGTGCTTAAAAATGGTGATTAGTTGATTGAAGTTGCTAGTAATGGGCATCATGACTGGGCGGTCTTATGGTATGGTCCTGGGAGTAACATTTTGTTGAGGTTTCAGAGCCCTGCCTGTGGGCATGTGCACTAAGCCATGGCCACCTTCCACTTTTCTTTCTGGCATCTGTAGTCTATTGGGATGGTTCCAAGAATCATGGACAGTTATTCTTGACACTGTTCAAGTAGCAAGAATGAGTCATTTATATTTTTCGTGTTCATCTTTCGTTGCCAAAGAAGACTGTGCCTTCAAAGATATGATGACACGACTTGCACTTGACTTGGTTTTGAGTGAGAGAGGGCTGTGCAGGTCACCAGCCTCACTTCTCCTCCAGAGCCATCTGAATCTAGTGACCTGATATTCCTGAGGATGACTGGAGATGGCCCAGGATGCTGTGGAAGGTGTTGGGCCCTTTAGGCCAAGGTCTTTGCAGATACTCACTTAGGGTGAGGCAATGACGGTACATTGAATAGGCCTGTTTAGGAAGTAGCCAGGGCATGGCCCCTTTAATGAGGTTAAGAAAAACAAAGACATCAGGTTGGGTGAGAAACAGCAACAGTTACTATTGATGATCACTGTAAAGCTAGGGGGGTCCAGGAGCCCTTGGCAAAGATCCCTTGGTGTCCCAGTTTCAGAGTGTAGTAGGTTTAAGGTTTTGAGAGAGAACACAACAGGAGAGGAGAGAGGAAAGCACAGGGGAAAGGGAAAGGGAAAGGAAAGGAAAGGAAAGGAAAAAGGAAAGGATATTTATATTTTTAAGAAACCAAGGAAAGAGGGACTTTAGAATGGGCTGTTGTTGGCTTCCTGGAGCGATGAAAATACCTTTCTCCCTAATGGCTACCACTACCAGTTCTGTGTCTGGCAAGAAGGAAAGGGAAAATGAGAGGATGAAGAGGAAAGGGAGTAGGAGAAAGGAGAGACAAATGATAGGAAAGAGAAAGGAAAGGGGTAGATGGGGTGGGGAAAAGTTGGGTGCTTTCAAGAACTGTCCATAGGCAACGTTTCTCAGTACAAAAACTTTCCGAAAATTCCGCATGACATTTCCTCTGTACCTTAATGTAATGCCCTGTGACTGCAATGCCCTTCCTGCCTCACCTCTGCCTTAGAATCTCTTAGTTTCCTTCCAAGTTGAGCTCAGGAATCACCTTCTAGATGAAGCCTTTCTGAATTCCTCTAGATGCCGAGACAGCTTGATCTATTGAGTTGACCCTGGACAAATCACTGAACTTCTGTCTGCTTCAGTTTCCTCAGTTGTAAAATAGAGACAATAATGACATCTACCTCCCAGGGTTGTTATGGTGATCAACTGAGATAAGATTTGCAAAGTGTTGGGTGTAGGACCTGGTGCTTAATAAATACTTGTTCTCTCCCCCTTTCCCCACTACAGTAACTTGTATTTTTTTTTTTTTTGTATATTTGTGTCTTCCATCCCCATTAAATGTGTGCTGATTGAGGACAGGGACAACACAGGCTTTGGTAGATGAGACTACTTTCTTACCCAGAATCCAGCTAGGCTCCTGGAACCCAAATTCTAGGCTTATAGTTAAGAAAGTTTCCTATAAGTTTACCAGGATCAGCCTAAAGTTGCAGGATTCGTTGTTTTTTTAATTAATTTTTTTTGTCTTCTAGGATACACTGGGGCTCCTCAGAGCCCAAGATGGACTGAGTCTTCTAGGTTCCAGATGGAGAGCTCCCCATGGATACATGACTACACACCTCTGAGAATGCAGAGCCTCCGACCGTGATCATAACTTTCCCACTGAGTTTTTCCTCTTACACGTTTCCCATGAGCCCAGGGAACTCTGATTGCCAGTAACCAATTTTATATATCCATGCGGTGTCTTCACAGTGAGGAGATTTATCTCTATGATGAGATTTATTTCCATCATTAAATCAGGACAAGGCTTTAAATCTGATCTCCCCAAAGCATGGAATGGAGGGGGCTGAAAAGTCTTTAATGTTTCAGAAGGAAAAAAGTCCCTCTTCAACCACATCCGGGCTCTGCTTTGCCTGACTATTCAGCTGTGAATATATATTTTTCCAACTTCCCCAGTATTGTGAGGGGAATATAAATGGTAACCACGCTTCTAGGCACATTCCTTTCTATTAATTGGGCAAAAATATTGAATTTAGCTAATACATAGGGAACCAAAGGGTAGCATTAAATTTTACCCCGTCTGCTTTTAGATCCTTCCTCCAGACATGTTTCAAAATATCTCTGAAGATTTGTGGTTTTTCATCATATTATTTAGAGTTAGAGGAGATCTAGCCCACCTCCCCGACTTTACTGTGAAAAACAAAGACTAGAAAGGTGAAGTGTTACTGTAGGAATATAATGTTTTGAGCCTGCTAGCATTACAGTACACAGCCTCCCTGCAAAGAAGGCTATGGCTGGCTCATCTCTGGATTTCAGTTGTTCTGATCTCCAGTAAGATAAGCTGATTGGATGACCATACTAATTTTGTCATTAATATGGTGAGTCCCTGGGAGCAGAAATGGGGTTGTCTAAGGAGGAGGGAATCAACTCAGGTTGGAAAGGGAACAAGTCAAAGTTTCCATGTTGATCAAAGTGGAATTACAGCTGGGGTAAGATAGGAAGACCTAATTAAAAAAAAATTATGTTAAAGCTTATTTGAGATGTATACTCTTCACAAAAGGTAGACAGAAACCAGCCCTTTTTTTAGGTGTATTTACCTAACAAGGAAACTCATAGATGCAATGTGCTGTTTCCCCTTGGCATAGAAATGGCTGGTTGCTGGATCATTTGGGGTAACCTACTCTAAACAGTCACTTATTGCTAATCACTTATGCATTGTCAATCCTATATTATTAAAAAGATAATAACCTAAGAATGCATATAGTAAAAACTAAATGGATGAAAAATGACTTGTTCACTCTACGATAGGCTGCCCGTTAGTACATTAGTAAAAACAACTGGTGTAGATGCTGCAGATGGAAAATGAAGGTAGTAGGAAGAGACTGGGAGGGTGGTGTTTGTGGATTGCATTTAGAAAATGGGAAAATGATTAAAAAATTATATTTTATTGTCAACTTAATAGATATCAATACACATGGGTATGAAACTATGAACTTTCATCATGTAGTTTTTTCCCACATGAGGTGTTTTTTTTGCACTGTTCAAATTTAACATGGAAATTCCAGCACTATCTTACTTGTCTGAGTCCCTTTCTGAATGCTTTTCTGCTATGTTCTATTTATTTCTTAGAGATACGTTGATATTCTTTCCTCTTTTTAAGTATTATTGTTTTCAGTATCTCTCCTAACATTATATCCCTGCCTAAAAGAAAAAAGAAGCCATCCCTTCTGATTAATTAAGCAGTCACTCAAAACAAACACATATTAACTGTGTCTAAAAATGTATGCTTTGGTCTTATTTCTTGTCCATTTTTTCTCTCTGTGAGGAGGTTTGACACATGATTTATCTCTATTCTTATGGAGTCATGATTGGTCACTGAATCAATCTTTATCACACAGCTGAGCAATCGGTCCACTGCTTTCTCTTTCATTTATAATCATCAGAGGTTTATCAGATATAATTTTCCTAAAATTCTCTTCAGATCTTCTTTAAATTCCTACTTATTTATCTTTTGGTTGGATTTGTCCTGGTCTGAAAAGGGTACGCTGATATCCCTATTATTTTTCTGTCTATTTCTCTCTGTAATTTGATTAAATTCTCCTTCAAGTACCTAGTTGCTATGCCATTCAATACATACACTTAGTATTGATATTATTTCATTATCTGTTTTGCTTTTAAGCATAATATGGTTTAGATAGATGTAGATAAGTAGATAAATAAGGAGGAGAGATGGGAGAGAGAGAGAGAGAGAGAGAGAGAGAGAGAGAGAGAGAGAGAGAGAGAGAGAGAGAGAATATATATTTTCATATACTTATTATACGCCAGGCATTGTACTAAGTGCTTTGGTACAAACACATGCAAATAAAATAGTCTTGTCTTCAAGGGTCTTCTGTTCTAATGAAGGAAGGTGATGTTCTTGGTGACTTCCCTAAAATCCTTCAAGTCTAAGCTAAAATCTTACCATCAACAGAAGCCTTTTTTGATCTTAATTCTAGTGCCTTTGCCTATCTTCAACTTACCCTGCATATAGCTTGTTTCTACATAGCCATGTACTTGGTTCTCCACCATTAGAACATAAGCTCCTTGGGAGAGCAGGGACTGATTTTTTGCCTTTCTTTGTATCTCCAATGCTTAGCACAGTTCTCCGTACATGGTTAGTGTTTAATAAATGCTTATTGACTGACTAACTGACTTATTATGATCTAAAATGGGGATGATGATTGGAGTAGAGGTGGTGTGGTGTGAAGATGGCTAGAAAGCTTCCCTGCTTATCTCCTTTAACTTTTTTTAAACTGATGCCTTATCTGAGGTCACAGTAACTAACTCCGCTTTAAAAAAAATCTGCCTGAAATCTAATATATCTGCTTCATCCCCTTATTTTCATTCTATGTGAATCTTTATGTTTCAAGTGTGTTGTAAATAACAGTGCTGAATTCTGCTTTGTAATCCATTTTGCTACCATCTTCCATTTCCTGGTTGGGTGCAACTCATTGACATTCCACCCTCTGCTTCAATTCCAGCCTTCAGTTTCAATTTCTCAGTGGTCTGTTAACAGCTCTGGCCTCAGAAAGACTGTCTACTTCTTGCTATTGCCAGTTGGGCGTTTGTTCTCTCTTACTATGGCCTTGATAGATTCTGCTGGGATGGAAGCATTGGTTTCATTTTCCCTATCCCACTTCCCTGTTCCTGGTGTCTAGGTGCTGACCACCCTTTTCTTCTGTTATGGCTCCCAGTGTTCTGTGGAGTGCACAATTGAATCCTAATTTCCTATCCACTGCTATATGGGGGTCAGTTCTACCCCGCTTCTGTTTTTTCAGGCCAAGGATGGCCTATGGCTTCAGGTGTTTGATTCCTAGTACATATGTTGGTTTGAGATGCCCTGTCCCCCTTGTTCCCTCTCAGAATACCGGTGGGTTGATAAGTTCGTGAGAGCTTATACTTGCTTCCCTGGCATAGATGTAAACTTTGCTGCCTTTAGTTTCTGGATCATTTATCTACCCACACACTGGTTTTCATGGAATAGAGCCTGGCTTCTCCACCTTCTGACAAACTTATCTGAGTTCATCCCAGCTTTCTTGGCACTACCTATCTCTTCGCCTTTGCTGACTTCTTTCCATACTTATTAATAGAAAGTCATTGAAAAGGATATTTCTGTGGCTAATATCTTCAAGGCAACTTGAATGATGTTTCCAGATGGATGGGAGATTCTTTATAAAAGAACTTTTGATGAAATGCATTTATATTGTCAACACACAATAAGCCAAGAGGGATCTTATATTTTCTATATCTTTCAGTTAGTTGTGAAATGGTAAAGATGTGGCTTATTGTTGAATTTCTCTTTGGAAAGACTTTATTCCCTTACTGAGGTTATCCTTGATTTATGATCAATTCCACAATAATAACAACTAATATTGACATCGTGGTTTAAGGTTTGCAAAGTTTTCTTCATTATGTTAATTCACTTGATTCTCACAAAAATTCAGTTAGGTGCTATTTTTATCCCCATTTTACTGATGAGGACACTGAGGCTGAAGCAGATTAAATGAATTGCTCAGGATCACACGGATCTAATGTCTAGGACAGTATTTGAACTTGGATCCTCCTGATTTTAAGTCCTATACTCTATCCACTGTACCACCTGGGTGCCTGAAGGCTTTATACTCTCATAAAAGCTTTGTATTGTTGGTAGATTAGTCATATAGGTCAGTTGTAATTGATGTTCTCTTGGTCACCTCTTTTTCTTATCTGAGAATGTCTTCCATGTTTCTGATATCTTCCCCTCCTTCATATCTTTTGTATATTGGTCTGTCAACACCTTAAAAGCTGTGCTGGTGCCAGCATGTGTTTCCTCTTTATACTTTTGATCCAATCTGATTACTTTTTCTGTTTCATTTTCTTTCTTTAATGATATCTCTCCCTCCTCTAAAAGCACAGCCAAGACTATGATAGTTGGGTCCAACTGTAGTGATTCCACTGTCCTTGATGGAGAAAACAGTTTGTTGTAATGATTCCTATAAATCTTTTCTCTTTTCCCCCATGTTTATTGTCCTTTTCATATTTTTATCCTCAAATGCCCTTGGGATGATTTTGTTTAGCTGGATCCCTTGTCAAGTTTTCTTTAAACTTGGTTTACTCTTTACTGTTTCTCTCTGCTTTATGAGAAAAAGCTGTTTATAATTATATGTTATCCTTCTCCAACAAATTTTGCAAATACACACACACATACACACTCACCCGTGGTGTTATCATTGGCAGTTATCTCTCCCCTGTGGCAAATAAGTCAGATGTTTGCTGAGCAAGGTGTTTTGGGAGCTCTTATGATGTTCTTCTTGTAATTAATTTACGTTGGTTAAGCTTCTGTATAAAAATTATCATAATTGTTGCCTATTTCCAATGTTTGTCAATTTCTTGTTTAAATGGTTCAGAGGTAAGTTATTTGAATTATGTACCATATCTTGTTCTCATGATCATTTTTCTTGTTTTCTGCTAATTATGATCTTAGCTCTGAGGAGTTGATTTTCTGACTGTACACAGTTGATTCAGGGGAAACTCACATGCAAATAACATGAGTTTTCCTGTCTATTCTCCATATAATCTATTTTATTTTTTCTGCTAGTCTTTGTTGTTTGGCATGTCTAGCACCTTACAATTCTTTTCTTGAAGAAAATGCTTGTAATATAAAGGTGCAAAACTTCTATTTAATCAACAATTCTTTGTTCTCATTTCTTCTTGCTGAACCATACTTTCCTACGATCTTTCTTCATCCTCACCTTTTCTTGCTTTTGCATTAAATCATGCATCGTCAGAGTGTATGTTGATCTAGTTTACAGGGGTTAATCAGGATCTCTCTAGAATTTCTCTATCACTTCATTCTCAGCAACTGATGTTGGTGCATAAACGACAATGTAAGAGATCACATAGGGGAAAATATATAATTTATGAAAAGAGATGAATGTCAGGTAATAAGAGCAATTATTACAGATGAAAGACCCACGAGCTTCACCAGTGTCCTTGAAGTGTCAAAAGGCTTAGGAGGAGACCTCTAGATTGTTGAGTGATTCTTCTGTGGATGATCACTAGAAGAACATGGATGAGAAGGTAGGGGTGTAATTTGCCCTGTTGGGTGGAGTGTCCCTACTGATGTAGTGATATTTCTATCAGAGTATTGAAATACTAAGATATAACAAGTACCATACTTGGGGCCTCTGGCTCTAGACTCCACTTTGCTATAAACTTGCTGTGTCCTTGGGTAAGTAATTTTTCCTCTTCTATCCCTCATTTCTTCATCTGTAAGACCATAGGACTAGAATAACCTATGGCTATGATATCTTTCAGCTCCAATGAGCTAACATTCTATGAAAGGCTTCTTTTGTCTTCTTGGCTCATACAGAGAAGTTCTGTTTTTTGTCCAGTGTTCGAGGGCGTGAGTCTAGAGCAGGGCCCTGCCATGTGTCTCGCCTTACCTGAGGTCAAACAACTTAGTGGAAACCTTGTCAAGCTCATAGGCAGCGGGATGCTGGAGGTAGCATTTGTTAAAGTTATCTCAGAAACAGACAAATGCGCCCAATCAAAGCTTGATTTATTATTTTGTTGATTGTCTAGGTTTACCAAAGTGATGGGAAAATGACATTAATGCAGATTAAGTTGAAAAGTATGTCCTGCATAGATTTTTCTTCTCCCTTTGGTAGTCATCAGCCTCTCAGCATTTTTGGAGGAAGAGGGCTGCTCTAAACAATTTCAGAGATGGAAACACTGGTTTTGTGAGTACTAATCGAATTACAGAATGTAAATCAGATATAATTGAAGACGATCAGAGGAAGCCCTGTAACTAAACAGGGTTTGTTTTCTTGATGATAAACTTGGTAGGAGAAAAAGGAAAAAATTGCAGAAAGCATATGGATTCAGATTCTTTGGGTTAGCTCTGCTGGATGGACAGATTGATCTGAGGGCATCTCATGTTCAGGGCATGGCTCCCTGGAGGTGGGACAAGACTTGGGGATGGGAGAAAACATTCATTGGGGCTAAATATGTTTTTAGCATAGACTGTATGGGTGAGGCTTTTTGTTGCAAACATTTTGATTTCAGATTAAGTGACCATATTGCTCTGAGGCAGCAGATTGGCTATCTTCTCTGAACTGCCATTTCTTAGGCACTCAAAGGATGCCACAGATGACGTATCATGTGTTGAGCCAGGTGAGTGGACCCTGAGTGACTCTTCTGGGCCCTGCTGCCTGGCATTCCTTTCCACGTAATAAAATAAGAAAAGGTTCAAATAGAAACTCTGGTTGCTGTTATTGGTTGCAGTACTTACCTTTCTCTCCCTTTTTCTCTCCTCCCCTCAACACTTTCCCCCTTGAATTTTTTGTCTCATTTCTCCTTCTTTCACTCAGAGACCTCTCCAAAGTCCTTGGTGCTATAAAATGATTCAACCGACATGGTTTTATCTATGGAAATGAAACTAAAGGAGATTCATTGCCATCTAGTTTGCCATTTCATCCTAATTTCTGTGGGTTTCTTCATTAACCATGGAGCTGAAATTGTCTGTATCTGTTATCTCTTTCTACGGGAACATGAACACCTTATTTTTAACTGTCTTATTTTTCATTTGTATCCTCAGTGTTATAAGTACTTTTTGCAGTCATTTGACCAGATGCAGTATACTTTGCTGCTTTTCGAACATTTAGTCTGTCCATCCATGGAGTCATTCATTCACTGTTCGATTGATCCATCCATCCATAATCAATCAAATAGCAAGCATTTATTAAGTGACTATTATGTACTAGTTTTGTATTGTAGCCTTTTCAGATTAAATAATTCACTATCAGTGCAGTAGCCGACCTTGATGCCATTTTTGTCCTTGTTGAAGACATCTGTCAACTTCTTTGAAAACATCATGCTAAAAGCATGGGAGCAAGCACACAGATCTGCTTCATTTCAGTGATGAATGGGAAAATGTGAGAGTACTGTCTGTTATCCAGAACCCGTATGAGCATGCCATCATGAAATTACAAACAATATTGATGAACGTCTCTAGGCAACCAAATTGCACCATGATCTTCCACAAGCCCTCACGACTAGCACTATCTAAGGCCTTGATCAGGCTGATGACTATTGTGTAGAGACCTCTGTTTTGCTTGTGGCATTTGTCCTAGACTTGTCATGCAGCACATTGATCCTTTCTGAAGCCACACTGGCTCTCAGGTAGATGACCATCTTCCAGATGAAAGATCAGCCTATCAAGGAGGACTCTGGCTAGAATCTTGCCAGCAACAACTAAGAGACAAACACCCCTCCCTGTGATTGTCACAGAGCAACCTCTCTCATTTTCCTTTATCAAAATGGACAATGGAGGCATCCTTGGTCTCCTTGGCATATTACCCAGGAGATTTCAGTCAGCTTCTCTATGAGCAGTGGATCACCTGCCTTGTAGAGCATTGCTGGGGTGGAATCAGCACCAGGCACTCTGCCACAAGAGAGGAGTCTGATGGTACAACTTACTTGAAAATGCTGCTTAAAGTGTGTGACTTTCTGTTTGCAGATGATTATATAAGACTCAACGGAATCTCTGAGGCTGAGATGCAATGAAACATGGATCAGTTCGCTGCCATTTGTGCTAATTTTGGCCTGGCAACACCCAGAAAACAGGTTCTCCACCAGCCAGCATCACACCATCCGTATGTGGAACCATCAGTTACAGCAAATGGAGAAATTTGGAAGACTGTGGATAAATTCGCTTACTTTGGCAATGTACTTTCTGGGGATATATACATGGATGATTAAGGTGATACTTTCATTGCCACAGCTAGCTCAGCTTTCAAGAGGCTCTGAAAGAAAGTGTGGGACAGAAGAAGTGTTAGGCTACCTACCAAACTGAAGGTCTACAGAGCCGTGGTGCTGACCTCATTGTTGTATGCCTGTGAAACATGGACAGTCTACCAGTGCCATGTCAAGAAACTGAGTCACTTCCATTTGAATTGTCTTAGGAAGATTCTGAAGATCACCTGGCATAAGATACCAGACACTGAGGTCCCTTATGGAGCTGAATAGCCAAGCATTCAGGCTCTTCAGCAAAGGGTACAATTCTGTGGGACCAGTAGCTTAGCTTGAATGCCACGCCTACGCTTACCTAGAAGACTATTTTGTGGAGAACTTGCACAAGGCTAACACTCACACGGAGGTCAAAAGAAGTGGTACAAGGAAATTCTCAAGGTCTCTTTGAAGAATTTTAGTACTGCTTGTAAGACATGAATGATGCTGGTAGAGGGTGGTGTGCCAAAGAAGGCGCTATTCTCTATGAACAAAGCAGTATCACAGTGGCACAAAGGAAACGTGAGATGCAAGTCTAGAGACTTGTCCATTCCAAATGTCCAAAGGGATTATTTGTGCCCAATCTGTGGGAGAGTCTTCTGAGCTCATACTGAGATCAGTCACCGTCAGACACAGCATCTTGACCCCAGCATTGTGATGTCATCAGTCCTCTTTGAGTAGGAACAACAATTATATACTGAGTACTGGGCTAGACAAAAATGAAGTCCTGTCCTCAGTAAATGAATACATGCATACAAATAAATATAAATATAATTGGAGATTCAAGGGAGACTTGGAGAGCCTATGACAAAAAGCTTGATTCCTTCTTCTGCTAAAAAGGAGAGAAGAAGAACAGGAAAAACCTGCTATAAAAAAGACAGAGAGGTCAGAGAGTGAGAGGGAAAATTGGAAGGCTGCCATGGGTGTTGGTGATTTCTTCGCTGGGGTAGCTGCCATGTTGTGAAGAGGTTTTAGGTTACCACCTGCTCCTTCTGGAGCCTTCCCAAGCAACCACTGTGGGAATGTCTCAACATCCTCAAGAACATTGCCTTGACACTGAGGACATAGTTGGTGACCCCTATGTTAGTCCTCTGTTTCTCTCCTTTCCCTCCTCTTCTCTCAAGGGAGAGATGAATCTGCCAGCCTTTCTCCCACCCCAGCTCTCTACATTCTTGTGGTGTGGTCTGACCTAATAGTTCAGGTTGAAGGTTGAAATGAGACACTAGGAGGCCCTCTAAGAGTTAACAATAAGGAATTTACTTGACCATAGCATGGAAAGGACATTTAGCAAAGATATAGTGCTGGTTTAGGCAACAGGTCCCCTCATCTCTCTATGGAAACACATCTGGTCAGTGTTGACTTCCATGGCAGTGGAATATCTAGGAAGTCTGAAGGATGCCAACTTTTCCTGGACTGGCCTTTTTATGCCCTAGGCAGCAAGGAAATTGCAAGAATTTCTCAATACCCTCTCTCCAAGACCAATCAAGTATCAGGGATAACCTTTTAGAGAAAAACTAGCTCAGCTTAGGTAGTGAGGTCTTAGGAGAATTTAGTCCGGCCCTTTCTGAAAAGGTCTCAGGAGGAATTGTTCCTGCCATGGCATTTATTTGCAAAGATTCCTGACTTTTCTAAGATATCATTCACTGTATTTGTGTGCATCCTTGGGGAAAGAGAAAAAGGAGCTGAACAGGACTTTGATGGTTCTGAATACCATGTTACAGATAAAATAAATGTATACATGAAATATGGGAGGGAGACAATGTGCTGCTGTAGAAGAAACTCTAGCTTTGGAGTCATAGGCCTTGGGTTCAGATCTAGAGTCTCTCTCTTGCTCCCTGGGTGAATCTGGATAAGTCAAATAGCATCTTTAAGCCTGAGTTTCTTTTCTAAACTAAATGATTTCTAGAGTTCTTAGATCTAGAGCTTCAGATGTATGATTCTGTGTTTCTGTAATAAAGGTAAGACAGAGGAAAACAATGAACTGTTCAAAACTTGCCAGAAGCTAGGTGGTGCAGTGGATAGAGAGCATGGTTCTTGGAGATAGGGAGACCTGAGTTCCTCTGACACTTATTAGCCTGGGCCTGGTTTGCCAGAAGATGCAGACCTAGAGGGAATTATTTGGACAGTATAGAACTGAGATGAAATATAAAATGTTTATTCAGCCGTCCTGCAAACTGCATTATGTCTTGACATTTTAAGCATCAAATTTCCACAGAGTATGTCAGTAGTTATAAGTGACTATTACTTATTTAAATTTTTCTGTTAAAGTGTGCTCATAGGTCTTGTGTATGTCAAGCATTTAGTTTAGGAAATAAATAGCTGTCCTATACATGGTCTACATTGTATGCTGAGTCATTCTTTTCACTTCCTGTTTTGGGTGGGGCAACCTAGACTTGAATCAAATCTTACGTTTTAAGTTGTTTCTCCTGGGTCTTCTGGGATGGGGTTTAAAGAGCCAAAAACAGAAAGCCCTCTCTTTGAAGGTCAGCTTCTCCAGGACTATACTTGCTCCATGAACAAGTACATAACTGAGAAGGGTTCCTTAGAGGAGAGGGAGAGGACAAAGGTGCCCCAGACACTTTGGATCCAGAAGCATCAACGGTTTTTATTATTAAATATACAAAATAAATCAAAGTAATTTATACAGGGTAAAAAGCATTAACAGGGGGACAACCAAGGATGACAAAGTGCCTCATTTTGTCTTCTTGAGGGACACCAAAGAATTCCTTTTTACCCTTTGTGTTCTCTCAGTAAGAAAATCTTCTACCAGAAGTGAAGAAGTCTGGGTATCATAAATCCCTGCGCCTGAAACCTTGGAAGCTGTGAACATATATATTTCAGTAAACAGACAGGCTATTAGGTTCTGCTGTAAAATTCCAAAAGGTAACTGAAGCCTTGGGTTGTGTGAAAGAAGTCTCCGATTGAACATGAGTGAGGACAACTTGTCTTTTATTTGAGGATGGGGGGAACAAAGCGTCCCAGCTGCCATTCATTAGGAAGCCCAGAAGCAGCCAAGGATGGACTGGTCCCACTCTAGGAAACATAATTAAACAAATAGGTCCCTTCCCCCCACCCCCTTCTTCCCCTCCACCACACACTGTTCCTTTTTCACTCAGCCTCCACGCACAGTGCCCATATTGTACACACACAGGCCTTCTGGACATCAAAGGGTCTAGGACTGCCTCTTGGATAATCTATAAGATTATACGGCCCATAACAGAGCTGGCGCATGCCAGACACTTGACCCTTAAAAGGGAGTCACAGGCCATGCCATATTTAAACACAGTGAAAAGTGAGGTCAATAGGCAGCAAGGCTCCCATGAATGTGCATTGTGCTTACAATTGAAACCACATGCTGTGTAGAAGGGCATAGGTGTGACCCGACAGGGAATGTGTGGATGGTTAGAAACACGAGCTTTTATAAAAAATGTATATTATGTCTGAGAGTGTCAAGGTTCCCTCCCTCTTGTACTAGTGGATGTTAGATACTCAAGCCCTTCTGATGCTGGGAGCGAGCCTCTGATAGACCTGATCCAGGCTGGCTCCAGGCATGAATCAGAATGTTATCCCTGGCTTTTCTGAGCGTGGGATTTGGGTTGCCTCAAGTCACCCAAGAGCACATTCTCTTCAGTCGTGTTAAACCTTAGCTCACTGAGGCAGCTCAGCCACATTCCCGCTGAGTCAGACATCTCTGAACCCTGGCCTACTCCAAGGGTTGTTTATGACCGTATGGAAAAATATGTCCCTGAACAATCATGCTGAAAGGCTTCTGTCAAACGAGGCTTTTCAAGCTTTGGCTAGGTTGAAATGATCCATGAGGCACTGGATTTGGAAGATATGGGTTCAAATCTTGCCTCAAATACTTTCTAGTTGTGGAAGTCATTTCATCTCTTCTCATTTATAAAATGAAAACGTTGGACTTCATGCTTCCTAAGGTACCTTCTAACCCTAAGTCTATGATCTATGGTGCTTCTTATGAAGTCATCCTTTCAGGTCTTAGGCATTGAGTTCTTATTGGTAAATGAACTAGACAGAAGAAAGAGAGATGGAGCACCTCCCACCACAGATGTCTACAAAAAGAAGAAGGAAAGGCTGATTTATTTATATATGATGCAGTACATAGGGTTCTCATTGTGGAATCAGGAATATCTGGGTTTAGGTTGACCTGCTTTTTATTTTCTAAGACTGTGAGTTACAAAATAGTTGCCAATCTGCATCTGTGGAAACACACCAGGAATTCTCTACATCATTGAGATCACAGGTCCAGAGCAGTATAGACATTTACATAGGGCCTGGACCTGTGATCTCATTGGAAGAGGGAACTCTCAAGTGAGGAAACTCCTTCATCAAAGCAGATTGGCATCTTCCCTGAAACTTCAAGGCTGAGAGAGTTGCCTGTGGTCACTGAGAAGTTAAATAACCTGATTAGGGTCATGAAGCCAGTATGTGTACAAGACAGAACTTGACTCCAGGTCTTATTTGGTATTGAGGGTAGTTTTCTATCCAGGATGCCCCTGCTTCTTACACCTAGTAAGTCAGTTAAAAAGTGTTAAGGTGTTAAGGGTTTATTAAATGCCATGCACTTTGTTAAACATTGGGTATACAATGAAAAGTCCAGATTGTGAGTGGAAGACACTTTTTTTTTTTTTTTACTGGTTCCAGGCAAAAGTTTCTATCTTTTCTAAAGAAACTGGAAAAAGGCCATGGAATTTAAGCTGACAGAACATGGCCATATCTTTTTTTCCCTTAAGGAAGAGAGAGTCAATAATGAGGGAATTTATTTTGCATGACCATGCACATTGTTAATAGGCTTTGTTTTTCTTGCCTTCTTAATGAGTGGGGAAGGCAGAGGAAGGATGGAGATAATTTAGATTTGAAAGTAAAATAAAATTTAATTTGGAAAAAAAAAGGAAGGAAGGAAGAGAGAGCCAAAGATTTCTACTGAGCCAGAAGCTGAGTGGAATGGAGCTTTGGGAGGAGGAGCATTCGGAAGAGACTTGGTCCAGATGGGGAGCATCTAGGATACAGTGTCTGGTGGAGAAGATGCATTTATCCAAGTAGCATCCAACATAAGCCAGGAAAGCAGAGGCAGGCAGGCCAAGTGGGGGCTGTATGATGACATTGCTACAAGACATGAGTAGCCATGCAGATCCGTGTTCCTGTGTGTGGGTACCCTGGTTTCACGTCTCCTATGTATGTGGCCCTCCACGAGTGCACCCTCAACACATGTTTGCTGTATCTGTTCCCTTCCATGCATGCTTCCTGGTCACTCATATTTGTTGTTTGTATACCTTTCCATGTGGGTTCCTTAAGTATGTCCACTCTGCCCATTAATGCTGTGGATGCTTGAGGAAGCCTACATCACAGTTTGATGGGGGAAATGCATTATTGCTACCTTTTTTACTGTGCCCTTTCACTAAATGTATTTGCTTTGAACTAGTTCTGCCGTATGGTTGACTATAAAAGATAAACACACTGGTGGGGGCTTGTGAATTTTGGTTTTAGAGGATATGGTCCTACAGCGTATCTTGAACTTGGGACAGTTGTTCCCTGGGGGTCCTTTTCTATGAGCTGGAGTCGGGGAGGGATGGCTCCAGATGTACAACAATGTGTGTCTCTAGTTTCCTTTAAGACTAAGCTCCAATGTCCCTTCCCATACAAAGCCTTTCTTGACCCTTCTCTACTCCATATTATTCTGTATTTATTTTGCATACATTTTTTATTTATTTGTTTATATGTGTGCACCATTTTCCCTAGTAGAATGTCAGTTCCTTGAAGGTAGAACTGTTTCGTTTTTGTCATTGTATCTCCAGCGCTCAACATGGTGCTTGACACATAATAGATGCTTAACAAAGGTTTCTCTTTCCGTTGTTAAATTTATGAATTATTTCCTCACTGCTTCCTTTAGGGCAAGGACTACAACTTACCCAAGCTTTGTATCTTTCTCAGCACCCAACCACCAAAGATGCTTGATAAAGTTTTATTGATTGGAGTCTTATTTGTTGAGTTGGATTGAATTGAAGAGCTCAAGCTGGAATATGATTAAATGCCAAATGAGAGTTCTAGGCAACTAGTCTGTCCATTTATGGGAGGGAGAGATGATTGTGAGTTGGGTCTGAGGAAGCCTTCCTAGAGGAGGCAGGACTCTTAAGGCTTGGGCCTTAAAAGATGGGGAAGAGTGTGGAAGGTGAACAGACCTCTGAGTGCAGGGGCTGGGGGTGAGGGTGGTTGCAGAGGCAGGAACAGTGAGTAGACCAGTCTGGCTGGAGTGGAATTTTCACAAAGGGCAACTTACTAGTCACCTAGAGAGGACAACAAATATATGTGTACACACACACACACACACACACACACACACACCTCTGTGGTTTCAAAGCTTTTAAATGTTTCCTTTTATTTGAGTTTGATAGCATCTTATAAAGGAGGTAGCCCATTATATTTCCCATTTGCAGATCAGCAAATGGATGCCTAGCTTTTAGGAAAGATCACTACACTAGTGAGGATTGTTTGTCCTTCACTCTCCAAGAGGACCAATGGTCATGTCTTGACTTGTAAGTGAATTGGATTTAAGTGAGGAAGGTCTGTGTAAAGTCACCAGCCTCACCCTTTCCTTCAGAGTCATCTGGGTGCAAGGGCAAGACATAGGTCAGGATGACTGGTGATAGCCCAAGATGCAGTGGGAGCCCTCGGCCTTTTTAAGCTAAGGTCTTTCCAAGACCTCAGTTTTTCTGAGGCAATGACCATTCTGTGATTAAAGAATAGGTAAGAATGGAAATCAAAGGCAGGCTCGTGTACTTTCATAGCAGAATAAGTCTGGGAGGGGAAAATCTTCAGAGTTTCTGTCCAGAACAGAAACAATTGCTCACTAGTGAGAAACAAAGCTAGCAGAAACTTTCTTTTCCTTCTGTTACTCCATGCTAAGGGTGAAAAGAAAGGGTGCATTGAATTCCCCAAGTATTCATGAAGCACCTTCTATGTGCTAGGCACATTGCCAATGGCTAGGTAGACAGATGCAGGTGAGATAAATAATCTTCCCTCAAGGAGCTATTCTATTGTGAAGATATGACTAGTACATAGAACGTAAATTCCAAGTCACATTGGGGGGTAGTAACAACTGGAGGAGTGGGAAAGAATTGTTCTTTAAAGCTGAAAGGAACCCGAGAAGCCACTGAATTCAACCCCCTCCTTTTACTGATGAGGAAGATGAAGCACAGAGAGGTCCTGGAGCACAGGATTGCACAGGGGAGTTCTTCTTGATCCAAAGTTCAGGGCTTTATGTACCATGTCATTGGTTCCTTTGAAAGGATCAGCAACAACATGTGAAGTACAGGGGGAGGCACTGCATTCCCAAAGCATCTATCTTACTCTTGCTCTGTGCTACTCTGAGACTATTGTGAAGCTGCTGCCTTCTTTGGATTCATTTCTCCATCGGTGTGGCAAAGTCATTAGGCACAGTCCCATTTTGTAGATGCTCCCCTAGAGGAGTTAATTACTTCCAAGAATTTGAGGGAAACTAGATACCCAAGCATTAGCTGTTTTCCTCTATTTTCTCATTCCTCCGTCCCCTTTGCTTTTGGTCTTTAGCTCTTTACAATATATCCCAGTTGCTCCTTATCCTCTTGGCTGCTTTCTCCATACTGTGTGGTCATCCACCATGATCCCGGGGATTCTTCCATAGGGGCTTTATTCTAATGTAGAGAAAATAAGGAAGAAAGTATCTGAAGTGGACACAGACTTTGAACTTAAGATGCAGATGGAATTGAGCTGGCTGATATTTTAGTCTAAGCTGCAGGGCCATTGGGTAAATAGTGGAAAATAAAACTTGAAAAATCTCCAGTTTCTCAGCTCTACCCTAATTTGACCAATACAATTCATAAAAGTTTGGAAAGCCAAGGATGGAAATATAACACAAACCACAAGATTTTCTCCTGTCTGCACCTGCCAAGGAGCATGCGGAGTTTGCTTGGAGCAACTCAGCCTACTTATTTGGGGAATTTTGAAGGACCTCATTATAAGGAGCAGGAGGAGGAGAGTATTCACTGTGCCTTCTGAATGACCAAGGTATGGACATTCCAAGGCTGATTGGTTGTTGAACCATAATCATCAATTAAATCAATCAGACAATCAATATTTATTAGGTGTCAACTATGTTCCAGATACTGTGCTAAGTTCTGGGTATGCAAAAAGAAGCAAAAGAGCACCCCTGTCCTGGGGAGGATTACAATCAGAGGATGTGACTTGCAAACAAATGAAACATGAACCATCTCATCTTGACAAACAACTTTCTTTGCCAATTAGAACTGAATGAGTGCACCCTTGGAAACTGAATATGGTGGGATCATAGACTTTGAGCTGGTGGGGAATGTCAGAGGCATCTCATCCAATTTTCCCATTTTACAGGTGAGGAAACTGAGGTCCAGGGAGGCCTCCTCTGGAATGTATCACTAAGAGGTATAGAAAGTATGGAAAAGGGGATAAAGAAAGCCAATTGCCCTAGGTTCCAAAGCTAGCAAGTGTCTTGAGGTGAGGCTTCCCAGTTCTAGGAAATCTAGGCCTTCTTTTATCCAAGTTCAGCAGTCTATCCACTATTGCTATGCTGCCCCAAGCAGAGCATCCCTGTATGGGCCTTTGTCAGTTTTTTCCTTCATCTTTTTCAATTTAGTTAAGCTAAAGAAAAATTTGAGGGCTTATAGTTATAAGCATGTATGGGTTTAAAAGAGCAAGGTGAAAATCCCTTTCCCCATTGATGTGGTAATTTTAAAAATGTATCAGACTATTTCCCTTATTTTGGCATCTTGGGACATCCCTACAAAAATACTAGCAAGAAATGACCTTTTCATTTTTATTTGTAATTCTTCTTAAAAGGTACATTCTCTCCCCAAATAAGAATTCAGATTTCTGTATTTCTTTATTCTTTGAAAGCTCTGCTCTTTTTGAGAAGTTGACAAATTGATAGCTGTCAAGAGGTCTAACCATGTCACTCCTTTGCTCAAGAAACTCCAGTGGCTTCCTCTTTCCTCTGGAATAAATTGCAAAGGTTTTTTTTGTGGATTTTGAAGCCCTTCACAGTCTGGTTTTAGCCTATCTTTCTTCCCAGGCTTATTTCACAGGACTCTCCTTCATGCACTCTGTGTTCTGTCCCAAATGAATGACTTTCTGTTGACTGTTGAGCCAGAACTGAATGAGTGCTCACACAAAGGCTGATGAACTAGAACCGGTGAACTTCCTCTCTTTTTCTGTTCTGTCTCTCTCTTTATGTCTTTGTGTCTGTATCTGTCTCTTTCTATTACTTGATGGTCAGCAAGTCAATAACAGCTGTGGGTCTCCAGGTGGGTAGGGAGATAGTAACTGCTTTATCTCCCCACTCAGCCACCATGTGGTTGTTGATCCATGGTATCTTTCTTCCTTCTCTCTCTATTGCGTTTCATTCTTTCCTCGTCTTAGGTCAATGAGTATTGAAGATGGAACGATACAGGGATACAATGCTGCGTGCCTTAAAAGGTCGGAAGAATCATCAAGGGTCTTTTTTAGCAACTAGAATCAACAGCTAGGTCCAATGAAGAGAGAGCCTTGAAAGGCAACCTCATTGACTCCAGCCCAACAGTGTACCAGAAATTGAAACACCATGTCTTACAAATAAGGGAGCAACTCATCCATTAACTATCTTACACCCAGGAACTTGGTGGTGGTGGGAATATTTTGTAGTACCCACTCTAAGTTTGAACCTACTCTCCTTGGAAACTGTATAGAGGAGAAAGAATGCTCTCAGTTTAAGATGTGACTGTACTTCCGTCCATTCTATACATTCCCAATGAATGTTCTTTTGTAAAAGTGAATTGATATTAATGGGTAAAATGACTTTGGGGAAGTATTGGCTGGTTGGTTGATATTGGGTGAAATATAACTAATGGAGGCTTATGGGAAATAGTACTAGAAAACCCTCCAGCCTCTTTGAGTTACTCCTAGTCACCTGAGAGAACAGTTAGCTAGCCATCCTACAAGGAACCAATGCTTATACACCTTTATCTATGTTTAATATGTCATTTTCATGTACTTCTTATCTGCTCTGTAGAATGTAAGTTCTTTGAATCAGAGACTGTTTTATTTTTGTCTTCTTATCTCCAGTACCTAAAACAATGCCTCCCATATAGTAGACAATAAATGCCTATTGAGTTGAGTTAAACAGCTCTGTGACATAGGTAGTGTAAATATCATTATCTATCTTTTACAGACTCAGGAAATTGCCCCAAATAGCAAAGCTAGTAAGTGATAGGGCCAGGATCCAAACCCAGGCCTTCTGATTCCAGAGCCAAACATTCTTTCCACTTCAGCCACACTGTTTCACTGGCTGTGCCCAAGAGACAGTTTCTGAGTAATTAATAATCAATTTATTAAATAGGCTGGCTAATAATCAATAAACCTATGGTCTGGTTTATTTTGGTAACCAAAGTCCTCTAATGGAGAACTGTATGTCTTAATATTTTTTTGAAAGGGCATTTCCCTGGCAGGAGAAATCAACCCTCATTCGTGGACATTTAATGAGGAGGTGGGCTAGGAGTCTTCAGCTCTTCCTGCTGAGAATGTGGCTTGACCATGAGACTCACTGGGAAATCCATCTCCACCCAGTCCATTCTGATAGGTCTTCTCCTTAATGAGCTGAGTCACCCTAAATTCCATTGGAGGGTTCCAAGGACAGAGCTATTTTCCTTGAGGCAAGAACTCACCCAGAGTGGATTCTGGGGACACTCCTCAGAACGTGACTGAGGTCCAGCCCAAAATTGAGGACCATGTTCCCTGAGGTTTAGGGGTAATCTCATCCATCAGCCATTCCTTCAGAGACTGACTGACCTACAGGGCCTGGGTCCTAAATGGGGAAATAAAGGAGAAAAAAACCTGGAACCTAATCTAACAATTGGTAATTAATATAATAGCAAAAGAATAATTTCTCCCAGTAGTTGTGTTGTAAAGAAACACCGTGTGGCTACTTCTTGCTCATCTGGTCTCTAATCAGTAGATTTCCCTGCAGATGTTGCTGTGGAGAGAAATGTTTTCAGGAAAATTCTGCTGTAGGTATTCACTTCTGTCTAGAGCTAAGATTTGATGGCTATCCGTGAATGATACCAACGGGGATCAGTAGCCCCTTTGGAATGTGCAATCATAGAGCGCTTCCTCAGTGGAGAAGTTAAATAATGGCCTGTGTTCACCTAGCTAGAAAGTGTACTACAAGTGGAATTGGAATTTGGACTTCCCTGACTGTTATTTCAATATTCAGTTCCCTGAATTTGTATGCATAGGCATTATGCACAGAAAATTGCTGCTTTGTGTTGTACTTTTGGTACATTAGTGGACATTCAAGGAGCACCAAATGCATGAAATACATCTAGCAATATGCTGGTACATATTTAACAACTGACTCTCTGAAAGAAAGAGAAAATTGCCCAGGCACTCTTTTAAATTTAATCAACATTTTAAACATTTTCTCCATTCCATTCTTGAACAGCAAAATAATGCACAAAGGCTTGATTTATAGCATTTGTGTGCCTATTTTCAAGGTGTAAATGTTTACACTGAAAATTTAACAACCGGCTCTTGGGAGCCTGTTGCCATCCTTAATCTTTCAGTTCTTGCTATATTGCATTGAGTAAGGATGGACACAATCTGATTACCTGAAATACTGGGCATCTGACTATATTTTACCAAATGGTTTATGCATTGAATGTAGTTTTGAAAGGTGGATTTGTTTCTAGAGGCAGAGTCCTAAAGGCCTGTCTTGTTTCTGGGTTGTTTTTTTTCCTAAGTAGCTGAAAAAAAGTCTGTGAATGAAAGAAAAAAAATAAACTGTAAAGTGCTAATGTTTTTTTCCATGAGGAAGTCATGAAAATGACTTTAAACATTTAAACATGACATTAAAATCTTTGTGCCGAAAGGTAGCTTTTATTAGCTGTCCTTGGTGAAGGACATTATGACTTCTACATCTAGTGTCAATCTGATTCTTTATCAATGTATAATTCTTGGGACTTGTGAACCCAGGAGTAAAAGCCACTTGTCTGCATGATGTCTCTGCTACTAGTTTTCTTGAGGCATCTGGGATGGAAGGAGGCTCTGCTTTTCGATAGGATAATAAAGAACTGTTTTGTAAGGTTATGTAAGGACTCTCGGAGTGATGAGAAGCCACTGTAAAATGGATGGCCTTGGTGACGTTACATCTTCCAACTTTGTGAAAAATAAGTTACTTTGAGGAACTATTAAAAGTGAAAATAGTGAAATATGTGCACGTGTGTGTCTAGAAGGATCTTTGATCAAACTATAATTGGAGGGGCAGGGTGTGTGTGACTGGAACTTTCTCCCAGGGTGCCAAAATTTAGATGGTGCAAAATTTAATATATGTGTTCTAGAAACTTAAAAATATTCAGTTATTGGTACAGGATCCTTAGTTGGCAGCTAGCTAGTGCTTCGGTGAGTAGAGCCCCGGGCCTGGAGTCAGAAAATTCAAATCCAGTGTCAGACACTTCCTAGCTGTGTGACCCTGGGCAAGTCACTTAGCTCTGTTTACCTCAGTTTCCTCATCTGTAAAATGAGCTGGAGAAGGAAATGGCAAACCACACCAGTATCTTTGCCAAGAAAACACCAAATGGAGTCACAAAGGGTCAGATGCCAATGAAATGATTGAACCACAGCGGGAAATTTAGCTCCTAAATAATAATAGATCCCACAGGCCGTGTGATAAGCACTTTACAAATGTTATCTCATTTGATTATTCACAACAATTCTAGAAGGTAAGTGCTATTATGATTTCCATTTTACAGTTGAGGAAAATGAGGCAAACAAAGGTTAGATGACTTGCCCAGCTAGTAAGTATCTGAGGATAGATTTGAACTCAGGTCTTCCTGACTCCAGGCCCAGTATTTCTCTAAAACAGGTTACCAGATCACTGGCATTTTTAATAATACCCACCTGTGAGTCGTTGTAGTAACCCATTCTCCCTTCCCCTCAACCAGATTAGTCAACATTTGGCAAATTACTCTCATATCATGAATTATAATATTGGTTTGAGGGCATGTTTGGTGTGGCTCAGCTCAGGCACCCGAATGGTTGGCTCCAGCTCTGCCATCCAAACCTGTGACCAAAGTTGCACATGAAATTGAATTGGGTCCATTACTTCTTTAGCATTTCTTCTGTCTGTTTCTCCTGTTCATCTTCACAAACCCAAGGATGTTAATTGGTAATGGCCTAGGAGGATGGGGCATGGATCGCATCATGGCCTCTTTTGTGTCCTCAGATCACCTACTATAATTTTCAATGCGCAGTTGGCTGTCAACCCATGTGAGTTGATGAATGAACAAATGTTAATTAAGTAATAATAATGATAGCCAGCATTTATACACTGCTTTAAGGTTTGTAGAGTGCTTTACAAATTAATTTTATTCTCACAAAAGCTCTGGGAGGTAGATTTTATGATTATCTCCATTTTACAGGTAAAGGAACTGAGGCAGACAGGTCGACTTGCTCAAGGTCACACAGCAAGGCAGTGGCAGAGGCCAGGTCTAAATTCTGGTCTTCCTGACCCCAGTGCCAGTGCATCATTCACTGCAGCGTCACCTAGCGGCCTACCTGGTAGAACACTGGCATAAGTACCGCGACAACCATCCAAGATTGTATAATAAGAGTTACGAAGTCCTGCTACATGCAGTGTATTGCACTGTTTGTCGAGGGCCAAAATTTAGATCAGACACGATCTCTGCCATCACAGAGACTGCGGAGGCTATGGTGCATTTTGAGTTAATATTGTGCCCAGGTGGGTTGATCTGGGACCCAGTGATGGACCCTTTGGGCAAGGAGGATAAACGGGCAGGTTCTAGAACATGGGAGGAAGCTCCTGAGACCATAGGGAATCTCGCCAGGGGCTTTCATTTTCACAAACTGTTTCTTACTTGCCTTGGGAACTGCTCTTACGCGAGAGGGAGGGTATGGGTACATATTTTTTTAAAGTCATTGATGATTTGAACTCTAAGTTTCTGAGTGATCCCTTGTACCTGATGCAACATTGTGACCAGGACATATCCCATCATCTTTGGTGTTTTGAAGAATTTTGATGAACAAGTCCTAGCGTAGATTAAGTGGCCCCTGAAGATACTGCCCTTCCTTCATGAGAAAAACGTTGTATTCTGAGTTGGAGGACTTGGGTTCAAATCCTGGCTCTGCCCCTAACTTCCTGTACAGCCCTGGGCAAGTCACTTCATCTCTCTTGGCCTTAATTTCCTATTTGAAAAATAAGGATAATGATAGCACCTAACTGTAAAGGATGCTGTGAGAAGAAAATGAGAAAATAGAAAGCATTTAGCAAGTTCCTGGCACACTGATAGGTGTGTAATACATTTTTCCTTCCTCCTTCTCTCCCTTCTTTCTTACCTTCCTTCCTCCCTCCCTCCCTCCTTCCCTCTTTTCTCTTTTCCTTCCTTCCTTCCTTCCTTCCTTCCTTCCTTCCTTCCTTCCTTCCTTCCTTCCTTCCTTCCTCTTTCTTTCTTTCTTTCTTTCTTTCTTTCTTTCTTTCTTTCTTTCTTTCTTTCTTTCTTTCTTTCTTTCTTCTTCTTTCTTTCTTTCTTTCTTCTTTCTTTCTTTCTTTCTTTCTCTCTCTCTCTCTCTCTTTCTTTCTTTCTTTCTTTCTTTCTTTCTTTCTTTCTTTCTTTCTTTCTTTCTTTCTCTTCCCTTCCTTCCTTCCTTCCTTCCTTCCTTCCTTCCTTCCTTCCTTCCTTCCTTCCTTCCTTCCTTCCTTCCTTCCTTCCTTCCTTTCTTTTCATTTCCTTCCCTCTTTCCTTTCTTCCTTTTCTTTCTTCTTGTTTTTTGTTCCCAGTCCAGTACAATACCTTGCTCAGAGACTGAATTTGGGAGAAGAGAAGAATAAACTGATGGAGAACAGCTTGATCTAAAAAAGGAGAAGGACTCGGTAGCAAAGCAGAAAAGGATTAAAGACCTGAAGAGAACACCAAGGGAAGGTAGTTTTTAGGGGAAGGTAAGTGAGAAACAGTAAGAGGTGGTGACTAGGTGATGACATTAGGACTTGGATTCAGGGAGACCTGAGCTCAAATCCTGCCTCAGACCTTTCCCAGCTGCTGCAACTCTGGGCATCTCAGTTTCCTTATCTGTGAAATGCAGAACATAATAGCACCTACCTCCCAGGATTTTTGGAGAATCAACTGAGGTAATATACCTAAAATCCTTCACAAACCATAAGGGATTATCTATGTAAGTGTTAGCTGTTATTGTTATAAAATAGCTTCTGCTGGATAGGTCTGGCAGCATCTGTTGGATGCTGCTCAGATCAACATGGAGCCTTCACTGGATACCACACTGTTGTCTGGCATGGGTGCACCCAATGCTCCTTGGCTGGACATGTGGCCTTTGAAAGATGTTGCTGTGCTGTGGTCTCCACTGGGCATCGCCTTCTTCCATGATGGCCCACTGGATTTTGTTCAGCTAGTTTCTCCTGCTTCTGACTTCTCACTTAGCTGAGCTCCATCAGAGGTAGTTTGCACATTGGAAGTGTCTGATGCTAAAGAAATGATAATTCATGTCACCACCTCCTCTTCCTCCCACCCCCTACTTCCCTATAAAATGTGTATATTATAATACATCCCATTAAATAATAATTTAAATGGTAAATTCAAGATGGTAATAATACTAAATGAAAATGAGTCAAAGAATCATCATAAAAGTTATAATGCTAATTCGTGATGCAAAGATGGTATATTTAAATCCAGACATAGGTCCCATATGGTTAGTTCTCTTAGGGAAGAAAGAACTACCTGTGTGCCTAGACCTTGCTGGGTCCCAGACAGCTCACCAACAAGGCACTCGATTTCCTATTTGAGTTTTATAGACCAAAACAAAAGTGGGAGCATTTTCTAGTTTATTTTTGTCTCTTTACTATCTATGACAGGCTAGAAACTTTAGATTTCGTGTCTAGACTAGAGCTCAGAGGAACAGTTAGCAGAACTCTGAAAGCTGAAATATCCATGGTTTTCTTCCAAGCAGTCATTGTTTCTGGTTCATTGACCAAAAAAATAAAAAAAAGGGAGTCAGACAACTGAAGCCTTCTTTTATTTAGCCAGACACATCTGGGGAATCACTTTTCTCTGAAAAGAGAACCAGAAACTTCCCTATGCAGGAATGCAAAGGATGGCCCTTTTATGTTGAACAGGGGGCTTGCCCCTCCCTGAGGAGTCTCAAAGGATGTTGAGTTAGAGGCAGAAGGAACTTGAGCAGCCATTCAGTCCATCCCCTCCATTTTACCAGTGGGGAAACTGAGGCTCAAGAACGTAAAGGTGCTTGCCTCGGAAAGTATCAGGTCCTTTGAGTCAATCACTATTTTTTCTCTGGCTTATGATATTGTCAGGTAAGGGAGAGGGGAAGGGAGCAAAGGAGGAAAAGAGAGAGAGAGAGAGAAGAGAGAGAGAAGAGAGAGAGAGAGAGAGAGAGAGAGAGAGAGAGAGAGAGAGAGAAGAGGGGAGGGAAAGGAAGAGGAAGAGAGGGAAGGAGGGAGGGAGAGAGAGATAGAGAGACAGAGAGGCAGACACACAGAGATAGATAGAGACACACAGAAACAGAGAGACATAGATAGACAAGAGACACACATAGAAAGGGGGGAGGGGAAGGAGGAGGGAGAGGGAGAATTAGGAGAGAGACGGGGAGAGAGGAAGGGAGGAGATAAAGAGAGACGAGGGAGCAGGAGAAGAGAAGAAGATGGGGGAGGGAAGGAGAGATGGAGGTGGAGAGGGAGGAAAGGAGGGAGGATTAGAGAGAGGGGGCTGGTCTTGAAGTGGTAAAAAACTCCAAATTCTATCCAGTATTGCTTTTCAAAAGTGAGCCCTGTACTTGGAGATGTATCAGTATGAACTTATGCTAAGGAAACTAGCCTACAGAAGTCATCTGGACCTGGCATTCATTCCATTGCCTGGGTGGTGCTGGGGTGCCTGATCAGTGGGGATGAATGTACTGACTGTGGTTACAAATGCAATAATATCTAGCTTGTGTTTCCACCTTTCAATGGAGTTAGGGCATCCTTTGAGAGCCCCTAAGTGTTAGCCTGGGATCGCTTCGGTCCTGATCTTGAAGCACTCTTGTGGTCAAGTTCATTTGACTGGGTGCTTTCTCCTTTGAAGAATTCTATTCCAGACAAGAGTCGAGGATTGTCCAGTTCTCTCCATGCTGCAGTCATTGTTTAATTTCTGCATCCTAAACTACAGCACAGTGTGGAGTGGTAGATAGGGGACCAGACTGATTCCTGGGTTCAAATCCTCCCTCTGACACTTTCTGTGGGGCTAGGCAAATCATCCAAGCTCCCTGGTCCTCCATTTCCTCAGGATTGTGAGAATCTAGTGTAATAATGTAAGCAAAGTACTTTGTACACCTTATAGGGCTATATCAATTTCATTTATTATTCATTCTTCATAGGAATGCTGTGTCTGCAGTGGCAATAATTTACATAAACTCCCTTGCAAACTTTAAAGATATTTTTCAGTAGATATATGTAAGCCATCATTATGATATTTGTAGTGTCTTGGAGCATCCCACAACTGTGAGGGGATATTTCAGAAGATGACTTACGCTCAGTATGGGCTGTGCATTTGAGATCCTAAAGCTATAGTTCATGAGCCCCTATCAATGTATTTATGATGATTTGAATCATCCTTTGGAGGGCAGAATGGGCTCAAAGCCAAAGGAATTTAATGAAATTGCATAGCAATCAAAGCAGCAACAACACGTTTCCCATAAAACTAGGGCACACTCCAACAATACAGCATGATGATCAGCTGTGGACTCATCTCATCTCGACTCATCTCAGTGATACAAATGACTCAAGACAATTTCAAAAGACTTGTGATGGAAAATTCTGTCCACCTACAAAGAAAGAACTCATGGATTCTGAATGCAGAACAAAGCAGACTGTTTTCACTTTCTTTTTTTGTGGTTCTTTTCTTTTGACCTGTTTCTTTTTTTACAACATGAGTAATATGGAAATATGTTTTACATAGGGGGCACCTATATAATCTATATCAAATTGCTTACTGTCTTAGAGAGGGGATCATGAGAGAGAGAGGGAGATAATTTGGAGCTCAAAATTAAGAAAAACACTGGGGTATACTCTCCCATGAGTATATTTAGTGTCACCAGGCAGAGTAGACACACATATACAACATGGGTGGAGAGACATGCCCTTAGAAATCACATGTGACCAGGGCATTCACGTGGAAATGCATCTGGAAAAAACACAGGGAAAGGTGAATCAACGATGCAGAGCTCCTGATGTCTTTGAATTGTTCCCACTGACACTGGTCTCACTTTCTGTTGGATGCCACTTCTTTGCTGTTGCTGGACAATACTATCCGAGGTGCTTCCATATTCTGCTTTACTTGAGTTTCTTTTCCTCTTTGGTGCAACATTCAGTGTTCCCAGCTGTTTTCTCAGTTGAAATTCTTAGTTAGGACACTGCCAACTGCTTTTTTAGCAAAAAAAATCAGTATCCTTGAACTTATGGTCAGTAGAAGCTTTCTTATTTTGTGTTCTCAAAGTCTGGACTCCTCAGCCTTCCTTGTCCTGAACAAGAGTTTCTCAGTCCTAAGCATCAGCTGTTTAATACTGTTAGGTTTGTTTTTTCTTTCACTGATTCTTCTTGTACCAGGGCTGATCCCCTAAGTCAGAGACTTTACTGTAGCTTATGCTCATCATTCTATGCTCCAAGTCTCTCTCTCTCTCTCTCTGCCTCTCTCTGTTTCTGTCTCTCTCCCATTCCCTCTCTTTTAGAGCTCACTTTTATTTCATGGACATCTTATATATGCAGGGAGACAATGAGGTTTTTCCACTAGCTGAACTATAACAAGAGGGTATTGTTACTGACTGATACACATAATAAAAAAAATGCTGGCTGACTGGATGGAAAATAGTGACTTTGCCTCCTCAGCTTTCTTGTTGTTCTGGCTCAAATTCATTCTCATGTTAAACTAGAGAGGCTCCTGGGAATGGCTAACCCTGAATGAGCTAGTTGTCTGGAACAAAGGACTATGATCCTTGCTGAGGAACAGAGGTTAAAAAGATTCATTTTTAGCCTAAGGGGGAGATTCTAGTCACTTTAGCCTATTGTGCCAGAACTGAGATAACTTCTAAGAGGTGAAGGATAAAAGCTATTAGTAAAGAGCATAACTGCTCCTCAGATATTATGGACACAGGAGCCATTATGAGGCCATATGAGACCAGTAGAGGAATAGCTTGGAGGCACCACAAAACCAGCAAGGACCAACAGAGTAGGGTTGGACCTGGAGGGGAGAAATCTGAATTTATGTCTTGCCTCAGACACTCTTTGTGGGAACCTGGATAAATTACCTCATTCTTTGTCTCACTTTCTCTATCTGTAAAAGGGGCATAATAACTTCTGCCTTATAGAGTTTTCATGAGGAGCCAATGAAATAATACAGCACTGTATAAATATTACCTGCTATTATTATTCAGCACTTGGAGAAACTTAGCATGCTGTATAAGTGCTAATTATTATTATTTTAATGATTATCTATTTTTACCCTAGGGCACAAAGAAATTAATAAGCCAATATTCCAAGCTGAATCCACTGACTCCTTTCACTGAATTTAATTATTTTGTACTTTGTCTTGTCCCCAAGGTTAAGTCCTCTTCCTTATGATTTGTACCCATTTTTCACTTCTTTCTAGGCCATTAAAAGATAATCTTCCACAATCAGCTCTGAATCTGCAGAATTAAATTCTACAACAAGAAATATTCCTCTTGTAGGTGCCATAGCAGCATAATGTTTCACAATATGATCCAGTGGCATGTGAAGCAAATAATTTTGAACATCATTGCTAGGCATGACCTGGACAAAGATCTAATCAATAGATTGTGATCCAAGGAGTGTTTATGTATTTAGGAGAAGAAACTAGATAGCGTCATACGAATGTAAAAGAGGGATAATCATTGCCTCGAGTGCTTTGCGCTGTGTTACCTTGCTAATCTTTTACCAGCTGTCATCATTAGGATAAGAAATAATTGTGTGATTTATAGGAAGAGCATTGTCTCAGGTAAAAAATCCTATGTGTAACCAAACTGTGGTTTAGTCTCAGGAAAATTTCTGTGTTAGTTAACTTCAGAAGTGTAACTAAATGATTATAAAACATGTATCTTAAGTATGTGACCATGATAATCCTACCTCTGTTTTAATATTTAGATTAAAACGATAAATAAGAAAATCCTGTAAGGCCTGATTGAGACATCAAAGGGCTAATTGAGGCATCATAGGAAGTATAAAGTTAGGGCATAAAAACCTGAAAAATGTAATAAATCAGCATAAATCAGCTTCTAGAGGACTTTGTTGCACCATACGTGAATCAAGAGACCTGTAAATAAATGTGAATTTTGTGTCTCAGACTGTACTGGGCAGACTGTAAACCCTACTTTTGTTTCTCTTAACTTTTATACATGGAAACCTAGAGAGGAGAGAGTATCAAGGAGAAGAGGGTGATTGACAGAAAGAGAATGAACATTGAGAAAATGCCATTAGATTAGGCTATTAAGGCACCACAGGTAACTTTGGAGAGAGCAGTTTTGGTTGAATGAGGAGGTAGAAAGCCAGACTGTACAGAATTAAAGGCAGAGTGAGAGGAAAGGAAGCGAAGGGACTTATTGTAGATGGCTTTAGGAATTTACCCATAAAAGGGAGGAAAGCTATGGGGTGATAGTTAAGGGGGATGAATGAAACAAGTGAGGGGTACTTGAAAATGAAGGAGACATAAATAAGTATCTTTGTATGCAGTAGAAAAACAGCCAGAAGTAGGGTGAGATTGAAGGTGAGAGAGTGAGGGTGATGAAAGGGGCAATCTACTAGAGAGCAGTGGATGAAATGAGATCACCTGTGAACATAGAGGGGTTTGCCTTGGCAAGGAGCAGGGTCATCTCTTCATGTGAGATAGAGGTGAAGGCGAAGAGAGTGGCAGAAGCATCAGGATGATATGAGATGAAGAGGGAAGAAGAGGGAACTGTTATTGAATGGCCTCAATATTTTTCATTTTTCTCTTCATTCCTTAGCACATGAATCAGTAAAGGCAATGGAATATTGGGAGTAATGTAAGACTGAGAATTGCCAGGGCAAGATTGAAGATAGGGTTAGGGGTTGAGGGACTCAAGAGGAAAGGACAATGTAGAATTGAACTAGTTCATTATGGGGTCGAGAGTGTAACAGCATAGGAAGTGATGATCTGTGGAAGAACTGAGGGTCAAGGGATAGGAAGTCATGGAGTAGATAAAGAACAGGTTTGATGTTGCAGGCAGATAGCTAGAATGACAACAGACTGTGATCAGATAAAGGAATTTCAGAATTCTTGAATGGTTTAGTTATGGGTGATGGCAAGATCAAAGGAAGGATCATCTCTCCTGCATATAGTAAAGGTGGGGTAAAGGAGTGGGCCATGGGAAATCTATTAATTGAAGAATCGGGAGGTTAGGGTGTTTGAGAGAGTATCAGTATGTATGTTGAAGTTCCCTAGTATGATGGCAAGACTGGAGGAAGAGTTTTAGAAAGACTGGGATACAGACGTTGAACTCCATTAAGAAAAGAAGGGGAGTATCTTGGAGGTCAATACACAATGGCTACCAAAATTTTGATTATATGGTATATGTAGATTGAGTGAACCTTAAAGGAAGACAGGCAACTGAATTATGGTCATGGGGAGCAAGGAGGATTCTAACCCCCCTACCTTGACCAGAAATTAGATGAAATGGTTGAAAGGGTAACTGGTGTTGGAAAGAGAGGCCAAGGAGACTGTGTCATCAGGAGGGAGCCAGACTGAGGTAGTGAGGTCTTGGACTATGTTAAGAGAGACAGCTTCTAAGAATAAAGAGGTGAAGTTCCTTCTGTTCTCTGCTTCAGTCAAGTGACACCTAGAACACTATGTTTAGTGTTGGGCACTAGGGTTTAGGAAGGATAATGATAAACTGGAGACTAATCAGAGGAGGGTAAATGCCTGGAGCCCATGACCTATGAGGAACTGCGGATGTTTGACCTAGATAAGAGAAGAGTTATGGGAGAAGCATTAACTGTCTTCAGTTATTAAGAGAGTTATCATGTGAACAGGAGACAAGACAATAATAAATGATACTAATGGCTAGCATTTATGTAGCACGTATTATGTGGCAGGCATTCTACAAATATCTTCTTGTTTTGTCTTTACAACACCCTGGAAATGAGTGCTGTTATTATTCCCATTTTAAAGTTGGTGAAACTGAGGCAAACAGAGGTTCCATGACTTGGCTAATAAGGTGGGATTTGAACTCAAGTATTCCTGAATCCAAGTCCAGGGCTATCTTCACTCAGTCACTTGTTCTACTTGCCCCCAGAAGGCAGAAATGGGTAACGAGTAGATATTGTGAAGGAGTTAACTGAGTCTGATGTCAGGACAAACTTCCCAACCATTAAGTTTATCCCAAGGTAGGATGGGGCTATTTCAAGAACTGGTGGTTACCCTTTCATTGATGATTCATGAGTGGAGACTGGATGACGCCATGTTGGTCATATGGCAGCAGTGACTCTTTTGGGGGCATGGGTTGGACTGGATGCTCATTGAGCTCCTTTTCAGTCTTAAATTCTATTGATTCTATGCAGTGAATTTTAGAAAAAATAATGGTTGAATGCATTTAGTGACTTCTTAGTGCCAATAAAAGGCACATAAAATATGCTGTCTATGACTGTTAGTCTTTTCCAATTCCCTGCTTTCTCTATTTTTAATCTTAACATTGGGAGGTTGGAATTAACTTTAGTGGGAAAGAATCCAGATATACCTACAAGAACCCTCCACTCTGGACCCAGGAGGCCCAAGTATTTGGTGATTCCTTTAAAACAAACCTTTAAAAAAATAAAAGTTTCCTACTGCTCTTATGCAGTCACATAATCCTAAACCTCTGCAACTAGAGAACTACTCTGAGTCTGGTGTGTTAGGTCTTGAATTTGCCAAAGTACGTACTTTACAGTTTCCAAGGTTTCAAGTTATGACTACAAAAATAAATGGTTGCTGCTTTTAAATTAGAAAAAAAAAAGTATTCCCACTTTCTCTTTCCATCTGCTGCTCTCTCTTTCTCCCTCTCCCTCTCCCATTCCCTTTCTGCCTCTCCCTCTCCTTTCTCCTTCCCTCCTCCTCTTTCCCCCTCTCCATCCTCCTCCCCTCCCTCCTTTCTCTCTGTCTCTGCTTCTCTCTGTCTCTCAGTCTCTACCTCTATCTCTCCTCTTTCTTTGTCTCATCTTCTTTCTCTCCCAGTCACCTCTTCATTTGCAATGGTCTCTGCTAGGTTTCAAGTTTATCATGATCTCATCATCCCTCACCTTTCCCATCTGCACCAGGTACCTCAGCCTCCTCTCATTTTCCCACTTCCCTTTGAATACTATGAGAAGTTTTGAATACTGTGGATAAGTTCACTTACCTTGGTAGTGTACTTTCCCAGAATGTACACATTGACAATGAGTTTGATGCATGCATTGCCAGAGCTAGCTCGGTGTTTGGAAGCTCTGAAGAAAAGTTTGGGAGAGAAGAGGTATTAGACTGACTACCAAACTGAAGGTCTATGGAGCTGTTGTGCTGACCTCATTGTTGTATGCCTGTAAAACATGGGCAGTCTACAAGAACAATGCCAGAAAATTGAATCTCTTTCATTTGAACTGTCTTAGGAAGATTGTGAGGATCACCTGGCAGGATAAGGTATCAGACACTGAAGTCCTTGCTCTAGCTGAACCGCCAAGCATTCAAACTACGCTTCAGAGAGCGCAACTCCGATGGGCTGGCCATGTTGTTTGAACACAGAATGTAAGCTTGCCAAAAAGACTATTTTATAGAGAACTCACATGGGGCGTGCGATTACATGGTGGTCAGAAGAAATGATACAAGGACACTCTCTCAAGAACTTTGGATTTGACTGTGCTACATGGGAGACACTGGCATAGGACTGCTCAGTGTGGCATGCCCACATCAGAAAGGGTGCTGTGATCCATGAACAAAGCAGAACTGAGAGAGCACAGCGTAGGAGTAGGATGCTCAAATTTGAAGTATCTGCCCCAAATATTAACACAAACTGTCTGTGCCCAACCTGTGGTAGGGCATTCCCAGCTCATATTGGTCTGATCAGCTACAGTCGGACACACCGAAACTTCACTTTATCATGGTGATGTCATTTTGGTCCTTTTCAAGAACGAAGGACAATGACCAGTCTTCTATCCATTAGATTGTAAGAGTGTATCCCCAGCACCAGAGTAGCACTTCCCTCATTGGCAACTGATAGGCACTTAATACATGTTTGTCACATTGTATCATGATATATTATAGAAATAAGGAAACTGAGGTACAGAGAGGTAGAATTGCTTCCCTCTTTTCAACCTCCCATTCCTACTTTCTTCATAAGATACTTCCCTAGTCTAGACCAGTTTCTTTAAGAACAAAATGTCCCTTGTGTAATAAATTCCTCTCCTCTCATCTGCCCAACCCCACCTCAGGATGGCAGGTTCCTTTCCCCAGAGATAACCCTATGGCTGGCTATCCTTTCAACTCTGTAAATGATTCCCCGTCAGTCCGCTTCTCCTTCCCAATCAACTGGTAGACTTGGTTCTTCAGCAAAGGCTTACTGAAGGACAATTCTTACAGAGTTTTTCTCTTCCAAACCAGGAGTACAGTGTCCTACAGACACACCGAGTCCTCAGGGAGTCAAGGAGAAATGAGGAATGAGGAAGAACTTCAAGAACAGTGATAATGACATGTACGGAATCACCAGTGGCTCAGAAACTTACACTTCCCGAGCTGTAGGAGCTTGATATTCCTTTGGGATATGGAGTCAGTGATAAAGCTGGCTTGATTCTTTGTAGGGCATGGCATTTCCCTGTGTTTGACTTATTCCTGCCATCTTGTTTGGGCACTTTTGTCCTTTTTTTTTGGCATGTGGACACTAGTAGAGATATCCCTGGATCAAAGAGTGTGTATAGTTTAATATGTTTTTTTTATTTTTGGTGCAGTTCCAAATTTCTTTCTAGAATGGTTGGACTAGTGCACAGTTCTACCAAAAGCGCATGCCCATTTTCTCACATTCCCTCTAGTATTTGTCATTTTCCTTTTTGTCATCTTCGCCAATCTGGAGGGTGTGAGGTGATACCTTGGAGTTATTTCAATTTGCATTTCTCTAGTTAGTAGTGACTTAGATTATTTTTATATGACTATTGATAGCTGGGATTTATTCTTTTGAGAACTACCTTATTCCTATCCCTTGACCATTTATCAATTGCAAAATGCTTCTTATTCTAGGAAATTTGACTTAGTTCTCTATATATTTGAGAAATGAGACCTTTATCAGAAAAAACTTGCTACAAAGATTCCCCCCTCAGTTTCCTGCTTTTCTTCTATTTTGAGCTGCATTGGTTTTGTTTGTACAAAACTTTTAAATTTTATGTCATCAAAATTATTCATTTTACTTTTTATCACTTATTTCCTAATACACCTTCCCCCAATTAAATTCTCCCTTGTGACAGAAAAAAAACCAAATTGATAAACCCAATTGATAAGGCCTTTACATGTGACATCCCATGCAGCATTTTGCGTTGGCAGTATCCTACCGCTTCACAAAGAAGATAGAACTCTTTCATATGTTTTCCTGGAGCAAGATTGTGGACCTTTATTTTTTAATACATTTTCTGGGGAACATATCAGCAATAATTTTGGCCCAGATCTGTTAATGTGGATAGCTCCCAGTATGGAAATTCCCTCAAGTGGAATAGATTGATAACTATTTGTAAGTGATAGCCTTAGAGAGTTTCTTGGGAGTACAAAGAGATTAAGTGATTTGTAGGTGGTGCACTGGCCCTGGAGTCAGGACGACCTGAGTTTAAGTACAGGCTCAGACACTTCTTAGCTGTGTGACCCTGGGCAAATCACTTAACCCCTGTTGTGCTCAGTTCTTCATCTGTAAAACTGGCTGGGGAAGGAAATAGCACACCACTCCAGTATGGTGGCCATAAAAACCCCAAATGGGGTCGTGGAGAGTCAGACATGACTGAAAGGACTCAACAAAAGAAAACCAGTACTTATCACCGGCAGACTTGAACCCTTCTTTCTGACTACAAAGCCTACTTGTAATTTATCTACTATGCTGCCTCTTGCCAACAATAATGTAAACAGATTAATATATTATTAATGATCACGCATGATGTTATATGTTCATTCTTGACCAAGAAGAAGCAAAATTTAAGGCCATGTGATTAATTACTATCAGTCTCCAATGCTTTTTTCCCCACATTAACTGAACACACATATTAGATACAACAGACACAGGCATATGTTTTTTATTTGCCCCATTAATTTCCATCATGCCCTGAAGTAGCTGGTGCCTGGCCATGCAAATGGTCTTGAAGTTTTGATAACACTCAACAAGTCACCAGGAACACCGGAAAGTCCATAACCCTCTGACATGTATAATAAACATTTATTTTTGTTCTTATTCTGTTTTTTGTAACAGACTTTGCTATGATTTGGTGGAAATGTAACAGTAACAATGAATATGAGTGCAAAATGTTGGGCAGTTGCCTTGAGTTTCTTGGAAGAAAGTTCATTATGAAAATTAGGCTGTAAGCAGCCATGGGTCACATTTTCAGTTAGTTATAATTGTCCGGAAAACTATCAGGCTCATGTTTGTTGTATTGTATCATTTTTTCTGGATTGCTGTTTTTTTCTTTTTGGAGCATTGGAAAAAATGTTTACTTGGTTTTGAGTTGCCTGGGTGTGGAAAAAAAGACTCTTTTCCATTTTAAGAGTAATTGAGGCTTTGCCCCTCATTCTCTTAGCCTTTCTTGTTCTTAGACGCCATAAAAAAGAACTAAACATTAGGCACTGAAACTCTGGGTACTTAGTTTTCACCCTGGGAAATATTTTCTGGGTCATTACTAAGAGTAATGATGTTCTAAGAGAGTGGAAACCATTTTCCTTCACTTACATAACACAATCTCACATGACTGGGGTTGTGTAACATCCAATGATGATGGAGTTTCACAGACATACCACCTAAATATTCAGTTCATCCTCAGTCATTGCCTTTTTGAGGTGGAAGTTGATTGCATATTCATTTTGGAAAAGCTATTTTTCCCTCTTCTTTTTCTGGTTAAGGAAATAGCAGACCAAGAAATTAGGTGGAACAAATGTTGTTAAGGCAATGGAAAAATGACAAATGTAATCATACCAAAGTCACGTGATCCTAAATCTATGTTTCACATCCTAACTAGAGCTTACTTACACAGAGTCCAACTTGAAAGAGATTACGGTGCAATCACAAAACCTGACATCTTGAGAACGTCATTCATTCAGTAAATATGTCCCAGAATTACGGAATTGTAGAGTGTAGAGCTAGACAGAACCTCAATGGTCATCAAGTCTAACCCATCCTTCAACTAGAGGCATAAAATATGTGATGAGGATTTTTGAAATTGAAAAAAACCCAGAATTTTCTGCCCTTTGCTTGAAGACCTCCGAATGTTTAGACAGCCCTCATGTTAGGAAGTTTTTTTCTTGATATCAAACCTAAATTTGCCCCTTTGCAATTTTACAGATTAGTTCTCTGTGGGGCCACACAGAGGAAAAAGCTAAGATTTTTCATCTAATGGTTCTTCAAATAATTGGAACTATCATATGAATCCTAAATCTTCTCTTCTCCAGCTAACATTACCAATTTCTTTATTTCTAATCTGACATGAACTCAAGAATCTTTATTATCCTCTCTCTCCTCCTCAAAAGACTCTCTAGATTATCAATGTTCATTCTAATCTCTGGTTTCCAGAACTGAACACAATATTAAATGTGTGGTGATCAAGACAGAGAACATTTGTTGGTAGCATATGGAAAAGCTGACTTTTTGTGGCTTATATTATATTTTGCTATCTTACTGAAATTACTGTTTTAAATTTAATTTACTCTTTTAATTTAGTGAATCTCAGGCTAATTGGGAAATTCTTGAGAATTTTTTGGGATAAGAAAATTATCATATCAGGTGCAGAAAGCAATATTTTAATTTTCTCTTTGTTTATTCTTCTCTTAATTTCTTTTCCTTTAGTAGTATTATAGTTAACATTTATAGAAATATATCGAACAAAAATGTCAGCGCACACTCTTGCTTTATGCCTGTTTACACTGGAAAGTTCTCTAGCATTACTTCATTATAGAAAATACCAACTCAGTTTTTCTTTGATACCATTTATCACATTGAGGAAAAATTAATTTATTCTTATGTTTTTAATTTATTTTTTTAAAGGAAGAATATAAAACTATTTATTGACCACTGTTCACCAGTATTTACAATAAAGTAAACAATATACAATTGTATAACATTCCAATGACTACAAAGTTATTTTTTTTTGCCCGACTCCCATGGAGCCAAGTGACCCAAATACTCAAAAGGCTGGTCCTACACTGAAGGGATGGGTTGGGATAAAGAAGGAAAAACATGCACATCAAGAGTATAGAAGACTACCTAACATGGGTACATCTGCTTCCCCATTTACGCCCACAGTTAGGAAAACACCCATCCCTCCCTCCTCCCCACCTGTGCCTGCCCTTTGGGCAGAATATGTACGTTCCAGCAGATGGGGATGTTATTACATGATTAAGAGAGGACTCTTTGGTTAGTAAAATAAGATGGGACACCCCTACTTTCCAAAGCAGGAAGTCCAAGCTTTTCTCTTTTTAAAAATCAAGGCCAAAACAGTTCTAGTTTAACATTTTAGGTAAATGTTCAAACAAGTTTCGGCAGCATTTACCCATGAACATTTCTAACCTAGGATTGGGCAACATCAAGGATTGAGGCGACGGATCCATAGCAGGGGGCTGCCAACAACACGGCTACCCTTCCACAAGTCCTGGCAGGCTGCACTCTAGTCCAGCCAGGCTTTGGGGAGAGTATCCCTTTTGGATAATAAATGTGGAGTTGTCCTTTGCATCCGACTGTGAACACTCCAGCAAGGTTGCAAAGTGCCTACAAAATCATTCTCTTCTGATCAAAAAGAAGTTAGTGTTTGGAAAAATGAAGGCAGCATGTTTTCTGCCACTTGGGAGAAACAGGCTCTTTGGCTCCCCAGGACTGAGCAATAATGGAACATGGCTGCTGCAGCAACCTTCCAAGCGATTCACCTCTGGTGTAAAATGGAGCTTTTATTAGTGCGTTGGGTTTCAAGTGAATGTCAGAATTCTACATGGACACATTGTCTCAGACAGCTAACCTTGGGCATACATGGGGGCTCAACATTTCTTAGGATTCAGAGTAGTGACTACAGAAGGCATTAATCAGTATTTATAAAAGTTTTTCTCTACTGTGGAGGAAGTTAATAATTCCATATCAAATACTCTCTTCTGTGATAAATGTTAAATAAATGCAGAAAGCTTGTATTTACTTGTTCAGTTACCAGTGCTGTTGATGCAAAATAAAAACCAGCCCAAACAAAAAACCAAACAAAAACCAAAAGCTACTTTAAAACCTACCCAACTCAGTTCTCATTGGATGTAGATGGTGCTCACACTGCTAACAAATCAAAGAATGGAACTGGTATCCAGATTTTGTAATATATATATATATACACACACACACACACACACACACACACATATATTTTAAAAGCAACATAAATTATTGTGCTTCATCTTCAGGACAGGAGTGCCAGGTCAGTCGCTCCTCATAAAAGGCGATGACTATCTGAGGACATTTCATGTTTGCTTCTTTGGCCAACACCAAATCAGCCTCCTCAGAATCTTTCCATTTCATGAGAAACATCAGCTCTCCACTGCCATCCGTAGCACCAATGATTCTCTCTGGGTCAAGGCCCTGAGCAAAGCCCCGCGGCTTGTCAGCCGACTCACGCTTCTTCTTCGACTTGCTATCATCTGACTCGTTGTCAGACAAAGACTTTCTCTTGGCTCCATCTTTTTCTTTACCAGCCTTCTGAGAATTCAGAAATGCTTCAATTAACTCTGGACAATCCAAATTTTCCTCTGGTTCCCATGTGTTGTCGGCATCTGTAAAGCCTTTCCATTTTAAGAAATATTCCACTTTCCCGTTCACCACTCGCCGGTCCAACACCTTCTCCACCACAAACTCCTCAGGTTTCGCTTCTTCCACTTTCTTACTCTTGCCATTCTGTTTCTTTCCCATCTTTTGCAATGTAGTTTTACTGGAGGCCATTTTTTATTGCAGACTTGAAGAGCTTTTATTCACCACTGCCTCCGAGCAAGGGGGCGAGACGGGCCCCAGGGCCGCGGCGGGTGGGCGGCTGAGCGGGGCTGGGCCGGGCCGGGCTGGGCTGCGCGGGGCCGCCGCTGCTGCTGCCGCTGCTGGGGCTGCTGCCGATCTTTTAATTTATTTTTTAACAAAAAAGAGGATGATATATTTTTGTCAAAATGTTTTGGTACCTATTGATGTAATCAAGATTTTTGTCATTTTCTGTAATTAACATGGTCTATTTTGTGAATAATTTTTCTAATATTGAACCGTCCCTAAATTCTTGGTATAAAACCAGTTTGGTTATAATGTTGTAAGCCTTTATCTTTTGCTTCTAGATCATTGATTTGTTGGGTACCTTGCACCTTTTTTTTTTTTTTTTTTTGATATTTCTGGTAGTATATAGGAAACCTGGTTCTTCTATTTTATATGACCCTTTAAACCAGAAGTTATTAACCCCATTTTACAGATGAGGGAACTGAGGTTCCAAGAATTTAAATGACTTCTCTTGTTGTTGAATTGCTGTAGTCATGTATAACTCTTTATGGTCCTATATGGGGTTTTCTTGGCAGAGATACTGGAGCGGTTTGCCATTTCCCACCCAGTTCATTTTACATATGAAGAACCAAGGCAAATGGGGTTATATGCCATGTCTAGGATCACATAGCTGGTAACTGTCTGAGGCTGGATTTGAGCTCAGGTCTTCCTGACACCAGGCTAGATGGTCTATGCACTGTGTCACCTAGCTGTCTATCCAACAACTTGCTCAGAGTGTGACAGCTGGCAAATGTTGGGGACAAGATCCCCACCTCAATCTTATTGACTCCAAGGTCAACATTCTATCCATGGCATCTGGCTATCTGTCAGCCTGTTCTGGCCTGGATAAACTTTTGATCGGCCCTGGAAAGTTTGCTTTATTTCCTCAGAAGTAATGCAGTAGGAGGTTTATTTCGTTCTTAACAGGACTAAAAGTTAAGCCTATTTCAGCCAATTTTAAAAATGCAATAAAGTTAGATTGGGGCATGTTCCCAGTATTGGGTTACACGAGCAATTACAATAGCAAACTGTTTTGATTTATGGAAAACAAACAGAAAGCCATTTGAATGAATTTTGCTCACTGCTAACCCCTTCCACTCAGGCTGCTTCTACTATCTCCTTGTGGTGGCTAAAAATGATTTGAAATAAGCAAATCAATTTTAAAAAGAGCTATGATTGAATTTTTGCACACTAACCATAGAGTGCTCAGTGAAATAATGGATAGACTGCTAGGCCTGAAGTCACGAAGACATCTCCCTGAGTTCAAATCTGACCTCAGACACTTATTAGCTGTATGACTCTGAGCAAGTAACTTAAACCTGTTTGCCTCAGTTTCCTCATCTGTCATAGGGGCTGGAGAAGGAAATGACAAGCCAGGATCCTTGCCAAGAAAATCTCAAATGGGATCATAAACAGAGATATCATTGAACAACAACGAAGAGTGCTGGAAATTACTGTTGTTTAGGATTTAAACATGAGATTTTTGCTCAGAATTTAGTATTTGGACATTCAATAAGAACCATTGTGAAGAAACCTTACATGTTTACTGAGCCCAACCCACCATTTGCAATTGAAAAAACTGAAGTTAAGGGACTTGTTCAGAGTCACTTATCTGAGGCAGAATTTAAACCCAGGTCTTCCTGAGGCCAGGTCCATTGTCCTATTTATCTTACCATGCTGCCTCTTGTCCTAAGTTATACTCACAAGATAAGATATCATAGGTAAGTTGTTGCTATAACGATAATATGCTTGGTAGCTGTTGTTGCTCAGTGGGGTCTAACTCATTTTGACCCCACTTAGGGTTTTCTTGGCAAAGATACTGGAATGGTTTGCCATTTTCTTCTCCAGTTCACTTTACAGATGAGGAAACCGAGGCAAACAGAGTTCAATGACTTGCCCAGGATCACACAGCTGATAAGTGTCTGAGGACATATTTGAACTTAGGAAGATGAGTCTTCCTGACTCCAGACCTGATACTCAATCTACTGCACCATTAGCTGCCCATAATGATAATAGATAATGGCTGTTTGAGATTTGTAAGAGCAGGAAGATGGCAGACCTGGAGAAGCAAATGACAAATCTCTTAAGGATCTTCACCAAGAAAACCCCAGATGGGGTCATGGAGAGTAGGATGTGACTGAGAAAGGACTAACCAATAATGACAAGGTTGGCAAAGTGTCTTATCTCACTCGCTCCTGACAACGACCTTTGAGACAGAGGCTATTATTATCTCCATTTTACAGATGAGGAAGTTGAGGTTGAGACAGAGAAAGGGGGTTGGCTAGGTAAGTCTTTGGAAGCCACCTTGAGAGACCAGCAGCTGAGACTAGACTATGCATAGCAGTTGTGAGGAGAGCACTGGAGCATGCCACCTTTGATACATTTACTTTTTATCCAGTCAGTCAGAGCACACACTTACTTGAGAGGAAAGACAATAAATGAAATATCAGTGAGAAAAGTTGCAATAGACATCCTCCCTATAAACCTAAGGCTCACTTTTCAGCAAATATACAAACCATCATGGAGAGAGTAGGCATACATAAGGGTGATGTATGATGAACATACAAGTAGAAAACACTTTGTCCTCTGGGAAACTCATGCTGCTGATGCAATACCAGTGATGTCTTCTGGGCATGTTATCACACTATTTTCCTGGCATGGTGCCTGCTGATCATTGCATTTCCACTGGGCACATTTTTCACTGGTGTTTATTGGTGTTATGGTAACTGTAGGTATGCAGCCACAGCAGAGTGTTATTGTGTTGGTCTCCTGGTGGCTGCTGGGCCCGGGAGTGTATGTTGGGCATTGTGCTGCTAGTACCTGTGTTATTTCACTGATTTCATGGTGGGAAAGGAATAAACATTTATTAAGTACCTGCTGTGTGCTAAGCACTTTACAAATTCTATTTCATTTCAGCATGGTGGTCCCTGATTCTTGCTCTGTGCCCATCTCTTTCAGCTACTAGATTAGAACCTCTCCTACTAGAACCTCTTCCTGAGAAGGACAGGTCCATAGAGCTTCATTCACAACCATCACATCCAGCTAACAAAAGACATGCACAATGCTTCCAGGCTAGGGTGAAGTCTTTTCTGCTCAGTCTCTGAGCCATTTGTTAGAGAAAACTCAGGGTCATACATTACCAAAGTCCAAGACACCAGCAGAAGCCTGTGTTCTCACTACTTTGGCTTCTTCCACAATCATCTTCTCAGATGCCTGTCAGAGAACAGGTCAATGAAAACTCCAGCAGAGAGCAGAACAGCAGAAAGGATATTTCAACAAGGGACCCCAGATTAGAGAAGGGATCAATTCAAAGGCCATTGACATCATCAGACAACAATGACATCATCATTGACAGAAATCATCAGTTACCTATGTTAATTTCATTTCCCAGATAGAATTCAGACTCCTTGAAGTAAGGTCTTTTTAGCCCCAACTACTGTGTTTGGCATGTAATAGCACTTAATAATTGTTTTTTTGATTGATTGAGAGGTGTTGGACCACACATTGCTGCTAGGAGATATGATTGACATAACAATGTCAATTTGTTTAACTTAGATGTTTGTCTTCCTTACAAAAGAAAGGATAGAGATAGTAAAAAATAGCAGACTATGTAATATACAAAAATAGAATTTAAGACTTTGAAGGCAGAAATGAACTAAGTGGCAGGATTCTTTAAAGAGAATATTCCATGGGTGAAAAAGGACTTCTGATGGAACGTTGATGGGCACAGACACCAGGTCTGATGGAAGAATGAAGGTGTAGGATTCTAAGGTGCTAGAGGCTATTCCTGAAATGACTGACCACAGGTTAAGGGGTAGGTAAGGAGGCAAGTAGAGACAAAAGGAAATTGATTGACTGGGAGAATATGAAACAGGTTGAAGGATCAGAAGGGAAAATATTGGCTAAGTATGAGTGAGGGATTTGGAGAGAAAATAAGGTTATACTTAAAGAGGGAAAAATCAAGAGTTCACAGTCTTGGAACTAGAATGTCTCTGAGTGATAAAAATTGCCAGACATGACCCTGCCATTGACAGACAATGCGTACAGTTGGTGAACATTGGACTTGAAGTCAGGAAGACCTGACTTTGCATCCTGGCTGAGAGCCTTACTAGTTACTTAGGCAATCCCTCAGACTGTGTCAGCCTCAGTTTCCTCAGGTATGAAAATGGATATGGTAATAGCACTTATTTCACAGGAATATTGTGAAGATATATATAATATATACTTGATGTGTGTATGTGTATATATATGCATGTCTGTCTATCTTTATGTCTATATCTTTGCAAACCTTAAAATGTTATGTAAATGCTAGAGATGATGATGAGGATGATGAAGATCACAGAAGTTGAGATAAAGAACCTGTAAGGCCAGATTCTTAGAAATTCACCAATAAGCATATTGAAGAGAAAGACTGTGAGCAAGGTGCTAAAGTCATTTAAGAAGCTGAGAAAATGCCTTGAAGATTAAGAGATGACAAAGACACAAGTCAGGAGACAGATCCCATGACATGGACTTCAGGCACTAGAATTGAAGCAATGGTTTGAGAATGGTCCCAGTGATGGGGTTTGGATGTTTGTGTGTGGCTTAATAATAGTTCATCTAGGAAAGATCTCAGGTTTTAGTGAATTGCAATCTCAACAGCAAATAACAGTGATCTTTGACTCCCGAAGCAGAACCCAAATGCCCTGTGCCAAACTTATTGAAAGTCATGGGTGATATTCACATAAGCAGATTGAGTTGCATTTTGCATCATTGGAAGAAATATCCATATCAGTGAAATTGTAGATCCACTGCAATATTTTTGAATGATTTCTCCAATTCTTTTAAGTCATATAGAATCTAGAGGTATACACAGAGAGTCGCACCTGATGTCTCACTGACACACCTGACCTTAGAATGGTGAAGCCAGATGGGAGCCTGGAAGTCATCTGGTGTGATTCCCTTATTTTCTAGACTAAGAAGGCCATATCATGGAGTAAGAAATTGATTGTATAATCATAAGAAACTGAACTTGTCCCCCTGTACTGAAACTGATAGGCAAGCTCCATTTCATCTTAGATATCTAGTAGTTTGAATACCTACTCAGAGCTGATGTTTATGCATTTTGTTCAGACATTTCTGCTCCTTGGGATGAATGTCATTGGAGGTGTACCATCAAGGGGGATCCACCATCGTGACTGCTGCTTCTTTGGATACTTTCTAGCTTCTTATAAATGTCCTTCCTAAATTGTGGAACCTAGAATTAGATGTAGTACTTGAGATGCCATCTGATTAGGACTAAGTACAGAGAGACTGCAGATTCCCTGCTTCTAGAATATAGTCCTTACTTAATTTAGCCCAGGTCTGGGTTGGTCTTTTTGGGGTGCCATATCATACTGTTAATTTAGATTAAGCTTGCAATTCAACAAAACCTCCATATCTATTTCAATTTAACTATTATCTACCCATTAATAAAAATAGTAGAGTCAGGGATAGAGACTTTCATTGGTATAGGAAACTCCTGTGTGAGAAAATCTCCTCTACTGATGTAGATTGATACCTTCTTTGAAGCTTAAAGTCCTAGAGAGCTGCCTAGAGCACTGAGATGTGGTTTGCCCAGGGTCGTATTGGCAAGATAGGTGAGAGGTAATACTTGAACTCAGGTTTTCTTAGCTCCAAAGTCAGTTTTTTATGCCCTATACCACACAGCTTATTCAAAGAAAGAGTATCAGTGCCAAAACACATAAAAAATTTTAAAAGACTCTATCTCTTCATATATGATGTTGCCATAAAGAATAACAGAGTACTCCCTATTGATTTTAAAGAAGGTATATTCTTATTTATTATATGTAATATTATGTATATGTATATATGTATACCCATATATGTATATGTGTGTGTGTATATCTATCTATCTATCTATCTATCTATCTATCTATCTATCTATCTATCTATCTATTTATATTTCTGGAACACTAATGCATTGTAGGTGGAGCTATGAGCTGGTACAACCATTCTGGAGAGCAGTTTGGAACTATGCCCTTTGATCCAGCAATACCATGCTAGGTCTATATTCCAAAGACATAAAAAAGGGGGAGGAAGAACCTATTTGTACAAAAATATTTATAGCAGCTCTTTTTTGTGGTGGCAAAGAATTGGAAATCCAGGGAATACCCATCAGTTGGAGAATGGCTGAACAAGCTGTGGTACATAATTGTGAAGGAATATTATTGTGCTTTAAGAAATGGTAAACATGATGAATTCAGAAAAACCTAGAAAAGAAATGAACTGATACAAAGTGAACAAAACCAGGAGAACACTGTACACAGTAACAGACATATTGTATGATGAAGAATTGTGAATGGTTTAGCTATTCTCAGCATTACAATGATCCACAATCCCAAAGGATTAATAATGAAGCATACTATCTGCTTCCAGAGAAAGAACCGCTATTGATTGAATACAGACCAAAGCATGCTGTTGTTTTCTCTTTCATTCTTTTTCTTCTATTTGTGTCTTCTTGTTCAAATGACTAACATGGAAATATTTTACATGATTGCATGTGTATAACTATATCTGATTAGTTACCATTTCAGGGAGGGAGGGAATTAAAAACTTAAAAAAACCAAATGTTAAACCATTGTTCTAACATGTAATTGGGGAAAAAATATATTAAGTAAGAAAATATGTATATTTCAAGCTACATTTTATATTTTTCTTTCCCATTTAATGATGAAGTTCCATACTCTCATCCTTACGATGAGCGTAAAATTCAGTGTTTAATCCCTGAAGAAATTAACAAAGAAATAGTAAGTTGAGCATGAATCAGGACTTTCCTCTGGTGTCTGACCAAATAAAGTGATTTCCTTCAACAGCCAGTTGGAGAATCATGGCCTCCCCTACAGTGTTAAGAATGAGACAACTCAAGGTGCATTTGTCACAACCACTGGTACTTTGCTTGTGTTCCCCAGGTAGTCCTCTGCCAGTTTGGGGGATTTTCTATTCATGACACTGTTCTGTATTGTGTCAATACTTAGCTATTTCCTTACTCTGTGAATCTTTGGAGGCCACTTTTGGGCTTTCTTCTTGACATCTTTTCCTTTGTGTTATTGAGCTATAGGGATTGTTGCTGAGTCATCTTATTTTCTTAGAGGAACTCGAGTCCTTAGGACACTCACTAAGAGAGATGTTCATTTATCGCATAATTAAAATTCTAGTTTCCATAGCAACCACAGTGCCAGATTCAGCTGAGATACTTGACCAGTTTCTCTCTTTCCTTCCCCTTTTCCTCCTCTCTTTCCTTCTTCTATTCTCCTTCCAACCTTCCCTCTATTTCTTCCTCCCTCTGTCTCTGTCTCTTGTCTCCTTTCTCTGTCTCTGTCTCCCTCCTTCTGTCTCTGCCTCTCTTCTCGTCCCTCTCTCTTTCTCTCCCCTTCCCTCTCTTCCCTCCTTCCCATTGTTTCTCTCTTTTTCCATCTTTCCAACTTTGTCCCTTCCCCTTCTCCCAAATTTCTTTTCAAATAATAATTTTTAATTATGGAGTACTTTAAAAGTCATATTGTGCTTTCTCCAAAGCAGTTCTGTAATGGAGATAATGCAGGTGTTAGGAGAGGAGAAACAAAGGGGCAACTACCGGAAACCAGAACAAAGGTCAGTAGCACTCCTCCACACAATCCAGCTTGGTTCAGTTCAGTCCAAACCAATCTAATCCAAAATGAATTTATTAAGAACCTCTTATGTGCAAGACACTGTCCTAGGGACTGGGGATAGGAAGACAACACAAAGCAAATACTCCTTGCCTTATAAGAGAAAGAACTGACAAGTAGAAGTATATAGAGAATAATTTTACATTTGTATATCTATACGCCTATTTGTGTCTAATGATAGCCTGGGGGGGGAAGGGAAGAGAAAAAGGGGGGAAATAGACATGATAATTTTATTATATATTTAAAAAGAATAGTAAGTTGTACGTAGTAAACTTGCAGTTTCATGTGCAATCATGTTTTTTATTATGCTTTTAATGGAAATGCTTGTTTTGTTCCATAAATTAAAAAAATATTTAAAAAATGTTCCTTGCCCTTTGGGAATTTATGTTCTATGGTCAATGAGGCTCTAGGTTAATTTGTCTGGTTTTGCCACTCCTGGCCAACGGCATCAAGGGAACTGAAAGGCGTTTACTCAGCTCAACCCAATATTAGCTTCGCTTAGTAAGATGAAGGGAATGAAGTGGAAATGGTCACCTTTGTCCTGCTTTTCTGTAGCTGTCCTCTCCACCCCTTTCCCCACTGTCTTTCATTTACAGATCGAGAAACAGATTCAGGAGGTCACATGACTTGTCCAAGGTCATGAAATGGCTATGTGAGCTGAGCAATGTAGATATTCCTTGATGTGGTATGGATTGGAATGCATTCATGTGCTGTCATCCTTTGTCAGTCTTTTCCGGTGTGGTGGAGACCTCCCTTTAGTTCAGTGTAATACTCAGTCTAGCCATCTGTTATCCCTCTTCTTTTTTGATTACAGACCTTCTGGAGACATCTTTTAGGCCACTTTTTGGCCATTTTTTCCCCCTGGACTTAAGATTTCTTTGGTATAGGCACAAGAAATTCCTGGTAAGAAAACTTCCTCCACACATGCAGATTGGTACCTACTTATAACTTATAGTCTTGGGCATTGAGAGACCATATGACTTTCTGAGGGTCAAATAACCAGGACGCATCTTAAGTGGGACTTGGACCCAGGTCTTCTTGGCTCTAAAGCCAATCTCCCATCCATGCTGCCATAGGTGCCTTATTGATCAAGGTCATACGATCAGCAAATTGTCCAAGCTGGGACCTAAAATCTGATCATCTGCCCCAAGTCTAGGGCCTTTTCCATTACACTCCATTGCCTGTTAAAAAAACAAAACTGCCAGGGTCACAAATATTTACCACCCATTGATGACAACCTGTTAGACCAGGCATTGATTTGGAAGGAATTCTTTGCATTCTTCCTTTCAGTGCATTCATTGCACTGAAATGATAGCCAGTGGCCCTGAATCATTCCCCCAAATTGTTAATTTTCCTTTCCCTGTACTTGGCATCAAGGAACCTAGATAGTTGCTCTGTCCTTGACATTTGGGAGCATGCCTCGTCTCCCAGTCACTTGAGGATGTTTGCTGATCGGTTCTGAAGTGGTTATATTTGAATCATTCCAAGAATGTAATTGTCAGTGACCTTGTCTCCCAGATCTTCATGTACTTTTTCTAAGTAGTGGCATGACATCTTGCAGTGCCCTCTACCCAAAGTGTTCTCATCTGAACCTGTGTCCCTGTGTACCAGAATCAGTTCCCCCTGTTCTCAAGTGACGATGCCAGGTATGTCTAATGTTTCTGTTCTAAAAAATTGGCTTTATGTTATTCTAAATAGAATGCACATTTGGGAATGGAAATATACTGTTCATTATGCAGACCAGTACAACCCACTGGCCTTTGGCCATACTTTTTTAATGGTGTAATTTCCACACCCCTGGGGGAATGGCTATGTATCCTCTTTTTATTTTGAAGATTCTAATTGCAAGCACATGTCTTTACTGGATACCTTGACTCAATAACCTTCATCCCTTCTGCCAGACGACATGTGCATTGTGCTGGAAGATCAAAGGGTGCCACTGCAATGCTAGTCTATTATTGGAGTCAAATTTGTGCAGGACTCATGCTTAGTTTAGCGATAGCTTACAAATCAACTGGAGGCTGGACCTGAGGGGCTGGTGAGGGGAGCAGCCTTGGTAGCAAATAGAGAGGAAGTGAAAACGGAGAGAGAAAAGGGAGATCATCAGTGTCAGCTGCATGACAGAGTCACCAAGACCACAAAACACAAACCAGGTCTGCTGTCAGTCACACAGAGCTGGTTTATTTATGTCTAATTTCTCAGGCCCATCTGGATGAATCTGTCAGTTTTTCATTGAAAAAGACTCTTCCATCTTTCTACTGGCTTTCACTGAGATGATATCATTTGAAAACCTGAGGTCTGGCCAAAGTCAGTTAGAGCTTCATTTATGAATAAATAAATAAATTTTTTTAGGGACTTAAGGGCCTGGAAAATTATTTAGAAAAAATGAGTGGTGTCGGGGAAGATGCGACAATTTCTCCTTGTGCATAAAAGGACTCTAAACAAAACCTACCAAATGGCTTTCTTAAGTAGAAATCTGTTTATTGTGAGTGGTGGAGGTTGAGGATTTTGTTTTGAATTTAGGGGAAAATCAGTGACTTTATCCCATTACACTCTTACATATGAGTTCATAAAGTAAGCAATATTTTGCCATCTCATTGACAGATAAAACAATTGTGATGCCAATGTCTCCATTATATATGCGCTATTGTGGAGCTGACTGTGGATGGAGAAGGAAGGATTTCCAGAGATTTCCCATCGGATTCTCCCATGGCAGTTGTCTCTATTACATGGAATGTTTACCCCTTACATTCCTGTATGATGCAATTCTAGGGAATTGGTAAATATCATATGGAACTCAGTGATTAGTGTTGAAGTTCTTTGCTGTGGAGGTGCTGTGGGAATCCTTTGACCTAATAACACTAAGGCTTGGCTTTGCCGACAGCTTTGTGGAAGGCACTGGGTGTGGCACTGTCCTGTGCCAGAGAGCAGATGTCCTCAGCCTTTGTTCAAAGGACACATTGGTGTCATCTGGCCAACCTACTTTATAGAAATATGGCAAAGTTTTGCCACGAGGCAAATGAGGACAAGTTTTCTTGCCTTTGGGGCTATTGCATATGTTTCAAGGGAAGGTTTCTTTTAATCAAGAGAGTTAGTTTTTTTTCTTTTTTTTGAATGCATGGAAAATAACTTGAATGTCATTAATATTCAGCAAATAAAATGCTATATTTATGAATGTTTTGACACTATTTTTATGAACATTAAAATGAATTCAAACCAACACAAAAAAGCTCCTGTGAAGCCCAAACCATATTGTGGCTGAAATAGGATTTCAATGACATCATGCAAAATATGGGACTAAAATGTAGTTCAAATGAGATTTATTTATAAATGTGAATCCTGAAAAATACCCATTCTTTTATGTTTTTTAGGGAACTTGCTCAAAATTACCTTGTATTTGAGGCATGAGAGTAGAATAATGGATTTGGAGTCAGGAAAACCTGAGTTCTGACCCTGCCTCCGATACTTACCAGCTATATGACTGGAAAAGACACTTATTTTCCCTTGGCCTCAGCTTCTGCTTCTCTAAAATTGAATAACAATATATCTTTTCATGGTTACTGCCAGGGTCAAATGAGACACTACATGTGAGCATTTTGTAGATAGTACAACCACTATATAAAAGTTCACTATTATTTGCTTTGCTTGCCTTTTTATGGCATAATGGAGACATTAGGAATTACAGATGTTTTATCTGTTCATGAGTTGGTAGAATGACGCTTACTTTTCGAACTCATGAAAATGTGATGGGACATCACATTTCCATCGAATTTGAAAGAAATTGTATAATCTCTATTCCTCAGTGTGAAGAGCATTTAGCATTTCCTTCTTCTCAAGATAAAGCCTGTAGGATATAGTGCTCTGACTGAAGGAAGCATTTGTTGAATAAGACCTTAAAATTTCTTCATATTCCTGGTTTTCTGGACTCATCTGTGTGGGTACTCAGTACATTGAAATGGCTCCTCACCCATGGTTGCTGTGTGTGTGTGTGTGAGTTCTGACCAAGAGGGTAGATGCCACACAGATCATCTACCTTGTGCTTCTGCTCATGGTCTGAGCTAGATTGTATGTCTGGCCCGAGCAATGTCCATTGTTTTTTTCCTGCATTAACGCTGAAGTTAGGGGACATATAGGATGCAGGTTTTTGTGTTGAATTTTGTGGTATTGGAAATCCCTTTGATACTTAAAAAAAAATATTTCTGAATGTTTATGGCTGTCCCTGGAAGACAGGGTGGGTTGGTGGGTGGGGGAACCAGCCTTTCGGAAGAGCTGAGGTATGCAGGAGACCCATGGTAGCTTGTTATGTGCTTGTAGCTCTCTCTTTTGAGAAAATTTTAAAAGAATATTGTGTTCATTGAAGATGACTTTCATGTGGTTACCTTCTGCTCTAATAAAAAGAGATCCATAAAGATGGAAAACTATCCAAAAATGGTATTTTTTTATTATTATGAACCAGGTTAATGTTTTCAATGTACATTTTAATTAGCAAGTTTGACCCTTGGCCACACTTTGGATTCATTCAGACATTCTGGTCTTCAGACGTTTTGCATTTAGCAAGCCCTTGAATGTATTATTCATTTATTTGATTTATAAATGTACTCATCGCCTAGACCTCTGGGCATATTTACAACAGTGATGCAAATTTAATTAATGCAATATTGCTTGGTGCTCCCCCAGCCAGTTGATTCCCTCAGCTCCCTCTTGTTGCCACCATGAATCAGGAGGGAAGCCAACATGGAACAGATGGACCTTGATGGAGAAATCTGAACTTTGTTGTACTGGGAGAAAGACAGAGTTGTAGTGGGAGAAGTTCACATGATGCCCTCTTCTTAGGGATCAGATCTTTACTCCACTGAGAGAGATGAATTGAAATAATCTCTAAGCTTGTGTTTAAGGGTAAAAGAAATCATTGAGTTTTAGAATACTAAATCCACACCTTTGAAGAACTGCTAAACACTAGAGTACAAGAGGCATGATACTCTCTGATTTTTCTTTGATCCTATGATTTATTAGCTTGGGGAACTCCTGGCATGGAAACTCCATTCACTCATGCAAGATGACACCTCTTGGTAATTTACAATCTTAGAGAACTGACATATAGCTGTTCATTGATTTGTCCATGGTCATATATCAATCAATAAACAGTAGGTGCCTACTCTTTCCAGGCACTGTGCTAAGTGCTGGAGATACAAATATAAAAACCCTTCTTAGCTCATTGGCCTCACAAAAAACAGATGGTGGGTTGGATTTGGGTTGGTTTTGCCAGCCCTGTTAACTTTCTAACTAGTTTGTTAACTAACATGTTAACTTTCCTCTTTGTTCACATTGTTTAAATGTTACATTCTTTCCTCATATTCCTTCATGGTCTTTTTCAAGAAGGCAAAAGCTGCCTCCTTCCAATCCACTTGCTGAGGCATTATTTGAAGAAAAGAATGGAAGGAAGGCTTGTGCTACTGATGACTTCGGTCAGCCAGTGGTTTTGCCATTGCTGCCCAACTAATTACTACAAATAGCAGAAGAGAAGAACATATGTAACTTTCTCTTTACTTTCTGTTCTTCTCAACCAAAAGAGAGTCCTTTGTATAAAAATTACCACAAGATTATCTATTTGATCACTCCCTCCAGACATCAAAACTGGCTGTAAAGCTCAATGGAAAGAACCCATAACTTGAAAGATAGGAATGAAAGAAGGAATAACAGACATTTCTTAATCACTTACCACATACTAAATGCTGGAAATACAAAAACAAAAGCAAAGAATGTCCCTGGCTTCAAGGAGGGTTTGGAAAGTTGTCAAATTGGCAAGTGGATTCAGAAGTAGATAGGCAAACCCTCTCTAGGCAGTAAGCAAGGGTGGCAGTTTGATGATGTTCTAGAACCGGAAAGGAGGAGGAGGAGGAAGAGGAGGCTGAGGAAGGAAGGAAATCTAATGGTAGTAAGACATCAGGCAAGGAGACAGCCAGAGAGTAGAGTGGTGCCTCCCTGAAATAGTGGGTCCTGGGAGGCACTCACCAACTCTACCAGAAAACAAATCTGCAAGACACTGCTCCAATCAATCTACCAGTGATCACTGAGCATTCATTAAGAGGTCTCATCTGGCTTTCTCTACCTTTCCTTTCATCAAGAACAACCAGCTTTGTAAACACTAGTGCATAAGGCCAGTTCAGCAAGCTGGTGTGGTTAGATAGGCCTGGCCCCTGACTACGGCTGTTGATGGTAGTGTGGTAACCTTGTGCGTATATGCATATTTGCTTGTGAATACCAGGCCCTACCCTCACTTGGGAAGTAGCAGGGGAAAGAAATATGTTGGTTGGTATTATGAGCTATGTGTCTCAAAATATTGTTTGTAATTATTGTGAAACCCAGAGTCTGAGAAGTCACTCAGAATCATAGAGTCTTAGAGATGGAAACCCTCTCAGACCCTTCAGTAACTGGTCCAGCTCATTTCCTTTTGGGATCATCTCAGCAGTAAGCCCTGGGGAGGGACATGAGACAGGTCTCAGCCTAAGGGGATTATAAGTTAGAATATGAATCCAGCAAAAGCATCCATTATTGATGTAGCCCAGGGCCTGTCAATTCTTATTGTCCTAACAAAGAATTAGAAAAAAAGTGCAATATAAAACAAGTCTAATAGGCTGGACCCCGGAAAGCATGGGTTTGGAATTAGAAGATAAGCCCAAGTCTTTGGGTGTGGGTAGGTGTGGTGGGCTTATGAATTGGGCAGTAATCCAGATAGAGATCTGGGATAGGGTCCAAGGTAGGTAAAATTTTTTATTGTGGTTCTGAGGATACAGGTGGGGAGGAGATAGGACCACCAGAGAGGACTGACCTGAAACCCCAAAAGAATTGTTGGAGAGATCAGGAAAGGAGGGCTTTGCTTATCTAAAGTTTTGGGCACTGACTGTTGATGGCACCACCACTTTCTCAATCACCTTGCCTTACAACCTGAGTGTCATCCTTGACTCTTTTCTTCTGCGTACTCCACATGTCCAATCTGTTTCCAACATATGGCAATTGTTATTGTATGTATGGGTACATATGTATCTCCTCTCTATGGTCTTCTCTCTTAACACCTGGATTATTGCTACAATGATGTGCTGCTTGGTCTCTTTGCTCTAAGTCTCTCAGTCCTTCCTTTATTCAATTTCCAGTTTCCAAAACTATTTTCCCTAAAGGACAGGTCTGATCATGTCATTTCCTCTCTTCCCCTTACTCAGTAGATAAATAGATGGTCTCTCTCTCTCTCTCTTTCTGTCTTTCTCTCTGTCTCTGTCTCTCTCCACCTAGCTGCCTAAAATGCTATAGAAATACTATTATTATCATAAAAGGTGTTATTTAATGATGATAAAACATATTAACTCTGTAAAGAACATAACAACTTACTAAAAATGACTCCTGGATAATGAAAACAGAATCCTTGGTAATAATCATCATCCTAGAAAGCACACAATTATCCATGTGAAGAGGATTATAACCAATCTTCAGGGAACTCTGTGTCAGAGCTGTTTGGGTTCTCTCAGAGTCACAGGGGTGAGTGCCCGGTAGTCCTTGGAGAGTTAATCTCTCTGGTTGGCAAACTCTTGGAGACCCTGAGTCCTCTGAACATCCCCTATAATTTCAAAGTCATAATCCTCCCCTTAAATTAGGCCACTCCTTTGTTCACCTGGATCACTCTGGTCAGGTCTGTGCATTCAGGAGGCACCATCTCCCTTGCTATCAGTCTGGATAAATTGTCCACCCACTGACAGGAATTCAGATGCTCAGTTCCCTTTCATATTGAATAGTATTACTACACTTAGCTCATGCTACCTCATCTATCTGATCCATGTCTTGCCAGGTGACTGCAAGGAGAGAGTAAAGCTGGTGACTTTGCACAGCCTTCCTTACTTAAATGAAATTCATTTTCAAGTCATGCATCACCGACCTGATATCATGGTTCTCTTTGAGAATGAAGGACAAATAACTTCAGCCAGTTGGACAGCACCATAAAACAGGGTGTCTTTGTATGCGTACTTACGGAAACCTAAGGTTTCCTGAAACTGCTTGGACCACACAAGTATTTAGATGCAGGAATCCCAAGCTGTCCCATCAAACAATTCATCTTGTGTGCATCAGAGGCCCTGTAAGATTCGATTGCATACTTGGGCCAGACCTCTATGGTGTCTTCCTCAGGAGTGCAAGGGTTCTTTATCTAGGAATTTTCTGTCTTGGGTTTACCTCTATTCTGTGTGGTGAAGGCTTTTTTCTGGGACCTTCTCACAGGTGTAACCTAATGTGCCAGGTGAGCATTCTTGGTCCAGAAGAAGAGTCCTAGCTTTGAACCCTCTCACGGGTGATGTGCTTCTTTTGGACTTAGGTAGACCAGCCCTCTGCCTGTGCTTTCATCTCTGGTTTAAAGAATGAGAGATAAGCAGTACTCACAGATAAGATGTCTGATTGTGAAGTTGAGAAACTTGCTTATGCTTCCTGTACTGGTGAGAACCCACATGTACATCCAAACTTGTCTCTCAAAGACTGGAAAACAGTATCACTTTTGCTCATCAGTGTTGTAACTTTTCAACAGTGTTTTACTTCCCAGGGATGACTCCAAGACATTTTCCAAGGAATAACCCCTGCATAGCTTTTGTCAAGTATTTCAGAGTGCTTAGTGGGCTTGATGAGTCACAAAGTGAATCCTTAGTAGATTCCTCTGACCTCTTGGAGAATAAACTACTCTTCAAACCCTCCTACTCCCCAATTATTGGACTTTGTCCTTTAAAAGTTTTTGTATCATCTTTATTTGTAAACACAATATCTACCCCAAATATCAGCAGTTCCTTATGGATGCCAGTCCTTTTCGAGAATCACACACACATTTTACTATTAGGTAACATAGTGAATAGAGCACTGGGCTTGAGTTTGAATATGACCTTAAACACTTACTAACTGCATGAATCTAGGCAGGTTATTTAATCTCTGTCTTCCTTGGTTTCCTCATCTGTAAAATGAGAATAAAATAACACTCACTTCTCAGTGAGGATAAAATAAGATAATATTTATAAAGTGCTTTGCAAACTTTCAAGCAATATATACTTATTATTTATAAATATATTTGTATACTTATATAAACATCATAGATATATGTTTATATAGCTATATTTATGCATTATTTACAACATATATGTTTATGTTATGTTTTTGTTCAATTCTGTCCAACATTTTCAGGCTCCATTTGGGATTTTCTTGGCAAAGATACTAGTGTGGTTTGCCATTTTCTTCTCCAGTTCATCTTACAGGTCAGGAAACTCAGGCAAACAAGGTGAAGTGGCTTGCTGAGGGTCACACAGCTACCAAGTATCTGCTGCTGGATTTGAACTCAGAAAGAGGAGTCTTCTTGACTCCAGGCCTGACATTCTATCCACTGAACCACCTAGCTGCTCATAAGTATATGTATATTTATTATTATTATTTCCAGCATCTGGCACAAGTAAATGCTTAATAGCTACTTGTTCCTTGATTGATCCATAATGCTAATATTCAATCAATTACCAAAGGAAATTGTATTAACTGATCAATCTTCCATTATCCAGACTACAAATGGAATCCCCAAGAGAGTTGATAGGTGACAAGTATCAGCAAGGCAAAGATGCAGATTAGCAGCACTAATGACAGCTGCATCCCATAGCACATGGCAGATAATTGCATAACACCAAAGAACAGGCATCTGTATGAAGATGTGGGCTAGGGGAAGAGAAGAAAAGGGGAAAAACCCATAAAAGCAATAAAAAAAAAATGAAATCCCCAAACAGAAGCAAGGTTCAAGCAAAAATCCAGGTGATTACTTCAGTGAGAGAAAAAGAAAGAGGGAGAGACAGATGAGAGAGAGGTGGACAGAGAGAGAGAGAGAGAGAGAGAGAGAGAGAGAGAGAGAGAGAGAGAGAGAGAGAGAGAAGTTGAATGATTTTGGATGCTGTGTGATTTTTTGTTCAAGAGAATATAATGAGATACTGAAATGGTCAAGCCAGGACTTCCCATTGCCTAGCTTAATAACTGCCCCCTTTGGCCATTGAATGAAACCTATGGAGCTCTTTTCAGAAGAATACATTTTTTTAAAAATAGTTTTATTTATTTATTTTTAGATTTGAACATTCATTTGCACAAAATTTTGAGTTCCAATTTTTCTCCCCATCTCTCCCCTCCCCCACTCCATAACACCTTGCATTCTGATTACCCCTTCCTTCAATGAGCCCTCTCTTCTATCACACTCTACTCTTCCCTTATCCCCATCTTCTCTCTTTTCTTGTGGGGCAAGATAGATTTCTATATCTCATTACCTGTATTTCTTATTTCCCAGTTATATGCAATAACAATTCTCACCATTCATTTCTACTACTTTCAATTCCAACTTCTCTCCCTTCCTCTCTCCCCACCCATGCCCACTGAGAAGGCAAGCAATTCAATACAGGCTATATATGTGTTGTTTTGCAAAAGACTGCCATAATAGTCATGTTGTGTAAGACTAACTATATTTCCCTCCATCCTTCCCTGCCCCCCATTTATTCTATTCTCTCATTTGACCTTGCCCTCCCCAAAAGTGTTTACTTCTAATTACTCCCTTCTCCCATTTGCCCTCCCTTCTATCATCCCCCTCACCCCACTTGTCCCCTTCTCCCCTACTTTCCTGTAGTGTAAGCTAGATTTTCATACCAAATTTAGTGAACATGTTATTCCCTCCTGCAGCCATATGTGAAGAGAGTTAATTTTCACTTTTCTCCTCTCGCCTCCTCCCTTTTCTCCTCCATTGCAAAAGATTTTTCTTACCTCTTTTATGAGAGATAATTTGCCCTATTCCATTTCTCCCTTTCTCCTCCAAATATTTTCCTCTCTTTTTAATTTTATTTTTTATAGATATCATCTCTTCTAATTCAACTCAACCTATACTCTGTGTCTATGTGCGTGCATGCGTGCATGCGTGTGTGTGTCTGTGTATAATACCTCCATCTACCCAAATAATGAGAAAAGTCTCAAGAGTTACAAATCTTATCTTTCCATGTAGGAATGTAAACAGTTCAGCTTCAGAAAGTCCTTTTGATTTGTCTTTCCTGTTTACTTTTCATGCTTCTCTTGATTCTTGTGTTTGAAAGTCAAATTTTCTATTCAACTCTGGTGTTTTCATCAAGAATGCTTGAAAGTCCTCTGTATCATTAAATGATCACTTTTTCCCCTGAAGTATTATGCTCAGTTTTGCTGGGTTGGTGATTCTTGATTTTAATCCCAGTTCCTTTGACTTCTGGAATATCATATTCCAATCCCTTTGATCTCTTAATGGAGAAGTTGCCAAATCCTGTGTTATCAAGATTGTATTTCCACAATACTGGAATTGTTTCTTTCTAGCTGCTTGCAATATTTTCTCCTTTACCTGGAACTCTGAAATTGGGCCACAATATTCCTAGGAGTTTCTCTCTTTGGGTCTCTTTCAGGAGGTGATTGGTGGATCCTTTCAATATGTATTTTGCCCTCTGGTTCTAGAATATCAGGGCAGTTTTCCTTGATAATTTCATGAAAGATGATGTCTAAGCTCTTTTTTTTGATCATGGCTTTCAGGTAGTCCCATAATTTTTAAATTCTCTCTCCTGGATCTATTTTCCAGGTCAGCTGTTTTTCCAATGAGCTATTTCACATTACCTTCTATTTTTTCATTCCTTTGGTTTTGTTTTTTAACTTTTTGGTTTATCATGTGGTCATTAGCTTCCCTGAATTTCACTCTCATTTTTAAAGAACTATTTTCTTCAGTGAGCTTTTGAACTTCTTTTTCCATTTGGTTAATTTTACTTTTTAAAGCCTTCTTCTCCTCATTAACTTTTTGGACCTCTTTTTCCAATTGAGTTAGCCTATTTTTAAAAGTGTTATTTTCCTCAGCAACTTTTTGGGTCTCCTTTAGCAAGTTGTTGACTTGATTTTCAAGCCCTTCCATGGCCTGATCCCACTGCATATTCATTTTGGAGGTACTGGATGCAGAAGCCTTGACTTCCTCTGAAAGTATACATTGTTCTTCCTCATCTGAAAGGATGGAAGGAAATACCTGTTCACCAAGAAAGTAACCTTCAATGGTCTTATTTTTTCTCCCTTTTTTGGACATTTTTCCAGTCAGTTACTTGACTTCTAAATCCTTTGTCAAGAGGAGGGTCCTAGTGCTCCTCCTCCCCCCAGGACTGTGCTCAGGGCTGAGATTCAGATCAGCTGCTCAATTCCCCCAGGGGCTTTAGGCTTCACAAATGGATTTGCCCTGCTTCTACCACCCCTGCTGCCACCACCTGAGGCCAGTGCTGGGGGGAACCCTGATCCTGTCTTGCCCAGTTGGGAAAGCTCTCTTACTGACCTTTGAAGCTTTCTTTGGCACTTGTGGGTTAAGAGATCTGAGACCTTCCCTGTTGAGAATTCTACCCCAGAGGCCTGCTCAGGTCCTGTCCCTCCTGGTGCCTTGTGGCTAGGGCTGGGCTCAGGTCCTGTGAGATAGACCTTTCCTGTCAACTTTCCAGGTTACATTTGACTGGAAATCTCTTTCCCTGTCATTCTATGGCTTCTGCTGCTCTAGAATTTGTTAAGAGTCATTTTTTACAGGTATTTTACAGGCTGTGGGGGAAGAGCTAGCACATGTGCATCTTTCTACTCTGCCATCTTGGCTCTGCCCCCCCAGAAGAATACTTTTAAAAAAAATTATTTTGTTTTCAGTTTTCTACTTTCACTTCCATATATCTTAGATTTTTTCTCCTCTCTCCCCTTCCTTCTCTACTCCCTCCTTGAGACAGTGTGCAACTTTATATAGGTTCTACACATACATTCCTATTAAATATATTTACACCTTAGTAATGTTGCATAGAAGAATTAAAATGAATGGGACAAACCATAAAACAAAGCAAAACAAAACAAAACACAAGAGAAAATGGTCTGCTTCATTCTGAGATCCAATTCCATAGTTCTTTCTCTAGATGTGGAAGGCATTTGGCTTCAAGAGTCCATTGGGAAGTTTTTAGGTCCTTGCATTGCTATGAAGGATGAAGTCTACCAGAAAAATTCCTTACACACTGTGTTTTTTTCTGTGTACAAAGTTTTCCTGGATCTGCTCCTCTCACTCAGGATCAGTTCATATAAGTCCTTCCATGCCTCTATGAAGTAGAAGAATGCTTTTAAAGACATAATATAAAATAGAAGAGTGTTAAAAGAAATCAATGATACCAGTTGTTCCAAAAGTCTTAATGTGGTGTTATACATTAATAGCTTTGGGGCCAGTCTATGTTGGAATATAGTTATCAAAATATTTAAGAAGCAAGTTCAAGGAATCCAGTTTAGTAATACCTGCCATCGGCTTTTTCAGTTCTTGGGAAGGGGAGGGGTGGAGATACTTTGCTGCTAACAGGAGGCATACCTGGGTGCTTAATACATACTTATTGAATTGAATTATCTTCTTAGTGGCTAAATGTTCAGGAAGTGGCACCTTCAGTAGATTTTTACTCTTCACTATCTTTCACTGGGGAGAATTCGAGGTAAAGGTGGAGTACAATGAGGTAAAGTGGAAGAAGGGCTGAATTTTGCAGTTGGGTGGCAGGTGGTGAGCAGATCCTCCTGATCTCTTTCTTAGTGTCTTGTCTGTTATGAACACTGATACCTGAGTCATTTTCTAAGCAGTTTCATACTCTCTCCTTAGTGATTATTACTATTATTATTATTAGTAGCAGCAGCAGCAAATGTGGGCTAATGGATGAGGGACCAGCTTGGGAGAAGACCCAAGTTCAAGTCCTGCCCTTGATCCCTACTAATTGGTTTTTTAAACATTTTAATTTATTATTTACTTAATTCGGATCATTCTTTTCCTTTTAAATTTTTGAGTTCCGGATTCTGTTTCTCTCCCATTCCCACTCAGAAGGCAAATAATACAATATTAACTATATCTGTGAAATCATGCAAAACATATTTCCATATTATCTGTATTTCTAAAAAAACAAAAGAAAAATAAAGTGAGAAAATAGTATTCCAATTTGCACTCAGAGTTCATCAGTTCTGTCTCTTCAGACACCCACTAATTGTGTGATCTTGGGCTAATTACTTTTAACTCCTTTGAGGCCCAGGAGACTCTGAGACAATTGAAGTTGTTGATGTACATGAATTGAGGAGATTTCCACATTGGGATTTCTCTTCATGTATGAAAACTCATGTATGTGTGTATGTGTGTGTATGTGTGCATGTGTGCATAGAGGGGGGCACCTTACACGTGTGAGCGCTTCAAGGTTTACATACTACTTTATATCATTTGAGTTCCAAAACCTTCCAAGGTAAGTGGTACAATTATTCTTCCTTCTTTTTCTGATAAGAAAACTGAGGCTCAGAGGTAAAATGACTTGAAGTTAAAACAAATACTTAGTTGCAGGATCAGGATCATGGATCATGAGATTGATAGCTGGAAGGCACCTTGTTGATCATCTAGTCTACCTCCCTCACTCTACAGATGAGAAAACTGAGGCTCAGGGAAAGAGATGACTCTTCTAGGCTCATTGGAGGCAGTGAATGAGACAGTGAGGATGTGAACCCAGCCCTTCAGACTGTAAATCCATTGCTATTTTTACTGGACCATCTTTTTTTCTGTAAATGATTTATGCTGCACAGGAGAGAGGACAGAAGCAATCATTTGAAGAGCCAAGATTTTACAGATTTTTCTGTCAGTTGGTGGAAGGTTTTCTTTTTATTTTCTAGGAAAAAAATATTATAGCTGTTAGGAGTGGCCTATACCAGCTATGGCCCAAAGCAAGGATTTGGGCATTATCTCTGTCCAGTAGAGCTGTATTTAAAGGTGGATTGGACATGGAGGTCACTTTTGCTTCTGATAATGGCCAGACAGGACCTCAAGATTCTAGTCTATTTAGAGAGTCAGGGCTTTTGAGTTAAAGATAAACTCACTTGACTGAGCACATTACTCTTCAGAGAAGGAATACATTTTCCAGACAGAATTTCAAATGTTGTCTATATGACTGAGACATTTGTTGCTTCAATAAAAGCCTTTGTGGATGGCTTGTGGGCAGCTACTCATTCTAATATAGTATTGTCCTTCTTGGCCACTTAGACTGGAGAGAAAGAGTCAGTGTATATCCAAGAAAGAAGCAGGGCTTTGGCTTTGCTGAGAAAAGGCACTTTTTTGGCTGCCTACGTGTATAGATTTAACTAGTCTACAGACTTTTATTAGGCGTCTATTCCATGTCAGGCACTTTGATAAGCACTAGGGATATGATGAAAGACAAAAACCCCAACAAAAAGTTTCTGCTCTCACAGTCTAATGAAGGAGACCACAGTCAAACAACTCTGTGTAAACAAGATATGGATGGAATAAATTGAGGGGAAAAAGAATAAATTGAAGGAAATCATCAGAGGGAAGGCATTGGGATTAAAATGTTAGAGAAATGCTATCTAGTATCATTATCACCATCATCATCATCATGGTGTAGTATTGTTTCCATATAGCAGGGTGGGTATGATGTGTGAAAGCTTTCCCTGGATCCCCTGCCCCTCAGTTTCCTTCACTGACTGTATGTGATCTGACAAAACCATCCTGTTTAGGATTTAGCCTTGGCTTTAATATGTCCCTTTGAAGAGGTCAGTTGGAAAACTCAAATATTTGTTTGCTGGCAGAAGATGGTGGCCACCGATACAAGGGGGCCACTGAGTGTTCACAGTGGTCATCTTGGTTTGGAAGCAAATTGATCGACAGATTTAGGAACAGGACTTCCCTTCCATCCCTACCCCTATTCCATTCCCAAGGAAAGTGGGAGGTTGTTGATGGTTAGGATGTAGCATTTTCTCCTTCTGCTGACCTTGCCACTGGACTTCAATGACTTTGGGAGAGAGAGTGAGGCTGACGACTTTGTGCACCTCTGCCTCACTTAGATTCAGTTTTTAAACAAGTCAAGACATTACCTATGGTGTCACTTGTCCTATCTGACCATGAAGGACGAGCAACAACCAAAACCCCTTCTGTGGTTACTAGTTGCTTGTCTGCTTTTTGGTAGAGGAAATAAATAGTTGTGCTAGAACTGATATCTGTTTTCTTCACTGAGTACCTTTCCTAGAAAGGACTTTGTTAATTCCATTTGGGGAGGCCTTAAACACAAGCCATAAGTTTTATTTTTGAAATTCTCCTGCATGTTCTATCTGTGGGGTGGGAGCATAAAGACCAGAGAGTAAGAGTCCTATTCCCTTCTCTTTGGAATAAATCCTCTCAGATGATTTATCTCAACTCCCCACAAGGCCACAGCCAGATCTGCTTGTGGGAAAGAGAGCCCCAGTGTCAGGAGTAACATTATGGGGTATCATCCAGGATGTGAGGGGTTGATTCTAATGAACCCAAGTGTTTCACCCTTTTCTGGGGACCCCACATATCTTTGAGCTGACCTGTTTGTTCTATGTGTTTTTGAGCTAGCTTTCTTATCAGGTGGATTTAGAGCTCCATTTGGAGTACGTTAAGCTTTTGCAGAGATCCTGGAGAAATGTGGTGCCTTGGGGGTTTACAAAGACTCACTGAAGCTGTTTTATTTGGACTTTCGTCTGGAATACCTATGCCTCGGCAGGATGCAGTTGTTGTTGTGGTGTTCGTCCTTCATTGCCAAAGAAGACCACGCCATCCGAGAAATGATGACAGGACTTGCACTTGACTTTGTGTTGAGTGAGGGAGGGCTGTGCAGGTCACCTGACTCACTTCTCCTCCAGAGCCATCTGAATCCAGTGACCAGATATTCATCAGGATAACTGGAGATGACCCAGGATGCACTGGGAGACCTTTGGCCCTTTAGGCCAAGATCTATTCAGGAACTCACTTAGGGTAAGGTAATGCCCATTCGGTGAATAGACCTCTTTAAGAAGTAGCCAGGGGATGGCCCCTTTAGTTAGGCACAGGAAAAAAAAGTCATCCGGCAGGGATGGAAACAGCAATAGTTACTGTTGATAATCACTTTTAAGCCAGGAGGGTCCAGAAGCCATCCCTTAGAGCTTCAGAGTGCAGTAGGTTTAAGGTGTTGGGAGAGGAAAGGAAAGCTATCAGGTCTATGAAAAAGGGAAGAATTTATGACCAAACAAGGGATAGGGAGGATCATGGGATGGCTTACCCTTCATGCTGCAGGGATTCATGGGAGGAATTTTCTCTTAGAACAGTTTGGTTTCTCACTGGAGGGTAAAGGGATAATTTCTGGTCAACTCCCAGTCCCCAGTCTCTCTTGGGAGATCCCTACCTGCTCTGGGATCCCTTTGTGGTAGAGAAAACAAATATATTTTCCATTGATATCAATTTTGTTCACTGAATACCTTTTCTATTAATCCCATTGGGGGAAGTCCCTGGATATGAAGCTAAATTTAATTTAGAGATTTTCTCAGAGTTCTGCTCTAGGATGGGGTCACACGAAGCCAGAAAGTTAGAGATAGGATTATTCCTTTTTCTGTGGGTTCAGGATGAATCTGGCCATTGTGTAAGTTCAGAGGAGGAACCTTTTGAAGTAGGGTCTCCCGGCCCTAGATCACAAAAGTAAATACAAAGATGTATCCAAATGCAAATTGTATACAAAATTAGTAAACTACAGTTTGGGTTAAGGTTAAGTGGTTTTTACAGGCTCACAAAACCAAGAAGCATCAGAGGTGAGATTAGGGTCTTCCTCTTTCCCAGCCTAGCAATCTGTCTGGTATGCCATGCTTCTTCTATGGATGTTATGTTATGCACTGAAAGACTCTTGCTCAGTCTTCCTTATAGTCTCAACATATTCATGCTTTTCTCTCTCTCTCTCTCTCTCTCTCTCTCTCTCTCTCTCTCTCTTTCTCCCCATCTCCATTCTTCTCTCTCTCATGTACATATATCTATATATAAAGTGTACACACGTGTGTATAAATTCATGCATGCACACACATGTATATAATATCTACTTAATCTCAACATACCAAAAGTTCTTGAGAGGGGGTCCTCATTAATTTTTAATAATATAAAGGGATCCTGAGACCAAAAAATTAAAGAACCACCGATCTACAGGGATGACCCAAACCCATAAAAAAATTGTTCAAATATTACAGAATTCCAAATCATCCTGAACAAGGAAATCATACTCTCTATGTGTTCTATATTATTTATCATACAGAGAGAGGCAGCGGGGCACAAAATCTGGACAGCCAAGTTTAGAGCGAGGAACTCTTGGGGTCCAGGCCTTACCTTTGACTCATACTGGCCATGTGACCTTGAGCAAGCTGTTTAATAACTTCTCAGTGCCCCAGGCAAATCTCTAAGATTATAAATTAGAGGTGAGTTGCTTTTCTACATCAGCAGGAGAATTCACCCTGGGAGTTCTTCACACTGACAGATTTACACGATCACCACTCTACTTCCACCATTATTAAATACATATATATATATATATATATATATATATATATATATATATATATATATATATATATATAGTCAGCAAGATGGACAATTTACAAAAAAGGAATTGCTAATAAACTCCGAGTTGACCAAGACAGTCGGTGAATAAGAATTGCTCAGACTGTTCCCTGAACATTTTACTCACATGAGGTTTGAATTTGCCTGGGGGCTTTGTTACCTGGATTCAACATTTGTTATACTCTTCTACATCACTGAATTTTATTCTGAAAACCTTAGTTTACACTAGGCTATTCACAGATGTTAGATTTAGAGATAGAAGAATATTCAGTACCCCCCCCTTATATTATAGTTGGGGAAAATGAGACCCCAAGATCACCCAGATATTGGAGTGACAGAACTGGGATTTGAAACCTCCTGACTCTGAATCTGGGGTACTCTCTAAAAAGATAATGATGTTTAGGTAGCGCTTTAATGTTATACATCCATATAAACATATATGTATATATGTGTATACATCTATGTGTTGGTGTTGTGTAGGGCTGTCATAAGGATCAAATTGTATATAATATATGTTATGTAGCAGTATGTAAATATGTAAAATTATGTACAATACACATTATACATGTTTGTATGTGTGTGTATATAGATAGGGTTGGGATTAGGGTTATATATAGTATATATGATTATATATTGTATACAACACATACAATATATAATATAAATTATAATAACATGTGATACTACCTATTGCACAGGGTTGTTTTAAAAATTAAATCATATATATGCATATACACAATGTATTTTATATAGAAATATATAACAAAATTATACATACATATAATATATATATAATTATATATAATAATATTACTACCTATTCCAGTACCTATTGCACAGGGTTGTTTTAAAAATTAAATCATATATATGCATATACACAATGTATTTTATATAGAAATATATAACAAAATTATACATACATATAATATATATATATAATTATATATAATAATATTACTACCTATTCCAGGACTGTTGTAAGTTTCATGTTATATCTATTTATCCATAGATATATATTTATGTAACATATATATACATATACATATATATACATATACATATATATATACACACATATATATGTATACACACACACACATAAACAGTCCCCTGGAATAAGTAGTATTATGACCCCCATCTTACCAATGAAGAATCGGAGACGTCAGAGTGAATTGCTGAGGGTCACAACGTGAGGGAGTGTTTGAGGCATGTTTCACACTCAGGTCTTTCTGACTCCAAATCTATCATTCTATCCACAAGGCCATCCATGGGGAGACTTGTGAACTCCTTTCTCCTTCCCATCCCTTTCTGTGACCTCTGGGTGAGAAAAATCCTCTCCAATCAGGGTCTTTACTTCCCTCCTTTTAACACCCAGCTCTGGGTCCCTCTAGACTTTCTAGTTTCTGCCGAGGTTTGAGCCCAGGAGGCAGGTTGTATAAGAGACCCCATTAAAGGATAATGTTCCAAGAAAATTGTTCTTTTGAAGCTCTGATTTGAAAGTCCTGCTGCTCATTAAAAAGGCAGCAGGGTGCCTGGAGACCTGTTTGTGAGCAGGGCCTGAACGAGCCCGACCTTTGCTAGAATTCTCCGCCCGCACACTCAGGGTTAAGAGCACACACAGCCAGGGAGCGGAGAGAGCAGGCCTGCAATTGTGTGTCTGGTAGCAATTTCAGGGCCACGTCACTTAGGAAAGAAAGTTCAGTTTCCAAGAAGCCAGTGCTTCTGAAATGCTGACCAGCTTATAATGGAAGCACCAGCATAACCTTAAAATCCCTCGTTTTCCTAATTGCACACATGCCAATGTCGCCTTGGAAACGGGCTGGCCAGTTTCTAGTGTTGTCTGCTGCCTCTCATCAGTGGGGCAGAGCAGAGATGCAGTGTGAGCAATGCCTTCTGGGTCCAGGCTATACTGTGTGGTTGTCTTTGTTTACCTGGAGGAGAGCTGTAAGAGTTTTGTCTGAGTTGGGAGGAAGCCTAGTGGTGAGGTTACTACTATTCAGTCTGGCCAGGATGCCTGCCTGAGGGTGTGTTGTCTCTGAAATGAGAGAGGGCAGCCAGGTTGTCAGTGAACATCCGAGCTAGCCCATAGCTCCAACAGGTTCCACAGCACTTTGTAAGAGCCTACTGTGTGGCAGACCCAGGAGATAGAGAGCAAGAACCCAAACAGTCCCTCCCACTTCAGGAGGAGGTAGTGTAACATATACGCAGACATGCATGACTGCAATATGTAGAAAAAATGAAAAGTAATTTTTGAGGCTGCTAGAGTGTGGAAGGGATTGAGTCTTGGATTTGGAGTCAGAAAGACCTGAATTCAGATTCTACCTCAGATACCTAGTAGGTTGCCTGACTGCAGGAAAATCACTAAACCTCCTTCAAAAGATTGCTCCTCTAAATTTACGTGATGCTCAAGGAAATGGGAGCAGTCTTTTCTCCAACTTTGCAGCTTTTTTTGACCCCATCCTAGAGTAGAACTCGAGAAAATCCCTAAATTAATTTGGCTTCATGTCTAGGGACTCCTTCAAATGGGGTTAATAGAAAAGGTGTTCAGTGAACAAAATTGATATCAGATATGGAAAATATATTTGTTTTCTCCTCCCCTAAGAGATCCCAGAGCAAGCAGTCTAGCAGTTGAGTTTCCTCAATTTCCTCATCTCTAGAATGGGGATAATAACAGTTCCTACCTTCCAGGGTTGTGAGGATTGATGAGGTAATGTACAAAAAGTGTTCTGCAAACTTCAAAGGACTATCTAAATGTTAAGCATTCTTGTTGTTGTTAGGGGAATGTTAGTAACCCGGAGCACCTTCTTGTAGATTTGGCCCCTGAGCTAAACTTTGGAGGGAGCTCATAATTCCAAGAGAAAAAGGTGGGGAGGGAGTGTGTTCCTGGTGAGGGGAACAGCATGTACAAATACAGGGAAGTGGGAGATGACAATAGTGGATTACTGTTCTAATCAAGGATGAGAAGGAAAATGGGGCTCCTGATCTTTAGCCAGATTTAATCTCCCGTTTTAAATGGATGTCTCCCTTTTAATTGGTTACAACCAGTCTAGAAAATGCCACCTTCTTTGTCCTATCTCTTCTGCTTCCCTCCATTTTCCCCTCTCTCCTTTTTATCAAGGCAGAAGGGAGTAGTGGAAGGAGACCTGGACCTGGACTGAGGTACAGATTCCCCTTCAGTTACTTTTCTGACTGTGGGTAAGTCATTTAATTCACCATATTTTCTAATTGGTACAGTGGAAATAATAATAATCTTGTGGAATAGGCAGTATTATTATTCCTTCCCACCCCCATTTACAGATAAGGAAACTGAGGTCTAAGAAGTGAAGAGACTTGCTGAGGGTCACAAAGGTGATGAGTGTCTGAGGCAGGATTTGAACTCAGTTTGAATGAGGGTCAAGTAGGGATGATGTATTCAAAACAATATAGAAATTCCAGCTGTTATTTTTTCATTCTAAAGCACTCAGGGATTGTGTCATACTCATAAGGAAGAAGGATCCTGGTTAATTTTTTTCCCCTGCCTTACACGCTACCCCTACTTCTACCGTACCCCACTTCTCATTTCCGCCACTGGATCTGTTCAGTTTATCTGTGGAATTGGATCCTTGCCTCTGCTTAACTTGGTAGGGAGGAAACCTGACCCAACGGAACATACTCACATGCTCCATTCTCAAGCTGCATTCTATATGGGAGGCAATTTTGCCCTACCCACCCCAACCCCATTCTATCTTGGCTTTCATGTGGCCATGAGCACAAGGCGTCTAAAGTTTTGTCCTGCCTAGGCAAGTGTGAGCCTGGGATTTGGGCTGCCTCTCTTGTGTTTGCTCTTTTTTAAATAAACAAACATATAAATGAATAAATGAATTTGTTTATTTTTGTAAGTATTTGTCATTTTACCTCCCCCAAATGAATAATCATTAAAGAAACCTCTCATGACAAACAGGCATAGTCCAAAAAATATTGCCACAATAGCCATGTTGAAAAATGTATATCTCATTATGGATTTTAAATTCATCACTTTCTAGTGGATTCATTCACGTGATTCATTTTCAGTTCTCCAGACTCCTGGCTTATCATTAAGTTCTAACCAGCATTTAGGATTTCCTTCAATTACTTACAAACATTGTTCTGAGAAGGAAGCCATGGGATTCACCAGACTGCCAGAGGGGGCCAGGGGGTTGTTGTTGCTTGTCCTCCATTTTTAAAGAGGAGATATGACATTGGGGTAAAATGATTGATGATGGGTGATGTCTTGACTTGCATGTGAGAATTGTCAGCTTCTCTCTTCCTGAGTCATCAAGGTCTAGTGGCAGGACAGAACTCAAAATGACTAGTGATGGCCTGGGATGCAATGGATGGCCTTGGCTTCTTCAATGTCTGCCAAGCTTTCAGCACTACCAGCTCCTATTTCAGCACCTTCATGGCATTGGAACAATTGTTCTCATCCACTTTTTCCATTGGGGGAAGTCTTTATGTGCTTTGGGTAGATCCCTAACTTACTGATGGTTTGAGTCTTTTAAGTTAGCCTCAACTTAGTTTAGCTCATTTGCAGAGATGATTTTACCGGGGTACAGCTGCTGAGCATGTTACAGCTTCCTGGAGCTATCAGTTGGATGACAGGTGGACACCAAAGGTGGATGAACAGCCCTGAAGAGTTCACCAGACTGCCAAGTGGTGCATGGCACACAAAAGGCTAAGAAATCCTGTTCTGGTAGCTCTTTCTTATCTCTAGGATAAGATACAAGCCTTTCTATTTGGTTTTTCAGGCTCTTGCTCTTTTCTGGCCCCACCTTTTCAGGTTTATTGCACATTATTGTCCTTTAGAGGACATTATATATGTATCTAATCAGCTCTCCTTGCAGTCCTACTGCTACAAGCTGTCCCCTGCACCCATAATGCGTTTCCTCCTTCCCTCTGTCTTGTAGAATCCTTAGTTTTCTTCAAAGCTCTGCCCAGGTATCACCTCCTGTGGGAAGTCTATTAATCGAACAATTGGGCAAGCCTTCCTTAGTTCTCTTTGCTAGTACCCTCCTTGAATTATTTTGTGGATACTCAGTATCTAATTTTCTAAGCATGTCTACCAACCTTCTTCCTCCTTTTTTGTAAGGAAGTGGTAATTCATTTCTACTGGTAATCCATTGTCTTGGGTCAATGGACCCTATGTTCTGTTATGTCGCTTGGGTTTTTGTTAAGGTCCTTTCCAAGTCTGTTTTGATCCATCTCACGGTTCCAAAGGGGCACATTAAGCCCAGGATTGCTTAGGTTTTACTTGTTTTAAATAGGCTTTTCCCATACAGCTTTGATTTCAGAATGTCATTAATATATTCAGCCACAGACTTCTCTTTGATATCTTTGTGTTTGATTTGTCTTGCCTGAAGGGGACCAAGGCATTTACAGGAATATCCTTCACCTTGACTCTGTTTTGCCTCTAGATTCAAAAGCAGAGTTTTTATAGTCTCTTATCTTTTCCTTGGCCTTAAGTTTCATACTTGCTGAGTTTGAAGGACATTTTGATATAATTATAGAGAAAGAGTCCACAAAATGAAGGAACTATTAAATTTATTTTTTTGATGAAACCATATAGCTTGATGCCATCAATGTTTATCAAATAATTAATAAGAAACTTTGATTCGTTTCCCCTTTAATTTCAGAAGCCATGCCTAGTTCTATTTAGAAGAGATGATAATGGAATAAAGATTAGGTCGAAACAAAATAATCCTAATAGGGCACCTAGGTGGTTCTATGGTGGATAGAGTGCTGGGCTTGAAGTCAGAAGACTCGTCTTTCTGCGTCTGAATCAAGTCTCAGCCAGTTACCAGCTACATGAGCCTGGGCAACTCATTTAACCCTGTTTGACTCAATTCCTCATGGTAAAATGAGCTGGAGAAGAAAAGGCAAACCACGTTAGTACCTTTGCTAAGAAAACTCCAGATGGGATCACAGAGTTGGACATGGCTAAACTGGCTGAACAGCAACAATGGAAACGTAATGAATTTAAGTCATTACGTTTTATATTAATTGTTCTTGAAAATATTCCATTTTGTATCAATTGTTCTTGACGTTAAAAGTGTTGGTATATATTTTAAATAGAGGATGGCTTTCCATGTGGACATTAATGCTCTGGCATTTTGATTGTATTTGTATTTATTTTATATTTTCATAGCAGATAAACAAGGCATGGGTATGAAACAGTCAAAGACTTTACAGCAATCGCCAAAGGCTGTATAAACGTCACAGGCCAGCTTTTCAATATCAATGATAATTTATATTTTAGGTTCCTAGAACTTTTTGCCACACTTTTTTTTAACATGGGTTCATGGAGCTCAGAAGGGTGATGGTTACGCTAACTCAACTTCTTGGCGATCCTTAGGATGAGCTGGAATTATTCATAAATTTAATGTAGGCGAGTATGAATGCAGAAAAGGATCACTCCACATTTTCAGGCAGACAGATGAAAAACTTGCTCACCTCACAGGAACCTGCTGGATCCCTCAGTTCTCAGGGAAGGACCTTAGATTACTATTGGATCTTGGCCAAGGAATGAGCCTCCATCTCTGCTTCTATTGATCTGAACAACTGAAGGAGATTGCAGTCTGGCATTCAGTTTCAGTCTATTCCAAATCAATTGATTTAGTGAACACTTACCAAAGATATACAAAACATAGTCATCACTACAGTAAACTGTGATCTACCTTGGTGGACATTTGCTCTCCCATCATTAATAACTCAAATCCACTTATTCAGTAATTATCAAGAAAGTAACAAAATTGGTGACACAGAAAATTGTACAAGAAATGCCAATGTCCAACACCATTTACTTAGGAGACTTATGCTCATGAGAACAAACATTTTAATAATTCTGTTAATTAAAGAGAACAATTCTGTTCACTTCTTTGGAATTTAGATGCTTTAATTCAGATTGTGGCTGGAAGAGTGGAATATATGTCATTTAGGTGACCCTAATCTAAAAAAAAAGCCAGCTAGCCATATTTGGCCTGAAATCTCCATGAGTTTTAGACTCTGATAGCTGCATAGGGTCATCAATCAATCAATCTATCACTAAGAACTTACTGAGCATCCAGTGGGCATTAGGTACATAAACTGGATACTTCTTTAGTCTGTTGCTCTGTATTCATTAAAAATTCTGTTAACCTTGGGGTTCTTTTTTAATTTTTGTTTCACTTTTTTCTCAAAAATAGTTATTTTAAGGATACAAATCTTTGAAAGTCTCACGAAAAGTGTTAGATATGATTGGCATCCTTTGCCTCTGGTCTTCCTTTCTTTTCTCTCAACACTCAAAGTAGCCTTGAATGGGAAATTAAGTAAAATGTAGGTGAAAGATATATATGGACAAAGGGTAGAGCAGCCACACTGTGTGGTGAAAGTAGTGGATTTATGTTTATTAGTTACTCAAATGGATAGAGGCAGTATAGATTTAAATCTCAATTCTGACCCTTAACAAGATGCTAAACCTCTGCTGACTTCAAACAACTCTGGGATTTATCTACTAACTTTTATGTGGGTTATGATCTACCTAAGTAGACTATGATTCCATACCAAGAGTTCTTCACTCCTTCACAGGACCATAAAACTCATTTGTTTTGTTGTAGATTCCTTTCTTTCACCTGTTGATGCCTTAGGGATTCCTTGTCTTGCCCCAGAAGTATGGATTCTGATGAAGAGACCTGCCAGTGAGTGTATAAAGAGGGTGGGAAGCAAAATGTGGGCATTCACTTATCAGTTTTAAATAAGCAGAGGGTTAAGAGGGAAGTATTTTTATTTTCATCATCTAGTTGAGGAAACTGAGGCTCAGAGAGATGAATGAAGTGCTTAAAGTCACATAGATTTATTTTCTGCATTCAAGCATACTATTAGTACTGGTTTATGTTTTAAATTATGTTTCTTTGATGGATCTATTGCCCAGTCATGGTGGGCACTTCCTGTAATGAGGCAGATTTCTCCTATGACTAAATTCTGTACCACTCTAAAATTTTTATAATAATATCTTTTGTTTTTAAATGATCTTTATTTATGAATATGTATCCCCCTCCACTCATATAGGGAATAATCTCTTGTAAAAAAAAAAACATTTAACATAGAAGAACTTTTTTTTTAACAGGCAGTTCAGAAAAACCATCCCACACACCATCTGATTCTGACATTATATGTAATGTTTCATTTCTATAGTCTCTCACTTCTGCATCAAAGGAAGAGATTTGTATTTTTCTTCTTTTCTTCAGGGGAAATATTGACCAGCATAATTACATAACATTCATTTTATCTGATTTTTGTTCTTTTTATTTATATTGTCAAAGTCACCATGTATATTGACTTCCAAGTTCTGCTTATTTCACTTTGTGTCATTCATAAAAGTTTTTCAATGCTTCTCTGAATTCATGTTCCTAATTGCTTATGGTACATAGTCCGTTACTACAATTTGTTTAGCCACTTCCCAATTAATGAGCATAAATTTCATTTCCATTTCTTAATTACTGTTTGAAAAAGAGTGCTATTATGAATATTCCAGTCTATATAGAGCCTTCCCCCCCTCTTTAAAATGAAATCTTGGACCTCCTAGCAATAGGATTTCCAGTTGAAAGGTTAAAGTTTAATCGCTTCCTTAGCATAATTCCAAATTGCTTTACAAAATGGATGTATAAATTCACAGATCAATCAACAGTTCATAAGTGCTCCTTTTTCCCCGTAACTCCTTCAACATCAACTCTTCCTATCTTTTGCCATTTTTGCCAATTCATTAGGTTTAACATTAGGTGTAAAACTCCAGACATTTCAAAATTCCCATTTCTCTTATGTTTAATGATTTGGAGTAATCTTTCATATCGTTACAAATGGTTAGAGACTCTTCTTTACAGAAGTATTTGTTTACATCTTTATCCACTGAGGGAATGGCTTGGTTCCATTTGTATTATTTTCCTCTATATCTTGGATATTACACCCTTGTCAGAGATATTTGATACAAAGGTTTTTTATTTTAGGTATATTGACTACTTCCCTTCTTATCCTAGGGATGTTGATTTTATTTAATGCAAAAACTTTCCAATTTCATGCAATCAACATTATCTTTTGATCTTTTGTAACTCATTAGGTTAACATTTCTCTGCCTAGTCCTAGTTGTGAAAGGTATTTAAATTGGGTCTCTACTTTAAGATGTTACCTTTAATATTTAGGTTGTATATCCAATTTGAGGTTATTTTGGTATATGGTATAAGATGCTGGTCTAAATTTAATTTCTGCAATCTGCGTTGATCCTTGTCAATGCATTTCCACAAATACTCCGTGGAAAATCTTTCCCACATGGTCTTCCCATGGTTCTTTTAATCTTTCTTAGACTGTCTATAATTCCTCACTGTCTATATGGCTAGCCTACCTCCTTTTAATGTTTGCACATTTTCTAGGTGCTCAAGTATGTATTTTATAACACTTTTCAGGGACAAATCATCACTGGTGAGATAACACTGCTGAGACTTTTCCCCTAAATGTTAAATGATGATATTACCTCTCCAGTGCCTGTCACATGACAGCAATAGGGTTAAAATAAATGAAAGCATAAATTATAGGATATAGATCAGGAGCCCCGTTTTGTGGAAGCTGGCGTTAATCTACTGTTGGTATCTGCTAGATGGCATATCAGACTTAGAGAAATTGTTGCATGTACAGCTCAATGCATATAGGTAGGCACCAAGTGATGTAGTGGCATGCTGGATCTGGAGTCAAGAAGACCTGAGTTTGAATCCTGACCTACACACTGAATAGATGTATGATCATATGAAAGTCATTTACCTTCTTGGTGCCTTATTTTCTTCTTCTGTAAAGTGACAAATTTTTTGAATATTTCATATAAAATCTTATGTAAATTTATGAATCTATCACATAAAATAGACTGGATGGCCTCTATAAAGTAAATATATATGTAAAGGAACTGATCATTCGTGACTCCCTAGCTAAAAACATTATCATAAGGTGTTAAACCATCAATATCCCTTTATGATGTGTTTATACCTTTGCTGATAAACTGTTTTGGATAAGCAGGGCTTTAGTTGCAAAGATTCACTTATAAGAGCTCAGGGTCAAGAGAATCCAGGTTCTGGAATGCTTAGTGGAGGAGACTTAAACAGAGAGGGAAGAGGACATCTAGCAGTGGAAAAAGAGATATCCCATTGAGCAATTGTTGAGTTCATCACAAAAGAGAGTTCAAGACACAGAAGAGTTAGCAGACACAAACACACTCCTGAAAGGTAATCATAGATATACTCATAATGATAATGATGATTATAATAAAATAGCTAGCATTTATATAGTACTTTAAGATTTACAAAGTGCTTTACAAATCTTATGTCATGGATACAGAAGGAAGCCTAGAGCATCAGGGGCCCTGGCAGCAGAGAAGAGAGTCAGCTATAGAAAGGAGCAGGTCTTAGGAACTCAGTTAATCAACTTTTCCAACAGAGATACTAAACCTAAGGGCAGATATGTGAGATTTCTACAAAGAGTGAAAAGATTTCTAGACCTTAGAGTACCAGGAATTGTGAGCCCTTGCCAGCCCTATGTCCTACATGTGTGCTTCATTACTATTGTATTCTAAGTTTCTCATTTTTCCCATGGATGTTTTTTGGAGATTATATGTTAGGTTTATGTGGGAAATGCTTTATACCTACTCTTTTTACTATGTCATTTTATTAACTGCTTCTTCCAAGAACTAATTGTGTCTACTAATTGATTGCTAATGAGCAGCACACTTGTGGGGGTGAATCTATCCCACTGTTACAGGTATAGACCAATAGGTATATCACTAGAGTCCAAGAGTAGTAGTCATCCTCTGGAGACCCAGCTCTTCCATGTGAGTGCAACTGGGGATATCTTGAAAGGTCTCTTGAAGGAAATAGTACTTGATCTAAATTAGAAGGAAATTAGGAATTCTTAGAGGAGGAAGAGAGGAGTTAGTACATTCCATATACTGGGACAGCCTGTGTAAAGGCACGAAAATGGGAGATAATGACGTGTGAAGGATAGTAGGTTATTTTGGTTACACTATAGAGTTCCATAAAAAAACTGGGCAAAATAATTTTTTAAAAGATAGAGATTAGGTCTATGATTTTATTGACACAGGATATTTCTGGGTAAGGAAACTCATCTATTGACGAAGGTTGGCAATGTCTTTGTAACTTATACTTTTAGGGAGTTGACCTGAGGTTAAGTGAGTTGCCAAAGGCCACACAGCCATATGCATCAGAGAAGAGACTTGAACCTGCATCTTCTTGACTGTGATGTCAGTCATCTATCCACTATGCCATGCCAATGGAAAGACAGAGTACTCTATTGGGAGGAAGGTCCTGCATTTGAATCTTGGCCCAGCTATGTATTCACTGTCTGACTTTAGATGAATCTGGGCCTCATTTTCCTATCTGTAAAATGAGAAACTTAGACCAGATAATTTCTAATGTCTCTTCCAACTCTAAATCCTATAAGCTTACCAATCCTCCCTCTTTCCTAGAAAGTCAGCAGAAGAAGACATAAATACTTGGAAAGATAGTCATTGCTCATGGTTGAGCCATGCCAATTTAAGAAAAATGACCTTGCTACTCACATTTTGGAAACACTAGACAGAGCCATACCTAAACTTTGTTTTAGAAATTTCCATGGAATTATTTCAGATCCAAGGCAAAAAAAAAATCCAATCCCCTTTTTTTGGGATCAGGACTTATTATCAGGATGGAACCTAGCTCTGTGAGATTCTGGAGCCCCTTGTTCAGACCCCTTTGTCTTTCAGAGTACAGTAACATGGGATAATTAAAATCCACATATTATCCAAAAACCTTGGTTTGGTGATTAGTTTTGACCTCTCTTTCTAAGAATTGCTACAAAGAACAGAATAGATTGGCTTAAGATTCAGCTTCTTTTATTTCCCCAGCCTGGATGGAGGAGTGGATGAGCAAGAAATTATTAAAAAAGAGAGGGAAACAGAGGGAAAAGGAAGAAATCAAGGTTCAGTGGAGTCCAGAAGGATAGATAGATGGCAGACAGAAGAGGACACTTGACTTAGAGTCAGAAAGACCTGTATTTGAGTCCTGCCTCAGACGCCTGCTTGTCGTGTGACCCTGGGCAGGTCACTTAATCTCTTTCATCTGTAAGATGAGAATACTAATAGCACCTACCTCATAGCTATTTGGCTCTGGGCAAGTCACAACTTCTCGGGCTTAGTTTCTTCAACTGTAAATAATCACACTTATAACAAAGAAATTTTATGATGATCCAATGAGATAATATATAAAGTACTTTAGAAACCTCAGAGCACTATATAAATGATACTTATTAGTATTATAATTACAACTAACTTACAAATTTTTCTTGAAAAATCTGTATATATCTAAATCAAATAATTTGCAAACAGAAGCTAGAAAAATCAGTCTCTCTCATGATCCTTTGACCGTTCAAAATTTCCCCTGCCTCCCTCCTTGTATCCATTTAATTGTGGAAAAATTGGTTCCTTGTACCTCCTTGGGCTTGAGAACCAGAAATAAATTCTCCAGAGTGTCATGCTTCATTTGGATAATAACAGGATTTTATGCCCTTGCTGCATTCATGCTCTGCACCTTCCTGTGTGCAGAGGTTCCATTCTATCCATACCATTGTTGGCTGTTTGGATTGTTACCTCCCTCCATCACCACAATGAAAGCAAGGAGACTGAGAGCTGGCGCCTGGGAGCCTCTCCTGAGTGTGGGTAGATGGCAAGAAAGCTAGACTAAGATCTTGCCTCAATGACAGGGTAAAATTCTCAAATACCACAGAGAGGGAAGGAGATGGTTTGTATTTAAAAAGGAGGGCAGTGGTGAAGAAGCATTGTGCATGAAGAGAAACATTTTCCTCATTTGAATGACTTCTCCACAATTACATGGAAATGACCCAGCCCAGTGGAGAAGAAACATGGCTGAACATGCCACAGTGATCCCAGTGGAATCCCCTCAAAAGTTCTTCTTTGAAACAGAAAGCAGAGCCAAGAAGAATTCCTATGGCAGCCATGTAATTAGCCAAGGCCCATGGGCCCCTAGCCCAAGGAAAGTTAGGTCATGCTTGAAAGAAATCAGATAGCCGACACATAAGAATTTGAAGGAAAGTTGAAAAATGAACACTCAGCATTTAAATGGGTCTGGGCTCCTAGACTTCATTTTCTTCCAATGCATTTTGGTGCTAACACTAAAAAATGGACGGAACAAAACTGGAAAATCTGGTCAATTTTTCTCTTTGCTACAATAATAAAAATCATATACAAGAATGCTTTTAAACTGCTTTATTGCTGTCTTTTTAAAAAAGAAATGCCACATTTTCCAGCAAACACCCCTCCCAACCAGTGAATTCTTCCTTTTTTTGGTTTTATTTTTTTTCAATTAACAAGCACTTATTTTTTTTTTCTCCCTCCACCTCCCCTGCCCCTATTGAAGAAAGAAAAATAAAAACCAAACCCTTGTAAAAAATATGCATAGTCAAACAAAACAAATTCCTACATTGGCCATGTCCAAAAATATATGACTTACCCTACATCTTGAGTCCATCATTTCTCTGTCATCATCTTTCCTCTGGCATCATATTTGGTTATTGCATTGATCAGTGTTTTAAAATCCTTCAAAGTTGTTTACTATTATGATATTGTTATTGTTGTATAAGTCCCCGTGCCCCCAAACAGTCCCTTTCATTATTTTTTATTGTGAAATGGTATTCCATTACATTCACATACCATAATTTAACAGTTCTCCAACTTATGGGCATCTCCTTAGTTTCCAGCTCTTTGTCTCTACAGTACAAGCTGTCAAAAGTAATTTTGTAAGGACATATCCTTTTCTTCTTGTTTTGATCTCTTTGGGGCATAGGCTTGTGACTGGGAAAGGGGGTGGAGGTGGAGAGAGCTTGGGAGAGGAAAAATCCTGGTCTTCTGGCTTTGAGAGAGGATACACAGTTTTGGCTCTTTTCAGTGAGAGGTTCCCTCCAGGAAGAAGCCCCCATAGAGGGCGTGCCATCTTAAGGGTGTCTCTATCCCCAGTTTTCTACACTAGAGACCTAGGGGAATTTCTCCTTGGGTGAGATGGGGAGCCCTCTCTCTTGGTTAAGCTGAGATATCTTAATTCCAGTGGGAGAGGTCATTCACTTGGTGTGTTATTATCTGGTATTTGCTCTTCTGTGTAATTTTTCTGATTTCTGTTTGTTGTTGGCTTGGTTAAATGGGTTGATTCACTATTCATTATGTGTGATGGTCTTTGTCTAACTGACATTTGATGGAAGGAATCAAGCCTTTGGATACAGCTTGGGACACTCCTCTGTAAAGAGAAAATGACCAAAATGGTGGCTTTTACCTAAAAATTATTTCCCCTAGACTAACAATATTTGGGGAGCAGAAAGATATAATTCTTGTCTGGCATCATCCTCTCTGAGGAGAAGAGAATGTGATAGCTTTATGGCTCCAATCTCAGGCTCCCCTCCAAGCAGGAAACAAAATCTCCCTTGGAGAGAGGTGGAGAAACCTCTAGAGAAATCTATTTATGCCCCTCTATGAGCCACATCTAGACAAACTCATATGGGCAACACACAAACACAGACACACACACAGACACACAGCCCCACCCCCCTTTTATAGACTTATTGCTGGGTAAATCCTGCCTTGGAAAGAAAATAATCCCAGCAAAACTGATCTGACAAAAGGACCTCATTTGTGGTTCTTGTATTCTTATATTTCCATAGTCTCCAACCTTTTTATTAAAAGGAATGAAGTGAGCTTTATCCTCTGTTTTCTAGGTCCAACATTGGTCTTTATTTCCACTGTCTTTTACCATCTTTATTTATTTCATCCTAGTCACTGTGTGTATTTCTCCCATTTGTACGTATCGCGTTATGTATATACTAAACAAACTTTCCCATGCTTCCAAATTCCCAATATTTGTTGTTTCTTATTGCAATATAATCTGGAGAAGGAAATAGCAAACTGCTCCCATATCTTTGCCAAAAACCCCCATAGATTGTTGGTCGATGCAATCACAAAGAGCTGGACATGACTGAATGGTTGAACATTGCATAATAATGCTTTATTCACATGCCGTAATTCATTCAGCCATCTCTCAATTGATAGGTAGCCACTCTGTGTCTATTTTCTTGCTAACACCAAGAGTGCTATTATGAATATTTTTGTAAATATGGGGCAACATTGCTTTTTAAAATTATTTTGTTTTCAGTTTTCTACAATCACTTCCATGTATCTTAGATTTTTTTCCCCTGCCTAACCTTCTTTCTGCTCTCTCTCCACTCCTTCCCCTGTCCCTCCCCACTCATTCCTTGAGACCACTTGCAATCTTATATAAGATTGTACTACTCATACGTTCTGATTAAATACATTTTCACCTTAGTCATGTTGCATAAAAGAATTAAAAAGAATGGGAGAAACCATAAAACAAAACAAAACACAAGAGAATGTGGTCTGCTTCATTTTGCAATACAATTCCATAGTTCTTTCTCTGGATGTGGAAGGTGTTTTGCCTCAAGAGTCCACTGGGAATTATTTAGGTCCTTGCCTTGCTGTGAAGCACTAAGTCTCCTCACACACTGTGGTTGTTGCTGTGTACAAAATTCTCCTAGTTCTGCTCCTGTTATTCAGCATCAGTTCATATAAGTCCTTCCAGGCCTCTCTGAAGTTTTCCTCTTCCTCATTTCTTATAGCACAATAGCTCCATGATGTTCATATAGCACAACTTATTCAACTATTCCCCAATTGATGGGCTTCCCCGTGATTTCCAATTTTTGGCCACCACAAAGAGAGCTGCTATAAATAATTTTGTATATATGGACCCTTTCCCATTTTTATGTTGCCTTTGGGATACAGTCCTAGAAGGGATATTGTTGGGTCAAAGGGTACGCAAATTTTTGTAGACTTTTGGGCATAGTTCCAAATTGCTCTCCAGAATGGCTGGATCAGCTCACAGCTCCACCAACAATGAATTAGTGTTCCAACTCACCTACATCTTCTCCAATATTTATTGTCTTCCTGTTTTGTCATGTTAGCCAAGCTGGCAGGTGTGATGTGGTATCTCAGAACCGTTTTGATTTGCATCTCTCTAATCAATAGTGATTTAGAGCATTTTTTCATATGACTAGAGATAGCTTTAATTTTTTCCTCTGATGACTGCTTGTTTATATGCTTTGACCATTTATCAATTGGGGAATGACTTGTATTCTTGTACATTGGACTCAGTTCTCTATATATTTTAGAAATGAGGCCTTTATCACAGACACTAGTTGCAAAAATTCTTTCCCAGTTTTCTGTTTCCCTCCTAATCTTGGTTGCATTGGGTTTGTTTGTGCTAAAATTTTTCAATTTAATGTAATCAAAATTATCCATTTTGTACTTCATAATATTCTCTATCTCTTGTTGGGTCATAAATTTCTCCATTCTCTATAAATCTGACAAAAACAATTATTCCTTGCTCCTCTAATTTGTTTATAGTATCAGTCTTTATACCAAGATCATGTATCCATTTGGACTTTATTCTTGTGTATGGTGTCAGACACTGGTCTATGTCCAATTTCCGCTGCACTGTTATCCAGTTTTCCCAGCAATTCTTGCCAGATAGTGAGTTGTTATCCCAAAAACTGGGGTCCTTGGGTTTATCAAACAGTAGATTTCTATATTCAATGAATATTGTGTCTTGAGTACCTCACCTATTCCATTGGTCTACCCCTCTGTGTCTTAGCCAGTACCAAGTGGTTTGATGATTGCTGCTTTATAATACAATTTAAGATATGGTATGGCTAGGCCACGTTTCCTAGCATTGCTTTTCATTAGTTCCCTTGATATTCTGGACCTTTTGCTCTTCCAGATGGATTTTGATAGCATTTTTTTCTAGCTCTAGAAAATAATTATCTGGTAGTTTGATTGGCATGGCACTGAATAAGTAAATTAATTTAGGTAGAATTGTCATTTTTATCATATTAGCTCGGCCAACCCATGAGCAACTGATGTTTTTCCACTTACTTAGATCTGGCTTTATTTGTGTGAAAAGTGTTTTGAAATTGTGTTCATAGAGTCCCTGGTTTGTCTACCATAGCTTTAAATGGGATTTCTCTTTCTATCTCTTGCTGTTGGACTTAGTAATATGTAGAACTGCAGATGATTTATCTGGGTTTATTTTGTTACCTGTAACTTTGCCAAAGTTCTTTATTATTTCAAGTAGTTTTTTACTTTGGGATTCTCTAAGTATATCATCATATCATCTGCAAAGAGTGAAAAATTAGTGTCTTTTTTGCTGTTGTAATTCCTTCAATTTCTTTTTTCTTCTCTTATTGCTAAAGCTAACATTTCTAGTACCATATCGAATAACAGTGTGATAATGGACATCCTCGTTTCACTCGTGATCTTATTGGAAATGTGTGTAGCTTATCCCCATTGCATATAATGCTTGCTGATGGTTTGAGGTAGATACTATTTATTATTTTATGTAAACTTCCATTTATTCCTATGCTCACCAGTGTTTTCAATAGGAATGGGTGTTATATTTTGTCAAAAGCTTTTTCTGCATCTGTTGAGATAATCATGTGGTTTCTGTTAGTTTTGTTGTTGATATGGTCAATAATGCTGAAGGTTTTCCTAATATTGACCCAGCCCTGCATTCCTGCTATAAATCCTACCTGACCATAATATATTATTCTTGTGTTAAATTGCTGTATTCTTTTTGCTAAAATATTATTTAAAATTTTTGTATCTATATTCATGAGAGAACTTGGTCTATAATTTTTTTTTCTCTTTTGGCTCTTCCTGGTTTAAGTATCAGAATCATATTTGTATCATAAAAAGAATTTGGTAGGAATTCTTCTTCATCAATTTTCCCAAATAGTCTATGTAATACTGGAGTTAATTGTTCTTTAAATGTTTGATAGAATTTATTTGTAAATCCATCTGGACCTGGAGATTTTTTCCTAGGGAGTTCATTGATAACTTTTTCAATGTCTTTTTCTGATATGGGCTTTTTTAAGTATTCAACTTCCTTTTCTGTTAATCTGGGAAATTTATATTTTAAAAAATATTCATCCATCTCATTTAGATTGTAGAATTTATTGGCATACAGTTGGGCAAAGTAATTTCTAATTATTGCTTTAATTTCCTCCTCTTTGGAGGTGAGTTCACCCTATTCATTTTTGATATTGGTAATTTGGTTTTCTTCTTTCTTTTTTTAATCAAATTGACCAAAAGTTTTTCAATTTTATTGGTTTTTTCATAAAACCACCTCTTAGTTTCATTTATAAATTCAATAGTTTTCTTAATTTCAATTTTATTAATCTGTCCTTTGGTTTTCAGTATTTCTAATTTGTACTTAGTTGGGAATTTTCAATTTGTTCTTTTTCAAATAATTTTTTACTTTGGGATTCTCTTTGGGATTTTCACCTGCATGCCCAATTCATTGATCTCCTCTTTTTCTATTTTATTCATGTAGGCATTCAAAGACATAAAACTTCCCATAAGAACTGCTTTTGCATGATCCTATAAGATTTGGTAGATTATCTCATTATTGTCATTCTCTTGAATGAAGTTGGTGATTGTTTCTATGATTTGTTGTTTAACCCACTCATTCTTTAGGATTAGATTATTTAGTTTCCAATCAATTTTTGGTTTATCTTTCCATGGTCTTTAATTACATATAATTTTTATTGCATTGTGATCTGAGAAGGATGCTTTTTATGCCCTTGTACATGGTCAATTTTTGTATATGTGCCATGTACTGCTGAGAAAAAGGTATATTCTTTTCTATGCCCATTCAATTTTCTCCAGAGAGCTCTTATATCTACCTTAGCCAGAGTTTTATTCACCTCCTTAACTTTTTTCTTGTTATTTTGAGGTTAGATTTATCAAGTTCAGAGATGGGGAGGTTGAGGTCCCCCACTAGTATAGTTCTGCTGTATTTTTCTTCCTGTAACTCCCTTAACTTCTCATCTAAGAACTTGGATGCTATATCACTTGGAGCATATATGTTTAGTAATTATATTGCTTCATTGTCTATGGTACCTTTCAGCAGGATATAGTTTCCTTCCTTATCTCTTTTGATTACCTCTATTTCTGCTTTTGCTTTGTCTGAGATTAGGATTGCTACCTCTGTTTTTTTTTTACATCAGCTGAAGCACAATTTATTCTGTTCCAACCTTTTACCTTTACTCTGTTTGTATCCCCCCATTTCATTTGTGTTTCTTATAAACAACATATTGTTGGATTATGGTTTTTAATCCATTCTGCTATCCATCTCTGTTTTATGGGAGAGTTCATCCCATTCACATTTACAGTTATGATTTCTGTGTCTTTCCCTCTATCCTCTTTCCCCCATTTATGTTTTTAGTTATCCCTTCTCCCTTTCCCTCCACAATAGAGTTTTAATTTTTGACCCCCTCCTCCTTCAGTTTTTCCTCCCTTCTTTCAGCCCCCCTCCCTTTTACTCCCCCTTTCCCTTAGTATCTCTTCCCTCCCTTTTAGCCTCTCCTCTCCTTTCTTTCCCTTTTCCACTTCTACTGCCTATAGAGCTAGTTAGATTTCTATACTTAACTGAGTTTGTTGTTCCTTCCTTGAACCAAATCAGATGAGAGTAAATTTCAAACAATGCTCTTTTCCCTCCCGTCTTTCCCTCTACTGTAATATATTTTTGTGCCTCTTCCTGTGATATAATTTACCTTTTTTTGCCTCCTCCTATTCAAATCTCCCGTTAAAATCCCTTTTCACCTTTAAATCCCATTTTTATCATCACATCATTTTCTTTACACCCACTTCCTCTATCTATGTATATCCCAGTTATACATCATAATAAACATACAATTCTTAAGATTAACAAGTATCATTTTCCTCTATAGAGATGTAAACAGTTTGCCCATATTGAGTAACAAGTATTTTTCCCCCTCTTTACCTTTTTATGCCTCTCTTGAGACTTGTGTTTGAAGATCGAATTTTCTATTGAGCTTTAGTCTTTTCATAAGGAAGGTCTGGAAATCCCTGATTTCATTGAATGTCCATCTCCTAGAGGCAAGGTGACTTTTAAGAGATAATTTTCACATTGGAAAAAAATGGTATTTTAATGGGGAAGCTTATCCTCTAGGGTCTCAATCATGATATAGGTATTAAAAATACTAGAATAGTGGCCTATTCTGACATCTTTCTACTCGAACTGAAGACAATCTTTTTTCCCAGAATAGAAAACTTATTCAGTTTCAGAGATGGGTTTGATTTCCTAGAATTACGATCACTAAAGAAAAAAATCTGTTTCTTTATGGTGGCCAAACAGAGAGAAAATGTCTTCTTGGTTAATCTAATAAAGATGGTTATATTTTTGTTTTTAGAAAGTTGCCTAGAAAACTTAGATGTTAAATGATCTGCCCAGGTTCACACAGTCAGTTTGTATCAGAGGTGAACCCTCTGAGTCTTTACAAGTCTGTAAGTGGCATTAGTAGAGTTTCCTTGCCTAGAAATTCCCTATGTCAAATGAAATAACAGTTCCAAATCTCCCCCTCTTGCCTTCTCTCCCCTTCTCCCTCTCTCTCCTCATCCTCTCCCCCTATTCCTCTCTCTCTCCCTCTATTCCTCTCTCTCTCCCTTTTCCTTTTCCTTTTTTCTTATCTTTGACTAGATTGAAAGGGGAATCCTTAGAATAGAAATCTATGAAAGATGGAATAATTGGTTTCTGGAAGACATTTCTCCATGCTATTGACATTACTATTGTTCTGCTTAAGTAAATAAAAAAAAATCCAGAATACTACTATACATTTTTATTTTACATTGTTGTGGAATTTTATCTTGCTTCTTGATTCCTATAAGATATAACTGGGAATTGCTTGGGTGGGAGAGAATTCCACTTAGTAAAAAGAAACTGTCCATTTGGACCTCTTTCTGAGCAGAAATATTTGTTTGTTAATAAACTGGTTTTGACAGATCTTGACCAAAAATGGAGAAGACACTTTTTCTTTCACATCATGGAAGGCATCTTTTGTGGAAGGATATTCATGTGAAATACATTAGTACAAAAGATACTGCAAAGCTTTTAAATTTAATTCTCATGAATGTATTAGCTCTGTATGGATATGTTTACTGAGCACTGGAGACAGGATGAGGAGACACTTGATACCATCAGAGCTTTCTTTCTGTGCCATTGTTTTTGCAAAGGAAATGAGGTCATGGATAATTGGGGTAATGAAGGAAAGTGAATTGGTAAAATGCTCAAAAGCCTTAATGAAAGTTCTCTAAGGACTGAAAAATTCTATACTTCATTTCCAGTCATCAGTGATGGCACCACCAGGTCACATAGGGCATTTCTAGATGCATGGTGGCAGTAACTATGCTAGAACCCTTACATTCATTTCTATTCATTTGACTTATTAACCTACTCTAGGAACACTATGCAGGATTACTTCAGTAAGAAAATGTCTTTTATCTTTTCCTCCCTATATCTGGGCTGGCTTTCCCTCTGTAGGTGAAGAAACAGTTAATGATTGACAACTAACTGATGGCACTTTGGTCAAATATGATTTTGCCTGTATGACAGACCACAATCCGTCAATTAATTAGTCAACCAAAAAACATTGATTAGACCATTTTTGATATCCTTGGTTCCCTTTGTAATTCTAATGATTTTCTGCACTTAAGAACATCCTACTGGCTTTACCATCTTTCCAAGGGATCCATTAAACAAAAAGCTCAGACTTCCTTGTACAGAGTGAAGAGAAAAGGGCCCAGGGCAGACTTTTGGTGGTATATTCATGTGACATGTTATGGATGATCCAGACAAGGAGACTGAGAAAGTGGATTGATACAGATAGGAGGAAGATCAAGGGAGAGCAATGTCACGAAAACCCAAAGAAAAGAGAGTATTTGAGAGGGATAGAGGGAGGAGAGACAGACGGAGAGAGAGACACACACGCACACACATACACACAGAGACAGAGAGAGAGAGAGAGAGAGAGAGAGAGAGAGAGGCCCATAGTTTGAAATGCAACAGAGAAGACAAGAAGGACAAGGTCTGAGAAAACACTACTAGTCTTAGCAATGAAGATTATTGGAGAACTTCCAGGTCACGTCACCAGTAAGATGATGCATTAGTCATTTTCTCTAAATAACTTTAACGGTCTATTCCTTCCCAAAAATGAATTATTCACCAGATCCATGGGATGAAGAAGAGATAACCATAATAAGATAAAAATCTTTTTGATTTGTCCTTAAGACACCTACTCAGCAGCCCTCCTTCACCAGCCTTCACATAGCTCAACAGGGACATACAAGATGTCTCTTAGCTACAGAGACACTGATGGTACATCCCACTGACTGCCACTCCCCATCCATAGTAAGTGGTAGACACTGGCCTTGCCCAATCAAATAATGAGGGAGAAGGGTACTTTAGAGTCTTTAACCCCATATGGAACATAGATTAAAGAAGAAATACATAAGAATGCAGCTCATGAATCAGATAATAAAATTTTAGAATAAACTGGAAGGGAAGAGAATTAAGAGAATAAAGTAAAGATAAACTTCTTAAAAAATTAGTCCAATGCAAAGCCATACAGACATCCCATAGAACACTGGGGCTCAGTATTTAAAAGTACGCTCAAAGGTATCTTAGCCTTTACCCTTCTTTTGCTCTGGGAACAAGAATAAAATCAAGATTTCTATTGTTACTCCAGAGGGAATAGTGGCCAACTGCCTTCTTGATCCATATACAATCCCTGCGATTGCCTAGATCAGGGATGGGGAACTTGTGGCCTCAAGGTCACATGTGTCCTTCTAAGTCCTTAGGCTCAGCATTTTGATGGAGTCCAAGTTTTACAGAACAAATCCTTTTATGAAGGGGATTTGTTCTGTGAAGTTTGGATTCTGTCAGTGTGCTGTACTCAAGGACCTAGAGGGTCACATGAGTCCTTAAGTCCTCTAGGCCATCCCTGGCCTAGACCACAACTTATTTCCCTAGCCAGCATTTCCTAATGTTGTATGCCTTTATTGGGATGAGGACCAGGACTGTCTTACCTTCATATTCCTATCCCCAGAGCCCAACAGTCATTAGTACATAGTAGGCAATTAAAAATACTTGTTGATTCATGAATTATTGAAGAAACAATTGTAAATCCTGATGGTTTCCGCAGGTAAGGGCTGAAGCTCTAGATTGAGCCAGCTTTTCATTTGGGCTCTAGTAGAAGATGATTTCCCTGAGGTCAAGGACTCTTTCTTGCTTATGTTCATTTGGCATCCTTGTCGCAGAAGACATAATGGTCAAGTAATGAATGCTTGTCAAACTGAATTGTCATGATGTGAAAGTAAATGCTCCTGACCATGGTTTCAGTTACTTCTGTCAAGCAGAAATCATAATGGACACACAGTTGATGCCACTCTATACACTAAGGAGCACTTCTTTAGTGACTTTTGTAGGTGAACCTTGTTTTGGGGGAGAAGAAATTGTTGCTATAAAATCAAGCTCTGATGTAGTCCACCCCAAATGGCATTTGAGCTTTGAACTATCTAAGAGTCCCTGAACCTCAGAGGTGGAAGGGACTCAGAACCATCTGACTCATCCATCCTTGAACCAAAGTCACCTCTGTAACATACCTGACAAGTGGTCATCCCCCTGAAGGTATCAAGTGTGGAGGAACCCATCCCCTCCCAAAGCAGCCCCACTGAGCTTTTGGGAGCTCTGTTAGAAAACTTTTTTCACTCATCAAACTTGAAATTGCCTCTTTGCAATTTCTACCCTTTGTTTCTAGTTTTTAGTTTTGCTTTTGCCTTCCAGAGGTCAAGCAAAAGTTTCCAACACCTATTGTCCTGCAAAGGCATTGAAAGGCCCTTTAAGAGCTTGGAGTCAGTTTAGTTCATTCCCCTTTGATTTTCTCTTCTCCCACCTTCACATTACCCAGGTCCCTTATTCCGTGCTCATGTAATTTGTTCTCCATGCCCTCAGGCAGAATGTTCTGTCCACCAGTTTCTTCTCTATTTATTGATTGATAGTGCTAAAGCACCCTCTAAATTTGGAGCCCAGGAGTTAAGCCCAGTCTCCTTGTCCTGGTTATGGCTCCAATTGGCAAAAATGGATTTTCATAATAAAGTATGTTTTCTTCAAGATGAACACACCTTTCTGACTAAAAATGACTTCTCTCTGAGCTAGGGCAGCCAGAGTTTTCTTGACAACAAAAATGAGGAACCTTATTATTAGAGTAGAAGATTCTAAAGCCCTCATGAGAAAACTATTTGGCAAAAAAACCAAGGAGGAACAAGGATTGGTTTTCTTTATTGGGGAAGTAAAGACTGAGTCTGTAATGGGTTTTTTAGCCTCATTTTAATCATACTAAGCCAAACTTTCTGATCTAAAATCGTTCAGTCTAGAGTTTGGTCTATATGGGCATTGTTAACTTTGTTACTGATGTACAAAGACTAGGGACAACAGCCAAGTAGTCTTCTAAAGGTGTATTTTTGAAGGTAGCCCTTAAAAGTATCTCTGAATGATAGCAGATTTGGGATGAAGTCATAAAGGGTTTTAACCTTCTGTGGCTGCCAAGGAAAACATGAGCGGCACAACTGCTTTCTCTGACCTGCTCTGTCTTGCAGGCAATCTTACACTCATTTGCAAATGTTCCTCCAGAATAAAGCAATTACTTTGGGTGAAACACATGGAAGCTGAGGCCCCATTCTTTTAGCCACCGCCCTTTTTCAGTCTCCTTCCTCTCCCCCTGCTTCCACCTTTCCTTCCCTCCCTAACCTCCATACCCAGAGCCAATCAATGGATTCCAGCTGGCTATCAGCAAGGAAAGAACCCAACCCCAAACCCTTTCTCTAATGGCCTGTTTGATAAATCCAGTGGAGTTGTAAGGCTTTCTTGAGGAAACTGGAAAATTAAAAAAAATGGTACCGCCAACTTTTATGCTGACAAAGAGAAGTTTCAATATCTTTTGGCCCTGTGTCTAACAACAAAAATATGGTCATTATTAATAGCAAGACCTGGGAACTCTATTCTACTCTGCTCTACTGTGCTGTCAGCAAAGAATGTGCTGCTCGCAATGTATTAGGCTCAAGCTTGACAAGTTTAAGGCACTGTGATGGTGCCGTTGCTGGGGACAGATAGATAGAGTAATCCGGCTGATAAATCAGTTCTCTTGCCTATTGGTGCTTGAATTCAAAAGTGAAGAAAGGCCCAGTTTGGGCTAGGAGGTGGGGAAGAGATTTCTTTGTGTGAATGTTTTGGACACTTTCCTACTTTTTGCCATTTTGGAATTTTTTTAGATATCATATGTGCAAGGAGATAAATGGTCACCATTGGTTTAGGGTATTAGTGGAGGGGATGGGAATGAAACAGGAACAGTTCTAGGTCTGTCATAGAGCGTTTGAATTTGCACCATAACTGTTCTCTTTTTTGACTGTGTTACCTGGGATAACAGTGGGGCAGTGGCTGGCAACAACACTGATTATCTGGGTTCAAATCTTCACTTCAACCATTTTGGAGATCAATTGGGAATTCTGCCCAAAGAGTTACAAAACTGCCCATACCCTGTGACCCAGAAATACTACTTCTACGTCTGTTTTCCAAGGCGATTCGGGAAAAAGAGAAAGAACCAATATGTTCTAAAATAATTATAGCAGCTCTCTTTGTGGGGGCAAAGAACTGGAAAATGTGGGGATGCCTATCAAATAGGGAATGGCTGAACAAGTTGTGCTGTGATTGTGATGGGATACTACTGTGCTAAAAGAAATGAGGAGCTGATCGACTTTAGAAAAACATAAAAAGGTTTGCATGAAATAATGAATAGGGAAATGAGCAGAATCAAGAGAGCAATGTGTGCAGTAACAGCAATACTGTTTTAAGAATAACTTGGAGTGACTAAGTCATTTTGACTATTACAAATAACCAGATTAAATATAAAGAACATATGAAAGAAGGTGCTATCTGCATCTAGAGAAAAAAACTGAGAAATAGAACTATGTATGGAATGGTTTTACATGCATATATATATACATATATATATATATAATACACACACACATATTTGTCTAATGGTAGCACTTCACTGTCAAATCACCACCTCCTAATTTAACATTTCTTTTTTCTTTTTTTTTAATTTTAATTTTTATTTATTTAACTTTTTACATTCATTTTCACAAAATTTTGGGTTCCAATTTTTTCTCCCCTTTTTCTCCCCTTCCCCCACCCCAATACACTGAGCAATCTAATTTTCCCTATCTCCAATCTGCCCTCTCTTCTGTCATCCCTCCCTTCTCTTGTCTCCATCTTCTCTTTTCTCCTGTAGGGCCAGATGACTTTCTATTCCTCATTAACTGTATGTCTTCTTTCCTAGTAGCAACAACAATACTAAACAGTTGTTCCTAAAACTTTGAGTTCCAAATTCTCCCCATCCCTCCCTCCCCACCCATTCCCTTTGGGAAGGCAGGCAAATCAATATAGGCCCTATCTGTGTAGTTTTGCAAATGACTTCCCTGATAGTCATGTTGTGTAAGACTAACTGAATTACCCTCCATCCTATCCTGCCCCTCATTGTTTCTATTCTGTCTTTTGATCCTGTCCCTCCTCAAGTGTTGACTTCAAATTGCTCCCTCCTCCCATTGCCCTCCCTTCCATCATCCCCCCCCCACTTATCTCCTCCCCCACTTTCCTGTACTGTAAGATAGGTTTTCATACCAAAATGAGTGTGCATTTTATTCCTTCCTTTAGTCAAATGTGATGAGGGTAATCTTCTTGTTTTTTTTTTTTCTCAGCTCTCCTCTTTTTCCCTCCACTAAAAGGTCTCCTGCTTGCCTCTTAAATGACATATAATTTACCTCATTCCATTTCACCCTCTTTCCTCCCCCTACCTTTCTCTCTCACCATTTACCTTAATTTCTTTTAAGATATGGTCCCATCCTATTCAATTCACTCTGTGCTCTCTGTCTCTGTATGTGTGTGCATGTGTGTTTGTGTGTCACGGAGATACCCCGCTCCCCTCTCGGCCAGCTCAGACGTGTCTCTCACTGACCTGTAGCGTCTGTGGGCGGAGGGACCTTCCCAGCCGCCGGAGCCTCCATCCCTGAAGCCTGCTCGGATCTGCTCCTCTGGGGCCGCGGCCAGGGCAGCGCTGGGGTGGGGTCCGCTTTTCGGAGCACGACGGACCCTGGGGATGGCTCTCCAGGGCTCTCTGGAATGGAAGTCTCTTCCATTGTGTTTCTGAACACCCTGCAGTGATCCAGAACTTGTGGGGAGCTCTTCTTACATTAAATGCATGGGCTGTGGGTTCGGAGCTAGCATACAGTGAGTCTCTCTACTCCACCATCTTGACTCCACCCCTCTAATTTAACATTTCAAAGTGGATCCTACCTGGGCATTTTGAGCTTAATGTGTCAAAATCAGACTTACTGACCTTCCTCTTAAACCTTTTCCTTACCCCTTACCTCCCAATAAGCTATGATGTTTCCCTATCATCTCCAGGAATAATAAATACAAGCTCTTCTTTTAAGCATATAAAACTCTTCAGAACTTGACTCTTTCTTGCCTTTCCTGCCTTGTTACACATCACCCTCCTCTATTCACTCTTGTTTAGCTAAACTGGACTTCTGGCTCTTTCTGCACATAACACTCTACGTCCCATCTCTATGCCTTTGATTGCATTGTCTGCAATTCCAATGCCTGGAATGTTCTCCTTCCTTAGCTCTGCCTCTTAGAATCCCTACTTTTCCTCAAGATTGCCAATGGACTACTTTTTGTCTGAGACTTTTCCTGGTCTCTCCTGCCCCACAACGTTATTTGTATCTATTCTATATCCATACACTCATTATTGGAATGGTAGCACTTTGAGGACAGGAATTCTAACTTCTTTCTTTGTGTCCCCAGTTCCAAGCACAGTGCCTGGTACATCATAGGTGCTTAATTAATACTGGTTGAGAGATTCTTTCTTGAAGTGATTGATATTACCTGGAAGAAGGCTAATCACACATAATTTTTCTGAGTAATGAAAATGAAAGTTACATTTTCTTTTAAAACAATTATCTGCTTTGGGGGAATGTTTAATTTGTATTCTGTAGTTTCAGTGTCGTAGGATGTTGACAGGATGAACTTGAAAGTGCAAGGTCAGGTTTGAAGGTTGTTAATCTGTGCTTCATGGATAAATTTCAGTGGATCAGTGAAGTTTGAGGAGAAAAAAATAATATTATTTTCCCTAATTTCTAACTGAAATTTAGCATTTCTTTCAATTCTGGATGTAGACAAAAATTTTACATATGTTATATAATAAATATAATGTAATATGATATAATGAAATATTATGTAACACAGTATGATATAACATAATAACATAATAATTACATGACATAATTATTACATAATATATAATAAGAATTAATTTTTAATTTCATAGGATTCACCAGACTGGCAAAGGGGCCTATGATTCAAAAAAAGGCTAAGAATCCTTGATTTACTCTAACTCACTCATTTTACAAATGAAATGTCACTCAATATACTTCACTCCCAGATTTTTGTATTCAGCCTTGGTCAGTGGCTCAGAGAGGCCAAATCAAAGTCATATAATTAGCAGAGCAAAGATTTGAACTCAGATCATTAAGCTTCTGAATAATTATATACCATGCTGCCTCCTGGGTGGTCTTTAGTTTTAGGAAAAGACCCACTGGCACTTTTCCATGTAGAGTCCGGGGCTGTCTGCATCTAGGTCTGAGGGGAGATGGTTTGTCTTGCCAATTTCCCTCTCTCCCATCTACCTCCCTTTTCAAGTTGGACAGATCGGGTGCTTTTTTTTTTTTTTTTTTTTTGCTGTCTCAAGCCTTGAATTTATGGCTAATTCCACAATTTTGCACTTTCTTAGCTTCAATCATTCTAGGAATGGGATAATTCTCTTTGAACTGCCTGATTCCTGAGGCCACTACCCCTGCTACTTGCTGGAACATCCCAAACAAATCCCCATCATGATGTAAGGACCAATAATTAAAATGAACCACATCAACCACTTCTAATTCATATAAAGAACTTGGCGGAATCAACAGGTCTGAAAAAACGTTGATCTATCTTCCTTTGAGAATTATGTCACTGTGAGGAGTCGTAAAACAATAATTCACAATAAATAACTGAATAAAACAAATGAAAATTCTTTCAGATTTTCTATAGACCTAATAAAGTTCAGGGCACAGAAAAGAACAGAGACAACTGGAAATCCAGGAATGTGGATTCTCTGAGCCATTGGACTAAGATTCCTTAAATTTCCCTGCTCGTTTCCCTCTTCATTGTGACTACTGACCTCCCTGGCTTTAAGCCCTAACTAAAATCCCATCTTCTATAAGAAGCCTTCCCTAACCCCTCTTAACTCCAGTGCTTTTCCTTTGTTAATTATTTCCTACCTATCCTGAATATAACTTGTTTTATGTATATGTATATGCATGTACATATATGCATGTATATATGTGTGTGTCTTCATATTATCTTTCCCATTACACTGTAAGCTCCTTGAAGACAGCAACTGTCTTTTGCCTCTTTTTGTATCCCTGGTGCTTAGCAGAGTGCCTGGCACATAGCAGATACTTAGTAACTATTTACTGATTGAACCTGAGAAGGCTTGTAAGGAAGATGTTTTCTATTCTGTGGATCTTACACCACACTTTGTTTTGTGGTTCTCTTAATACAATTGTTATGCAATAAAATGTATTATGACCATTTGTGTTGGTGACATGAAGGCAGGGACCCCCAGTGCCCAGTTCAGTGTCCCATATCCTGGTCAAGTTTAATTGACGGTGAATGAATTTATAGTTATAGAGCTTGGCATACCAGCTTGGACTTTTGCCTCCTAAAAAAAGTGGAGGTTCAGCACATTGTAGATATGTTATCTATAGCAGTATTTTAGATGGTGGTCCCGAAAACATAGACCTAGAACCTTAGGTTTGAAAGGAAATTAGGTCATACCTCTGCCAGTAGGCAGGGCCGTGGCTTAATTATCCTTGATATATTGAAATGAACCGATGTTAAAAGTTTCCTCAGCCTGCCTGAGCAAAACAGTCTAAAATTTAATCCCTGCACTGGAAAGAAATCCTTTTCCTTCTTTTAAAAATAGTTTTTTTTGGGTTCATTATTCTGAACTTCACCTTCAGTAAAATGTGTAAAAACAGAAAAAGAGGCCCACATATGAAGCCATAAATATTTCTTATGCATTTAATATCTGTAATAAATTTAATGCATTAGTTTCAAAGCTGTCCTTTTTATCTGTTTCCTTCTGGACCTTGTTCCATTGTCTTTTGTGCATTAAAAATGGATTGTGATGATCCCTCTTTCCTTTCTTTTTTGGCATTATAATAACTAGACTGTTGTTTTCTCCCAAATCTTTCCCTTCTCCCAATTAAAAAAAGTCCTTGTGTAATGGGGGACTGGCCATCGAAATTGTGCAAGGACCATGTCCAGGCTTGGTGAGCCTATTTTCTGAGATATGCGAGGAAGGGTCTCTTTTCCTGCCAGTTTCAGAGTAGATTTATGTCCTTTTGTCTTGCAGCTTGGTAGTGAAAAGTTTTCACATTGGGGAATGTGCCAGAACTGACTGTACACAAGAGATTCAGATAGATTATCTCTTCCCTTTGAGTTATAGAGCAAGAACCATAGGAAGTCTCTAGGTGAAAGAAGATAGCAGAGGCACAAATAGGAGTGGCTGCTGCCTGTCACTGGCTGCCTCATTTGTCCTCAATGTTTTTTCTTCTGTAACTGTTGTTTCATTTACTCTTTTCGGATCTTAACTCGATGAATATCCAGAAATGGAATACTCTTGGCTGTGAACTTTGAAGGGCCTGAAGAGTAATCATTGTCTAGCACCTGGAATTGGTAATAGTGTCTTCTGATTGCCACAGCAGCTGAGACACTGTATCCTGCAAGCAAGGGAGAGACTTATCCATCAGCTATGGCACACCCAGGTGTGAACTCAGTTGGGAATAGGAGGTAATGTTTTACACTAACTACTTTAAGATAGAACTCACTTCCCCAGGTCTAAAGATTGTAAACTAGAGCATTCTTTCCAGTTGAGTTGAGATGTTTTTGTTTTTGTTTTTTGCTATGCCTTTGTAGCAAATATTCTTTGTAACATGAAATTGATGTTAATTAGTTAAGTGACACTGGGGAAAGAGATATTAACTGGTGATTGATGTTAACTAGAAAATGTTGGATTGGGGCTCTTGAGTAACAATAATGGAAAACACCACAATCCTCAGGGTTACCCTTATTAACTTAAAAAACAGGTAGCAGTGATTCCCTGGGTCTCTGATCTGTCATTCATTGTAGGTATAAGTTGGAAGAGTGAACCCAGAGTTTGCATTTCATGAATAACAAATGTATATACTTAAGAAGAACAAATCCACACATTTGGCCATGTCTTGACAATATGAATCACAATCTTCAGTTCCGTTTCCTCCACCTCGCTGACAATGAACAGCATGCTATATCATTTGGCCATGGGAGGGGATGGGGGATGGGGAAGGTCATTGCATTGATGAGAACTTTATGTCTCTCAAATAATTTTTTAAATTTACAATATTGTTATTATATCCATCATTCTGGTTTTGCTCTCTTCATTCTGAGCCATACTTCATTTATATAGGCACCACCAGGTTTCTCTGAATCCATTCCTTCCACTACTTATATGGAATATTATATAATATTCTACTATTGGAATATTAGCAATATTGGAATAATATTATTGTTGTTATGGAACAAGAATATTCCATTACTTTCATGTACCACAATTGTTCAGCCGTTAGCCAAATGGCAGTCATCTACTTTGTTTCTAATTCTTTGTTCCCATGAAAACATGACTATAGCTAATAAATATTTTGTACATATGGGTCTTTTCCTTCTTTCTTTCATCTTTTTGGAGTACAGCAGCATCGCTGGGTCAAAGCATTTAAGCAGGTTGTTGACATTTTGCGTATAGTTCCAAATTATTTTCTTGAATATCTGGTCTGGTTTACAGCTCCATCAACAATATGTTAGAGCAGTGATATCAAACTCAAAGAGAAATAGGAGTTACTAAACCATACATCAGGATCCCTGTGGGCCATGTATTGACTTAGAAAAACCACATGTTCATATTATCTATATTCTATTATAATTTTATTTTGTTTAATATTTCCCAGGTACATTTCAGTCTGATCCCTGTTGCACCCAGGGGCCATCTTTTTAACACATTGGCACTAGAGTACCTGTCCATCATAGCCCCCTCAATTGTCATTATGCATTTTTGGGTCATTTGGCTGTGAGATGGAAAGTCAGAGTTATTTTATTTTACATTTCTCTATATTAGTGATTTGCAGTATTTTAAGAATCTGATGCTTTTATTTATTTTTTTGCTCTTTCACTCCAACAATTGTTTTTATTTAGTCTCCATTTAGAAACAAAGATTTCACCAAAGAAAATGATAATAGTGAAAAAACATACCGAAGCTTTTGAGAAGCACCCAAGACAGCACTCACGAGAAAATTTTACATCTCAACACTTTGATCATTAACAACAAAAAGAACAGATCAACGTACTAGGCATACAAATAAAAAAACCTAGAAAATAATAAAATAAAAAAAACAATGAACACCAAAAAAGAAAATTGTAAAATGAAATAAAAGATTAATAAAATGTAAACAAAAAGCCCATATGGAATTGCTGAATATAATTGGGAGGAATTCTTAAGCTAGTAAAATAAACAAACCATTAGCTCCTCTGAATTTTAAAACAAGAAAGTAAAATCTCATTGCTAATATAAAACGGAGAGTTCATTAGAAATGAAGAGGAAATATAGGAAGTTATTAGAAATTATTTTGCTCAAGTATGTGTCAATTAAACTGAAAAGTGAAATGAATGTTTACAAAAATACATAATAGTTAAATTAATAGTACATTTAAAAATACAAAAAACTCAGATTACTTATTGGAAGTAAAGAACTTAAAAAAACTAGTCAGAAAAGTAACTGAATTTGTTATAAAGTAACCCCTAAAGGGGAAAAAACACTTTAAGACTGGTTGGATTTACAAATGAATTCTATTAGACATTCAAAGAACAATTAATTCTAATATTAAATTGTTTGCAAAAATGGGGAAAGGAGGAATCCTATTAAACTCCTATGAGACAAATATGATCTTGATAGCTAAATCAGAGATAAAGTAGAGAAAATAAAACTACAAATGAATATTTCTAATGACTATATGATGCAAAAGTTTGCATAATATGTTAGCAAAGAGACCACAGCAGCATATTAAAAAATTATATTCTGTGACCAGCTTGTATTTATACCAAGAATTCAGAGTTAGTTCAATATCAGGGAGACTATAAACAGAACAGACCAGAGTCAATAAAAATCACTGGTTCATATCTCATCTTTTAATAAAACATAACTCCTTTATGTTAAACTTTAAAAAGCATAGGAATAATTGGATCATTACTTTCATCGGCAAATAGTGTCTATTTAAAACTAAGTACTAGCATTATCTGTAATGAAGAAACAGATAATTTTCCAATGAGATCATGGGTAAAGCAAGGATGTTTATTGTCACCACTACTGATATAATTCTTGAAATGCTAGCTATAGCACTGAGACAAGAATGGGAGAATAAGCACTGGCAAAGAGAAGACAAAATCAATCCTTTTTGAAGATGATGTAATAGTTTACTTGGAGAACTTTAAACCTTTAACTGTAACAACTAGCAACTAGTGATGATAGAAAATAAGCCCAGAACATAATTAGTCTTTTAGTATATTACCCACAAAATTGGCAGAAAAAGATGGGAAAAAATTCTTATAAATGTAGACTATTTGAGCTATTTGAGAATCCAAGTACCAAGACACACATAAGAATTCTATGAATATGACTACAAAGCACTTAGAAATAAAAAGTCTTAAATGATCAGAGAAATATTCTTTGGTAATATTTGGCAATGCCAATATAATAATGACATCCCTGTCGAAATTAAATTGTAGATTCCGTGCTATGCTAAATTCCCAACGGGTTACGCTATAGAATTAGAGAAAATAACAATACTCATCTAGGGGAACAAAATGTCAAAACCCTCAAAAGAAATAATGAAACAAAAAAGAAGGGAAGGAGCCTAGCAGCACCAGAGCTCAAACTACAAAACAATTATCATCCTAACTATTTTATACTGGTTAAAAAATAGAAAAAGTGAACACTGGAACAGATAACTATACAAGAATCAAAAGCAATGAAACAACTGTAGCAGACTACTCAATAGCCTCCTAAACTTGATTTCCTTGTGTAAGAACTCATAATTAGACAAAAACTCCAGGGAAAACTGGTGAGTAGTTTAGCAGAAATTAGGTTGAGACCAACATCATACATCATATACTACATGTAGGATTGGGTATGAAAGGTCTTATAAACAAATTGGAGAAGCAGAGGAGGTGCTATCTTTCATGATTATGCATGGGGAAGAATTTTTGACCAAAAATGGGGCAAAGAAGATCACGGATTAGAAAATGTACAATTTTTGACAATGTAAAGTTGAAACATTTTTATTTTTAAAAAAATCAATTCAGTATGAATGAAAAGATAAACAACTAAATGGGAAAATATAGGACTTTTTAAATGAATGTCTGATATCCAAGTTACAATGAGTACTTGTACGTATATAAACTCGAATATAAGAACAAGAGTCATTCTCCAAAAGAGAAATTGTCAAAGCCTTCTTTCTCATAAAAAGATATGTAAACTATCAGCAATCATTGGAGCTATGTCTTAGACTAATTATTCTGAAGGGTAATTTGGAACGATGACCATAAATTCGCTAAACAGTACATGTCTTTAGATACAATGACACTTGTACCGGCCATACACGTCAGATAGCTTAAAGAATAAAGGAAAGGACCCATGTACGGGTTTTTAGCACTTTGTGTTGTAGAAAAGAATGAGAAAACAAAGGACTACCCACAAATGAAGGGAATGGTTGAGCAAATTATGGGATTTGAGTCTAGTGGAATATTATTGTGCCATAAAAAATAACAAAGCTATGGATTCAGAAAAATCTGAGATGTTTGTATGAATTGATGCAGAATTAAGTGAGAAGTGCTAGGAGAACCAACTCTGAATAACACTTTCTCCCTCTAGGATCCTTTTACACTACTTTGTCTTGGTTCTTTTCCTATTTGTCTGACCACTCATTCTTGGTTTCCTTTGTTGAATCATTAGGACATGCTTATTAATGGTGGGTTCTGTCTTGTGCTCTGTTCTGGGCCCTTTTCTCCTTCTAGACAATTTCATTCACTGATCTCATCAGATCCCATAGATTAAATTATAATCTCTATGCTGATGATTCTCAGATCTACTTATCCAGCTCTAATATCTCAGCTGACCTCTAGTGTCACATCCCCATCTAATGGACCTTTCTAACTAGATGTACCCTAGATATCTTAAATTCAACATGTCCCCAAATGAACTTGTTATCTCTGTATTTCAAACTTTCCCAAGTCTGCAATCTCATGTTATCTTCAATTTCTTACTCTTATTTGTTCCATATAGGCAATTAATTGACAAATTTTATAATTTCTTTCTCTATAACATGTTCCAGATATGTGCCTTTCTCTTAATTCATATAGCTAACTCTCTAATTCAGACTCTCATTTCCTCTTATATGAATCACAGCAATAGGATTCTAATTGAACTCATCACCTTATGTCTCTATCTTCTCCAGTATGTTCGCTAAAGTAATTTTCTTAAACCACAGATCTGACTGTAACTTCCCTATTCAATACATTCCAATGGCTCCTTATTACTTCTAGGATCAAATAAGAACTTTTATTTGTCATTTAAAGCTTTTTACAACCTTGTCCTTTCTAATCCTTCCAATCTCCTTATACGCTCACTTTCAAGGTCAACCATTGGTCCTGTACTTGTGATACTCCCCCTCTCATCTCCAGTCCTATAATTCTCTCTCTCCTCATCCTGACTCTTTGAGTCCTTGTCTACCTTCAAGACGCAGCCAAAGGACCACCTTCTATGAAAGACTTTTCTGTGTTTCCTCAGCATCTACAGCTTTGCTTTCTGAGCTTATTTTCCATCTACCCTCTGGATATCTTATTTGTAATTGCTTATTTGCATATTCTCTCCCTCATTAGTATGCATGTTCTTTGATGGAAGAGATTGTTTTTACCTTTCTCTGTATCACCAGTATTTAACCCAATATCTGGTACATAGTAAGTGATTAATAAATGCTTGTTGATTGTTTGGTGGATTGGTTTATATCTCTTACTTTCTTGGTTTTACTCACTTCACTTCAGCTTGTATAAGTCTACTCATGCCTTCCTATATGATTCCTAGTCATTGTTTCTTATGGAGTGGTAATGTCCCATCACAGTCATAAACCACAAGTAACTTGTATTTCTATGTATTTACTTTGTTTCTAGGTATTTCTTGTTACTAAAAAAAGTACTACTGTGAATACTTGGTTGAAAATAGGTCCTTTCTGTTTTTGACTTCCTTGGATTATATTCCTAGAAAGAGCACATCTTAGGGAAATAGTATGAATAGTTTAGCTATTTCCTGAGCACAATTGAAATAACTTCTCAGAAGAGTTAGATCAATTAGAAACTCCACCAATAGTACATTTAAAAAAAACCCTCCAACACTGACCATTCCCATCTTTTATCTTTGCCAGCTTGCTTGGGGAGAGGTAAAATCTCAGAGGATTAAAAGTTGTTTTTCTTACCTGCATTTCTCTTATTATTAGTGACCTGTAGTACTCTTTCTTTGGGTCATTATTAACTTGCAATTCTTTTGAGAAGTGTTCATTAATATTCTTTGATCACCTCTTTATTAGGGACTGGAGTTTGGCTTTATATGCATTTCTGTATCTTGGGTATCCAATATCTTGGATCCTTTTCAGCTATATTCGATGAAAATACTTTTTTCCAATCAGTATCTTTCCTTCTTGATCTACTTGCATTGATTTTATTAGCATAAAAACTTTTCAGTTGCACAAAGTAGAAATTATTTATTTTACCTTTTGCAATCATGGCTTTTATCGCTTGTGTGGATATGGATTAACCTCACCCTCATCCGCTCCCAGTCACAGATAAGAAAGGTCTGCTACCTGCTTTTTAAAACTGTGTAACTTTTAATAATCAAGTTGTATATTTCCCCAGTTTCCCCACTAGTTCATGCTGAAAATACTTCTTCAAATAATTCAATTTTTCCTTAAGTAAGAATTTCATTTTTTAATCTACTTAAATAAGCAAGGATAATGAAAAAAGGAATAATTCATGGTAGGAATGACATTAACGTTCTATTGATGTGTTGCTTGGCATAAATAAGCAGGAGGGCAATCTCTGTTCTTAGCTGCCTAATGGAAAGAAGGAAGGAAGCAAGCATGTGTTAAATGCCTACTATGTGCTAGACATTGTGCTAAGCATTTAAAGATATGATTTCATTTTATTCTCTCAACAACCTTGGGAGGTGGGTGCCATTATTAGCCCCACTTTATAGTTGAGGAAACTGAGACAGAGATTAAGTGACACTCCCAGGATCACATAAATAGAAAATATCTGAGAACAGATTTGAACTCAGTTGTCCTTGGCTCCAGGCCCAGTATTCTGTACTGTGGCACTACCTATGCAGCACTGGAGGGATCAGTTTTATAGATTTTCTAGGTTATTTGGAATTAAGCACTTAAGTGCTTCATATTGATAGGTGAAGGACAGAAACTTTGCTTTGCAACATTAAAAAAACAGTAGAAGTGGGGAAATCAGTTTGATTGCTTTCAAGCTATGCATAGGAAAAATCCTTTAAAGCTTGGGTTAGTTTTCTCATGTGGTTCTTTGGACCCTCTCTAATTTTTGTTTCTCATCTGAAGTTTTATAGTGTTGAAGTTTTATATATAATATTTTATAGATTATTATTTCAAAATATGAATTTAATCCTGGGTGGGGGTTGAGGATCAAGGTATTTAGAAAGGCAACTGGATATAAATTAGTCTTCAGTACTATTTCACAGGAGCAGTGATATTGCCTGATGGAGGGATGATGGACTTAAGGTGCAGAAAGATACACATTTGTGGAGATGGCCAATGTGAGAATTTATTTTGCTTCACTATGTATATTTGTCACAAAGATTTTTATTTTCTTTTTCTTTTCCTTTTAAATGGAGAAGAGAAAATAAAATTGAAAAATAAATTAAGATGAATTTGAGCTAGTAAGTGACAGCGCCAGAAATCAGAAAAAAAGAAAGGAAAAAGAAGCCTTCTCAAGAAAGTAATTTCACTGTATTGGCTGAACTGGAGATTTATGGCAGCAAGACAGAAATGGAAATGAAATAAAGTTCTCAGAATGCTATTGTATATCCTCTACTACTCAAAATCTCCTGGGACTTAATTTTCTTTTATTTGGGGGTAGAACTAAAGAGAATATGCTCTGCCTTTAAAATACCTATCTTCCTTCACAACTCAGCTCAGTTTTCCCTTCTAACTTGGGACCTGTCCTCATTAAGTGGTACAGCAGATAGAGCCCTGAGCCTGTAGTCAGGATGACCTGAATTCAAACCCAACCTCAGACATGAGCTGTGTGACCCTGGGTAAATCTCTGAACCTTTGTTTGTTTCAGTTTTCTCACATGTAAAATGGGGATAATAATAGCATCTTCCTCCCAGGGATGTTGTGAGGATCCTATAAGACAGTTATAAAGCACTTAGCACAGTGCTAGGCACATAGGAAGTACTTGTGCAGTGCTTCTTCCCTTATGCCTCCTGTGTACCTCCAGTTCTTAGTGTTTTCTTTTTGAAATTACTTTGTATAGTTACTTATATACTATGTATTTTCTTATCTGAATACATATTGTATCCTTCTCATAGAAGGTAAGGTCCATGTGGGCAGGACTTTGCTCTTGATAAATGTTTTGAATTGTATTAATATAAATTGGATATACTCCCCACTGTTTTTAATTAGTGACAGAAAAAGTAAAAACAACTTTTAAAAAGGAATTTCTAGAGCATTCCCTTTTATAAGTGTACCAATATGTCTTTGCTAATATGGCTCACTCATGACACATTTCTCTCTTGCAGTAGAACTCCTGCATGTAGGGAAGTTGAATTTCCAGCATGCTAGATGGCCAGAAAAGAGAATGCTGACGTTACTTAAAAAGTTTTTTTTAGTGCTGCCAGGTTCCTGCACCCCTTCAGGGAAATCAGGTTGTATTTCAACCCTCCCAGTTAGAAGAGGAATAATAAAATGAGTTGTCTACAACATAGCATTCTGGGGCCAAGTACTTGAAATGTACCTAAAATTCTGTGAACTGACGAAGAACAAACATTTCAAGTTAGCTTCATTATATATAGAAAAATTAATTTCTCAGATCTTCAATCATTCAACAAGGTTTTCATCAAGTGCCTACTATGTCTCTGGCACTGTACCAGCTGGGGGTTGGGGATCAAGGTATTTGGAAAGGCAACTGGACACAAATTAGTTTTCAGTATGATTCCTGAGAACCAGCGATGAAGCAAGCATTGCCTGATGGAGGGATAATGGACTTGAGAATGAAACAATGCCTGTTTTCAAGGAACTTACATTCTAATGGGAAGACAAGAAGTCATCCAAATACATACATCATAAAGTGATTAAGTAAAAATATACAAAGTACTGAAATATAAGATAGTTTGGGGAAATCAGGAAAGGAGCTCATGATGTGTCTGAAAGGAAGAGAAGCATACATGAGAGGTATACATGACAAAGGGATGCATTCCAGGAATAGGGGAGGTCAGTGCTTCAAAGGCATGATGACAGGAGATGGGGTGCCATGTGGGAGAGACAGAGCCAAGGCCAGTTTGACCAGATTGCAGAGCATGGAAGTGGGGAATATTGCTCAACAGAACTTAAAAGATAGGTTGGGGCTAGTGTGTGTAATGTTTTAAAAGTTAACCAGAGTAGTCTATATTTTATTTTAGAGGTATAGGAAGCCACTGAAGCTCGTTGCAGAAGGGAGTTATATTGGTTAGATCTACACTTAAAAAATCACTTTGGCAGAGCTGTGTAGGATGGACTGGAGGAGGGAGAGCCTTGAGGCAGGAGACCAATTAGAAGGCTGTTGGCAATAATCTAGGTGAGAGGAGATGAGAGTCTGAACTAAGGTGGCAGTTGTATGAGTGGAGAGAAAGAGTCAGATACAAAGGACACTGTGAAGGTAGAAATGTAAGACTTGGCAACTCATCGGATATGTGGGGTGAGGGAGAATGAGTAGTCCAGGATAATGCCAAGGCTGCAAGCTTGGGAGATTGGGAGTAGGGTAGTGCATTTGATGGAAATTGGGAAATTTGAAAGAGGGTAACATTTTTTGGGGGGAAATATCCTAAGTTCAGTTTTGGACAGGTTGTCTTTACAATGTCTTCAGGACATTCAATTTGAAATGTCCAGTAGGCAATTGATGATATATTTATGGCCTGAAAGAGAGGATATTCTTACCTTGTCTTGACTTGTGCTCCCTGAAATTGTTTTTGGTAAGAAAAAAAAACAGTAACTGATCCAACACTTTTCAAGTGAAAGCAACATATGGCCTTGTTGGCTGGGCTTTCCAGTAAGAGCGAGCTACTCTATACAAGACATCGACCACTCTATTCTTTCTTGGTTGTCTTCCATTTTTTCTTTGCAAGAAAAGTAGCTTACTGTTGAGAGGAAAAAGAGTACAAAATCAAACCTGGGAGGCTTCTTTTCCATATCAGGGCAGTCAAAATGTCAGAAGTTTTCCAAACATTGTATTTTTGCAGTGAATCATTTTACTTTCCTTAAAATTCAACATTGTCTTCCAAGGGAGGGTTAAGCTTCTGATACAGTGAAAAAGTTGCACTTAGCCCTAGAGGAAAAAGGTGAAGGATTCTCAGATTCAAAAGGACTAAGCCTGAAGAATTTAGTTTTTCTAAGGGCACCTTTTTCTGAGTGGTCTGGCCACTTTGGTAGACTCACTAATATATTTCAATTGGCTCCTCTTTCTGCCCCCATGTCCTCCTTCTCCCACTGGTATCTTTATCCTATATCCTAAATGCTGAGGAAAGATCCAGACCAGGCATTCTTCATTCTCTGAACTTCACCACCATGGCCCTGAGAGCAAATCTCCCTCCCCAAGTTTAAACTCTCTTTTTTGCATGTATTGTCTTTCCCCATTAGAATGTAAATTTCTTCAGGGCAGGAATTATTTTCTTTTGCTTATATTTGTAACTTTAATGCTTAGCTCAGTATCTGGTACATAGTAAGTGCTTAATAATATTTTTTGCTAAAATTGGAGACTGAGGAAATGCCTATCAGTTGGGAAATGGTTGAATAAGTTGCAAAGTATGATCATGTTGAACTTCTATTCTGATTTAAGAAATGATGAAGGAGATGGTGTTAGAAAATATGGGGAAGGTTTACATGAGCTAATCAAAGCGAAATGAGCAGAATCAAGAGAATGTTGGACACGGTAATGGTGATATGGTAAACATCATCAACTGTGAAAAACTTAGCTACCCCGATAAATACAATGATTCATGACATTTCCAAACAACAAGCCCACTGTTCTATCCACTACATGATGCTGCTTCCAGCAGGACTATTTCCACTCATCTTGATCTTTATCTTTCCACTTGACCCAGTTGGTTCTGGAGGAGAGAGAGAGGCTGGTGACTTTGTACTGTCCTGCCTCACTTAAATCCAATTCACTTGAAAATCAAGACATCACCTTCCTGAAGTCATGGGTCCTTTTAAAAAATGAAGGACAAACAACACTTCCTCCAACTCCTCAAAAGATCTGTGATCTTTATCAGTTTGAATATTTTCTCCAATGAAATAGATCCCAACCCACTTGGCCCATCCTATGTGATTCTTATCTATATCCTCCAATTATCCTCCACCCAAAATACTAGGGAACTTCTTCACTTTCCCCTGATATCCCAAGGACACCAGTGGAACATTTAGGTGTTCCATTTTTTACCTACCTTAGCCTAGCCATAGGACCATCCCATTTTCCTATTGGATCATAGAATTCTCTGATGTCTCATACTCAATGCCAATTCTTTGTTGTCCCTTATTTGTTATACATGGCAGCCCACTCATATCCAATGTGTGCTTTTCACTGCCTTTTGTGTGATTTGTACCTTCAGTTCTTCTGTGATGTTCCTTGTTTTGCAAATATAACAATGGTTGAAAGTTGTTATTAAAGAAGATGGGCTTTTGAGGGAGAGATAAGCGGAACTAGGAAAGTAATATACACAGTGACTATTATCAAGCAAATAGAAAAAACTTCCCTCTTTTAATAACCCAAAGAAAATCTAAATCAACCCAGATTATCACCATATGTAAATAAAGGGAGAAAGAAAGAAAGAGATGCAGAAAAATGAGTGTTATGTAATTATAATAACTGAGAAACCTGACTCTGAGAAGAGTGGAGAAATGCATGTCTTAGAAGTGAGGACTATAGGTACAGCCTAGCATATTGTATATATTGTCAGTCTTGGCTGATATGTTGATTAGTTTTGCCAAGTGACTTTTCTCTCTCTTTCTTAAAAATTCCAAAGTCTGGCTTGCTAGGAAAGGAAGGTATCTCTTTGGTAATGAAGATGGTAGAAAAACCAAAGACAAATTTTTAAATTTTTTTTTAAGATTGGCTTTTGTTTCTAGGATTAGTTTGGGGTCCTTGAAGGAGCCTTGTAATTTCTTGAATACAACTCATCTCAATACCTTCTCTTGTTTAATTCTGAACATAATTTTGATCCCCTATAATCACTGATGGAAAAGTTCTATAGGATGTCTATTAAACTACATGTTATAAGATGGTTAATAGATATTCTTCATCCACTGGGGATAGAAAGACAAATAAATGAGTCTTTTCCCTTAAGGAGTTTATATTCTATAAGTTTTTTTCTTTTTTACAAGGTATATCACATGCTTAAACATGTAAAAGTATCGGTAAAAGTTAAGAAATTCTCTAAATATCTTTGCTCAAGTCATTATACTTCTCTGGCTTCAGAGGTACGAAAGAGTACTTTAATCTCTTTAACTGGATATCTCTGTCTTCTGATATAAGGGTCACTTCTTACACTGAGGAGTTGGAATCATTAAAAAAGCATTCTAACCATTGGAGAGCATTTCATGAAAGGTACAATTCCAGGGAGGGAGTATATATCCGTGAACACCCATTGGCTTCAGTTAACAAGTTATAAACTTGATATATGGTGCTCTTTTGTTTCTTTTGTTTGAAAATGAAAGGGGAGGGATTATCCACCTGGCTCTAGGCCCACGGTCCAGCCCAGCAGGGCGGTGAGGTAGTCTGAAGACTTACAGCCTTCATCAAATCAATGTCTTGTTGACATTGGCGAGGTGGTGTTCTTGTACTGGATGCCAAGGTTCCGCGCATGGTCCCCATTACCCACCTCCACTCGTTTCTCACACAAGGTCTTCCAGATGTTCCAAAAGGAGAGTAGGTCTTGGCAGTGGAAAGTACTTAAATCAGCTGTGGTTTCCCCAGTATCCCTGTGGCGCCCACTTACCAGAAATGCATCTTGTGATCCTAAACCAATGCCGAGCGCATCCCTGGAATTGCTTTGGAAATTCTGGGCCATGGAGCATGGAAGGCTTCACTGCTAGGAGCATTGTGAAAGTGGAAAGGTAGTCTTGCTAAGAGGTCACCAGCATTCTATGGCAAACATATCATGGTCAGGTAGAATTGTTTTAACTCAACATTTTTATGAGATACAGTTAATTGGAAGAGCAGTATTTATTTCCTATATCTGCTTTAACTAGCCCTGAAAAATCCTTCAAATGTGAAGCTGCACCTTCCTACTTCAGCTGCAGTTGGGGAGATGGGAAAAAAGAGCTATGTCCTCATCTTCCTATCTCCTACTCAAATTTCTCATTTAAAAAGCCACTGGATCTTATTGTGAAACATTAGACTACCATACCATGCAGAAGAGGATTATTTCTTGTGGAATTTAATTGTGTAGATTCAGAGATAACTATAGTGAGTAACCTTTTAAGGGACCAGAATAGAATAGACAATGGTTGAAAAGTCATAGAGAGGGAAACTGAGGCTTGGGGCAAAAACAAAGGGAAGCAGTTCTTGATCTGGAACAGGTCTTGCCTTGGAAGTCATGCCCTTCCACTGTGACCTTGGGTGATATGAATAATAGCTAGCATTATCATAGTACTTTAAGATTTGCAAAGCACTTTCCATAAGTTACCTCTTTTAATCCTCATGACAACCCTATGAGGTAGATGCTGTTATTATCCCCATTTTACAGATGGGGACATTGAGGTTGAGAGCATGAAAGTGACTTAATCAAGATAAAACATGTTCTCCCACTATGTAGCTGAGGCAGAATTTTAACTTGGATCTTCCTTACTCTAAGCCCAGTCTTCTATTTCCTGTTCCACCTAGCTGCCTAATATGTCACTCAGTTTCTCTGTCCTTAGGCTTCCGTAACTGTAAAATGTGGAGTTTGGACTATAGATCTATGAGGTGCCCTCTAATTGTAGCTATATGACTCTTTGATACCAATGGAATGAACTGCCTTGGGATGCCCTGGATTCCAGCTGAGGGAAGTTGACCAATCAGTCATTCACTAAACACTTATTTAGCAGTTAGGTGGTGCAGTCGATAGGGTGCTGGATCTGAAATCAAGAAGCCTCCTCTTCCTGAGTTCAAATATAGCCTCAGACACATACTAGCTATGTGACCCTGTGCAAGTCACTTAAACCTGTTTGCCTCAGTTCCCTCACAGTAAATAAGCTAGAGAAGGAAATGACAAACCACTCCAGTATCTTGGCCAAGAAAACCCCAAACAGGGTCATGAAGAGTTGGACATGACTGAAAAATGGCTGAACAGTAATAAAGACATATAAAAATGCACTTGATTACAGAAATGGAAGGTGGTCTTGGTTAATGTAGGGTTGTCTTAATAAGCTACCTAGAAACTTAAGGAGCAGGGACATTTGCTAAGAGGTATGTTTAGGAACAGTTTACGTCATTCAATCTGATAGGCATTTATTAAGTACTGTTGGTTTAATCTCTTTTTGCACCCTTTTTGTATGTTTAACACAGTGCTTGCACATAGTAGGTACCAAATAAATGCTTCTTGATTGATTGGTTGATCTATTGTGTGCCAGGCACTGTACAAAGATGCTGGTGATACAGAGAGAAACTGGACAGCAGCCCTTTCCCTTAAGGAATGCCTCCCCAGAATACCCCACAACATATAAACCTAAGTGTATTGTCTCTGGCCAAGACCCAAATTTGTCATGTTGTGATGCAATAAAGGACCAAAGGCCTTATATAGTCAAGCAGTTGCTTGGCTTAAGTGATGGTAAGAAGACACGGAATGAGCACAGCTATTGACAGCCTTTTATTATCATCTTCAAAATTCAGGAACTCTGGGCAGAAACAGCTTGTGCAAAGGCAAATGTTTGTTTCGCTAGTCCTAAAGAATTCAAACCTTTTAGGGTCCTCAGAGTGGTCCCTTCTTCCCAATGGTCTCATATCCCAGGGTCTCTACCTGGCACCAGTTCATCCAGTTTAGGGACAGTTATCACTTTCGGTGTATTCAAGTCAAATCCCATCACAATCCACCCCTCTGTGGAGACATATGGTTATTACTTTCCTTTCTCCAACCCCACCCAACCCTCAAATGAAACATTACCCCATCTCCACTCTGCATTGGCTGTTATGCTCATCTTGAAACACCAGATAATTTCTCTGTCTTTTGTCTTGTTTTGTAATGTCAATATAAGGCCTATAGACCCCAACAGCATGTGCAGAATTATTAGTTACTGTAGCTGTTCCAAATGACAATGATCCAGTCCTTGTGCCTTGAACTCAAGTAAAAAGCTAAGTCATTAAATTTCTTGGGACAGAGTATTCAGCGCACAGAAAAGAGATTCTTTAAAAAATGTTTCTTTTATCGACTCTTAAGAAAACACTTTAGTGTGCAATATATTTGGCTTATGAACCTTCTTATTGTCCCTTGTCTTCTTACACCAAGCAACAATGACTTTCAGCTGTGATCTCAGTCACAGCTGATCTCTCTGGCCAGTTGGCTTAAGGGTAAAATGCAAGGAAACACGAATCTCCTCCACTCATTATCTGACTCAGGGGAATTCCTGAGCCAGGTTTCTGCAGATCATTTAGCAAACAAATCTTCTAACTTGTCATTTAGCTAATTTTTTTTTTCATTTCCAGGCTCCAGTCATGTCTTGCAAATGTGAGAATTGACCTGTGTTTAATTTTTCCAAATTTAAATTTTGGTCATTGAGTGGAGAGGGATCTTGGAGGTCTTTGCCTCCAATGCAGATCTCGAAGGAGGTGTATCTTATCAACATCCCTGACAAGGGATCTTTTAGCCTCTCTGCTTGACCATATCCAAAGATGGGGAACATACCATTTTTCAACAACTCATTCTGTTAGTGGGCAGTTCTGGGGAGATGTTATTTCTCAGACTGAACTGAAGAATTCTGTTTCTATGTAACTTCTTGCTGATTTGGTGGGCCAAAGGATGGGAAATTTTACTGTTTGATAGCTCTTCTGAAACTTCCTTCTCGTTTCCTGTACCTCCAATTCTCTTGCAAAATTACAAGCATCAGCTAAAAGGGGAGATTGCTAGAGGGTGCAGACTAGATTTTTCCCCCCTAATTTTTTGTTTCTTCTCATGTGAATCATCATCAGTGATCGAAAACATATGTGGAGAAAGGAATCAGGACTTGGAGCAAGAGGTCTGCATTCAAACCCATCTCTGAAACATTAGCTTACATATCTTTTAATCTCCCAATTCCTTAGCCAACTTAAATCTCATGACCTACTCCATTATATCTCCATAACACATAGGGATGGTCACATATTGGAGCCCATCATTCCCAGAAGTATTCTTAAAAACGGACATTCCTTTATCACAGCATAACTTTGCATCATTCCATCCATCTTTATGCTTCACCCACCCAAAACTGATTTTCATCATTATCATACTCTGTAGTCCTTCTAGTACTCTATCTTCTCAGGTCATCATCCCTGCTCTGACTTTCCACTCCTCTCTCTCAAATATTGACCCTGTAGTTAGCCAACTCTACATTGTCCTCTACTCTTGAATCCATCATTCCCTTGTCCTGTTTCTTCTGATTCCTTGACAAATCCCAGCTGTGAACCACTCCCATCATCCATTTTTTCCTCTTCTACTCACATGCTGGATGGAGCTGGAGGAAGTCAAACAACTGTGCTATCCTGGTACACTATAAATTAATGTTTTCCAGCTTCATGTGGGTCTTCTGTGCAGGAAGGTAATCCTTTCATTCATCACTAATTGATTCCTCATTGATTTATATTTTATTATGTTTTGTTATATTTGTATATTCATAATTGTATATTTATATTTTATAATATGAACGTCTACCTGCCAAGATAAACCCAGGAAGTGTATGAACACAATTATAAAATACTTTTCATACAAATAAAGTCAGATCTAAACAATAGGAAAAAATTGCTCATGGGGAGGCAAAGTCAGTGTATTAAAAATGATAATTTTACCTAAATTAATATATTTACTCAGTATCATACCAATCAAACTTCCTTATATCACTTTCAACAGAAGTTGTTCCAAATCTTCTCTTCTATCCCTAAGGCCCCCACGACATCCCTCCCTCTGCTGAATGTTTTATTTTATTGAGAAAATTGAAGTTAGTTGCTATAACCTCCCTCTACTTCTCTTTTCTTCATTTCAAAATCACTTCACATGATGCCCAGCTCTTTCCTTTTCTTGTCTCTCTAACAAGTAGGTGCTAATGCCTCTATGTATGCTTCTGATCCCATTCCTATTATCTACGAGGTAAAAGCTCAACCATCCAGCCCCTCTTTAATCATTAGCCGCTTCCTGTCTAACCAAGTCTAACAGTATAAAAGAAACCACATCTTTACTAGTTGCTAACACTCTCTCAAGTTTTTGTGGCATATATCACCTCCCTTTCTCAACCAAACTTCTAGGAAAAGCTGTCTATATTTGCTGCCATTACTTCCTCTCCTTTGTAGTCTCATTATTCAACTGAACTTCTCTGTCTAAACTTACTAATGATCTTTGAACTCCTCAATCTAATGGGCTCATCTTTATCCTTATTCATCTCTCTTTTTGGCACGTTTGACTACTCACTTTCTTCCTAGATATGCTCTCCTACATGGGTTTTCCTGAAGCGATTCTTTCCTATTCCTCCTCCCCCTTGTCTAAGCCCTTCTCAGGCTTCTTTGCTGGTTTATCATTCACATCACTCTCTCTAACCTAGTTCCCCAATGCCCTAACATTATGCTTTATGTTTAATGCTCTATGGATGATGAAGATGATGTGTTCCTAAGTCATTAGCACATACTAATTCATTTATATGAACAAAACCTCATGATTCAACAATTAGTTTGGTGCTTCTCTGTTTATATACTGCTGGTTAAATTCCAGTGGCTCTTTCCCATGAAGGGCCTTTTGATTCCAATCTTGGTTCTTTGAAGTTTCATAGACTTCTTCCTGAGATTATCATTATAATTATTCATCCTATCCTTGTCATTTTGATGAAATTTAGGTAGACAAGTCATTAGCCTAATTCTTTGATATTTGACATTTTACCAACTCTCACAGCACTAGGTTTTTAAATTTTTGTTATTTAATGAAAGTATGGGGATATAAGCTCATCTTCTGTAGGATCACTGAGAACTCTGGTGAGACAACTGCAGCAATAGATAGAATGATGGAAATAATGTGCCCTGTCCTCCTCTCACATGAATTTGGCACCCAATAATGGTAAATAACATTCATAAATTATTTTTCTTAAACCATTGAACAACAAATCCCTGCATAGACTTCCAAATATCCTTTGAAATTCAACAAAATGTCCTGGAAATATGCTATTATCATATTACTTACATGCTTTTGGATACCATATCCCATTCCCATAAGATTTTGGAATCTGGAATCCATAATCCTCTTTTCTCTTCCTTCTTCCCTTTAAGTAAGAGTAGAATAAAATCCTGCTGGGCCATTCTCCCATAGGCCACCTCAGAGAGAGGATTTTCCTTTCTATACTCCTCCCTCTCTATCCTCCTTAGACGAACACAATTCTGTGAGTAGATGCAGCTGGCTGAATGGGGACCCAGCTAGCTGGGTAACTCAACTCCTCCTCTCCTGTCTACCTCCCCTCCCCTTCCTTCTCCTCTCCAAAGGAAGGTAAATTTGGATGGCCAAAAGCTGCCCAGTCAACTTGGATTTTACTGGCTCTTTTTCTTTCCTTTCTTTTCCTTTCCTGTCCTGTCCTATCCTGTCTTCTGGATCCTCCTAACTTTAGAGTGATTGATTATCAATAGTAACTGTTGCTAGTTCCCATCCAGCCTGATGTGTTTCTTTTTCTTGACCTCATTAAAGGGGCCGTGCCCTGGCTCCTTCTTAAACAAGTCTATTCAATGAATGGGTATTGCCTCACCCTAAGTGAGAACCTGCAAAGACCTTGTCCTAAAGGTCCCTAGGTCTCCCAATGCATCCTGGGTCATCTCCAGTCATCCTGAGGAATATCAGGTCACTGAATTCAGATGACTCTAGAGGAGAAGTGAGGCTGGTGACCTGCACAGCCCTCCCTTACTCAACACAAAGTCAAATGCAAGTCATGTCATCATTTCTCTGATGGCATGTTCTTCTTCGGCAATGAAAGATGAATATAATCCTCCCCTTCCACCCTAGGAGGGGAGAGGATGTCTCCTAATCTGCCCACCTCCTTCCTCCAACTTTACCTTCCTGTCCTCTTTCTTTGTTTCTTTACTCATTTCTTTCCTTCCTTCCTTCCTTCCTTCCTTCCTTCCTTCCTTCCTTCCTTCCTTCCTTCCTTCCTTCCTTCCTTCCTTCCTTCCTTCCTTCCTTCCTTCCTTCCTTCCTTCCTTCCTTCTCTTTCTCTCCTTTTCTTGCAAAAATACCATGTTTATTTCTATTAAGTATGTTTAGGAACATAGTAAGGTTTCTTGTGGGGCAGGATGGGGGAGAAGAACAGTATGTAGCAAGATGTAAGGGCATGTGGTTCCAGAATGCACCTGTGGGTTGAATGATAGTGGGTCAGCAAGAGCTCTGTTTACCTTTGCATCTTTTCCTTCTTTTAGCCACTTACAAAGCCACTTACAAAAGCCTTTATTGTCCAAGAAAAGTCTATGGTTGTAATCTTGAAGTCTTGGCCAAAAGTTAGTGGATGGAGAGTGAGGCTTTATGTGATGTTTTCCTCTTTACAATGGTAGATTTTTGCTTTCAACAGCCCTAAGGATGAGATAGCCATTATTCTATAGTCATAGGATCTCTTTGAAGCAGAGTTCCAACTTTTGCAGTTGCATGCTTGCTTAGCTGTGATGACTGTGTGCCAATTATTTAGCTTCTCCTGAGCCTCATTTTCCTCGTCTTTTTATCAGGAGGTGAGATGTATGATTCATCTTCATTCTTTTGGACTTCTATTGCTGTGTTGCTGAGAGTTCAAAAGTTTTTCAAAGTTACATTTGGGTGTCAAAGTTGGGCATGTTTTTGTTCAGTTTTTCAGTATGTGGTCAATTGTCAACTCCCTCCACCTGCCATAGGTGTGTCCTCAACTCTCATGTTCCTCTCTTCCCAGTGACATTCCTGTGGGCATCCAGAAAGATTACCCCTTCCCTCTGTTTCCCTGGAATCTGAGCTGGGAAGATTTGATTAGCCATACCTTGTTACAACAGCAGGAACTGTTAGCTTAGTTTAGAGGTGAAACAAAGCCCCAAATTCAGTTTAAACTCTTCTTGTTGAGAAATTAAGAATAATTAATAAAATTGTAATCACTCAGCAGGCCCCCCCCCCCCCAGAAAGCTTCTGGCTTACAAGACAGGAAGGAAATTTCCCCACCTATTTCAATTCTACATAATCATATCCAATGACTTTCCCGCAAAGTTTAGGCCTACACGACGCACTTTTTCATGACCAGCCATAGGTTTTATTTGAAGAGAAAGTAAAGTCACTATAAAGGAATGACTTAATTCACAGCAAAAAACCAAATCATGAACTGAAGCCAGATCATAAACAGTCATTATTGGATCCCTTAGAGTTACTGTGAGGAATATTACTAAAACTGAATTATTTGTCATCTAAATAGCATCATCTCACTCCTACTTTACCTTTACCTCAAATATATTGATTACTATATCCTACTGGAATCATAAATAAAAATTGCAGATGGACAAAGAGTGAAACAAAAACTTGGCCAAGGACTAGGAAAAAACCTGCTGATGCTCAGGGACTTATAATAAATATTACTCTGATATGGATGAACTAAGGAGAGGAGGAGATGTATGTGTAGTGATGTGATATTCTGAGCACCAAAAGCAGAGCATCTTTTTTTCACCATGACCTTTTGCCTTTTGCTCTGAATTACTAATTAAGAGAATTTAGAATTTCTGATATATGTGTGTCTCCTTAATTCCTTTCTATTTCTTTTTTTCTTGCATTTAACTGGACAATATAGCCTTCACAGTTTCTACTGCATGTACCAGCTAGAAATTGATGTAATCTTCTAATGATTTTCTGTAGAATAGCACTCTAAAGTTGCTTCTGTGATGCTTGTATTTCATGCCTGTGCTTAGGAGTAACTAATCCTTGATAGTTTTACCTTCCCTAGTCTTACTATGATGATGGTTACCACATACCCTCTTGTGTACAAGTCTTGAGATGTTTTTACAATTACTGTCCAATACTAGAGAAAATGTATTCATTCTTGATGTAATAGAAGACACCAGCTTCCAAAAAATTATAACTCAAACAGCTTTTTCGGTATAATTGGTCATCTAGTTAGTTTCATGCCATTAAATTCACAGACTTTTTTGGAATTCCAACCTAACTATTCCCATATCTTTTTCAAGATCATCTGAGATATATCTCTAATGCTTTTTCCATCCTTTCTGTCATTAGGTACAACTACTCAGATTTTTGATTTTCAGTGTTCTTGGATGCCTCAATTTTTCCTTCTTCAGATTTAGTAGCTCCTTAAATTTATCTCTTATTTCATGTAGTCTATATCTAAGACACTGAGGATAACTGATGAGCCTCACACCTGTTGGTGAGTTAGTGGGATGTCTGCCCCAAACATGAGAAGGCTTCCCCTGGTAGAATGGACCGAGGGGAACAATTCATTCCAATGGCTATGAAGATACCATGGAGTGCTCAGAGCCTGGTCAGACATCGAAGATGCCAATGTCTTCCACTACATCCCTGGCTGTTGCCAGTCGTCTTGGCCTTTGTTTAGCCATTGGACTTCAGTGACTCTGGAGGAGAGAATGAGCCTGATGATTTTGTGCAACTCTGCTTCACTTAAATCCAACTCATACAAGAATAAAGAAATCACCCCTCATGTCATTGGTTCTTTTTGAAAATGAAAGACTAACAACACGCACCTCAGGTACTGTCCCTTTCATAAGTGACTGAAAAGGGTAGAAAAAATACTTTTGTTTGAAAAAAAGCTGCTAAAATTCACATGTAAAGAAACTGGATTTTCAGAGAAGATGTAAGCAGTCTGGTCACCAAAAGGGGAAAATAAATGAGCTTTTGCATACAGAAAAAGGCTTGTCACTCAATAAAGGACAGTATGTAGCTCTGAAAGGCAGAAAAAGAACTTTTGTTTAGCAAAAACTGCTAAAAATCCAAGTGTAAAGAAACACATCTTTTGGAGATAAGATATGACTAATTTGATTGTCAAAGGGGGCAGTAAATGAAGCTTTACATTAATAAAAAACTTTAATCAGCTTGTAAAGGATTGAAGGTGATATCTCTTTCATATGTGAACCATTTGGTCTCTGAAAGAGGCAGAAAACATCTTCTTTTCTTTAAAAAGCTGCTAAAATCTATGTGTAAAGAAACAGTTTCCAGATAAGATGTGGGTAGTTTGGTTGCCAAAAGGGGTAATAAATGAACTTCTGCATAAATAAAAAGGCTTGAATCACCTTGTAAATGATGGAAGGTGATGCCCTTTTTTTTTTGGTGAGCAGTTTTATGGTTGAAAGGGACAGAAAAAGAACTATGTAATAAAAATGTATGAAATGCAAGTGTGAAGAAACAGTTTTCAGAAGCATAGAATGTTAAGGAGACCCCTGTGAAGGTGGAGAATTACCCTGGGGCTGAAGAGTATTTCTGTACCTCAGTTCATTTGTATGTAACTGTTTTTAAGACTTGTTATGGGAGAAATGTCTCCTCTCTAAGTTCATGTGGTAGGTAATTGCTGCCAAATATATATTTACCATAATGCAAAAATTATAGAGGTAAAAACATAGGTTTTATTATTATGCTAAAGCATAGGCCTCAGAGAAAATGTGAACCCTCATTAGGATTTTAACCAGAATTCTTGTAGGCAAAATTACATCAGAGTGACAGAGAAATAATTCTTTTACATATTGCAATTTAGTACATTCCTCTTAGGCCATAAAAGTTAAAGAGAAGATAGATCCATAATCCCATACTTCCTTCAGCATCATGAAAGATGAACAAACTTAGTTAAACAGAGTCATAATCTTATACATCCCCTAAGGATAAAAACCTCTTCAAACTCTATAGGTAAACTAAGTCAGGGTGTAGATTACACTACATTTAGGGATTCACAAACTGATTTAGGAGGAGGATTTACATGTTTCCAAGAAGTCAGTGACAGTTGAAATTCTTTTCTTTGGCTTTATGTTGGGAATGTTTAAGGCTCTCAGTAAGCTTTTACATCCTTTGGGATATGTTTTGGTCAGGTGAGGTTGATATTAAGATCGACTTTTATTTAAGCAAGATTTGCAGGAGGAGTGATCTTTAGTCTCAAATAATGGGAAATAAAAAAATCCCATAACAGGTTTGAGAAGTTAAAGACTGAAAAATGCAACAGCTAAAAACAATGAGATGATTAAATAAGGACTGTTGGTTCTATAACAGAAAAGATGAGTTCAAGAATTATTACGGCACAAGGAAAAGATTAATCAATTGCAAACAGAACATTTTGAGTTGAGCCACTGAAAGTGCAGAGGAACTTGGTGAACTGAACAAACTGGGTAGGAGATAACTTAGCAGAGAACAGAAAATTCAGTATTGACTGAACTGTGAAGAAGTCAGCTTGAGGGAAGCTCTGATAAGAAGGCTTCAGCTGATAACTTTTGATTGGCTTTTTAAAGGTTGAAGCTCATCAAAGGAAAAACAGAATATGAGGGGCTTGTCTGCATTGCCCAAAGCCTCGTCTGATAAGCTTTGCAGTTCTCTGACTTAAGGGAATGACTAGCCAAGACAATTACATGATACTTTTTTCACACCCTTTTAGGGGAGATCATGAGTTAAAAGAAGTCGTCATTGCTTTGTTTGTTCAGGTTGTTGAAGTTTGTCTTTTGTTCTGAAAAAGGACTATGACATCAGAAAGATGATGCCATGACTTGCAGGTGAATTCGTCTTAAGTGAGGGACAGTTATGCAAAGTCACTGCCTTTACTTTCTCCTCTGGAGCCATCTGGGTCCAGTGGCAAGATAAAGATCAGGATGCGTGGAGATGACCCCCTTTGTTAGTTCAAGAGTAGAAGAGAAGGGGATTTTTTTTCTCAGCAGGAGAATGGCAAGGACAAGAAAGAGAGCAATTAAGAGAAAAGCAGTTTTATGTGGTGTGGATGTCCTTGCATAGACCCATAACATCAAAGCCTGTAAAGTCTGGTAAGTTACCTTAAGCATATGAGTTTTCCACATTTATCTCTCTGTGATAAGTTTTGTTAAGTATGTGTCCATTCACCCCATAGACGCTGAGAACATTGGTAGTAGAGTATGACTCAAATTTATACTTAGATTGTTTTATATTGAACCCCATATGATATATTGATTATTCTGGCTTAGGCTTTACTGAGAAGTAAGTATTTTGCATTTAAGTATTTATGGTGTCATCACTGGGAATGGATGGTTTTGCGTAAATGGAAAATACATTGATGGAAGCTATAATTATGCACTGGAGAAATCTATCCTTTCTAGTTTAACCCCTGGAACCCTCAGAAAGTTTGAGTGTACCTATATAGTTGTGGTATTTCTTTGGAAACTCAGATGTGTCAGGATGAGGGCAGTAGAGTGCATGAGGTAGCACATGTGGTAAGTGTAGTGAGTGCATCCCAGGGATGCTAAATTAAATATCACAAATGAATATGGATAATGTTTTTTAAAAAAACACTCTCCCTGTTGTTGGCAATATGTTGATTGTATGAATTTGAGCTATAGATACAACTGACTAAAACTATATGAATCTTTCATATATATATATATATATATATATATATATATCTAACTGATAGAATCTGTTTATAATTTTTTATCAATCAGGTACCCATGTATAATACTAATTTCTTCTGTCCATTTCATACAGACTTTTGGTTTGGTGTCTTTAGTAGTTGACATCATCTGCACCAAAAAACAAAGTATAGCAGGTGGGGGTTGGTATCTCTAATTTGTTCTGAAGCGTCCTGATTTCCTTTGGTTGGTTATTGTCCTTTGTTTTCAAAGAGGACCAAAATGACATCACCATGATAAAGTGAATTTTCAGTGTGTTTGACTGCGGCTGATCAGACCAATATGAGCTCAGAATGTTCTACCACAGGGTAGGCATAGATTCATATGAATTTTTGGGGTGGATACTCCAAATTTGCACATCCTACATTTGCTTTGTGCTGTCTCAATTCTGCTTTGCTCATAGAGCACAACACTCTGATGTGGGCATGCCATGAGTGGTCCTGTGCCAGTGTCTCCCATGTTGCATAGTCAAATTCAAAGTTCTGGAGGAGACCATGAGAGTGTCCTTGTATCACTTCTTCTGACCACCATGTGATCACGTGGCCCACGTGAGTTCTGCATAAAATAGTCTTTTTGACAAACGTAGAATTTGCTTTCAAACAATGTGGCCGGTCCATCAAAGGTGCACTCTCTGAAGCATAGTTTGAATGCTTGGCAGTTCAGCTTGAGCAAGGACTTCAGTGTCTGGTATCTTATCCTGCCAGGTGATCCTCAGAGTCTTTCTAAGGCAGTTCAAATGGGAGAGATTCAGTTTCCTGGCATGGTGCTGGTAGACTGTCCATGTTTCACAGGCATATAACAGGGAGGTCAACACAATGACTCTGTAGACCTTCAGTTTGGTAGTCATTCTAATAACTCTTCTCTCCCCAACTTTTCTTAGAGCCATCCAAACACTGAGCTAGCTCTGGCAATGTATGCATCAACCTCTTTGTCAATGTGTACATCCCTGGAAAGTACACTACCAAGATAAGTGAACTTATCTACAGCATTCAAAACGTCTCCATTTGTTATAATCGATAGTTCCACATATGGATGATGTGGTGGTGGCTGATGGAGCACCTGTGTTTTCTTGGTGTTAATTATTAGGCCAAAATTAGCAAGGCAACAGAGAATTGATCCATATTTTGCTGCATCTCAGCTTCTGAGGCTGCACTGAATGCACAATCATTTGCAAACAGAAAATCATGCACCAACACTCCCTCCACTTTGGTCTTGACCTATAGCCTTTTTAAATTGAAGAACTTACCATTAGTATGGGAGTTGACCTTGATGCCATGTTCATCCTCATTGAAAGCATTTGTCAGCATGGCTGAAAACATCATGCTAAAGAGCATGGGAGCAAACACAGAGCCCTGTTTCACTCCATTAGTGACTGGGAAGGCACAAGAGCATTGTCCATTATACAAACCCCAGGCAAACATGCCATCATGAAATTGATGTACAATACCGATGAACTTCTCTGGGCAACCAATTTTTGACATAATTTTCTATAAGCCCTCACGATTGACAATGTCAAAGGCCTTGGTCAGATCTACAATTGTTGTGTATAGACCTCTGTTCTGCTCCTGGCATTTCTCCTGGAGTTGTTGGGCAGCAAACACCATATTGACTGCTTCTCAGCCCTTTCTGAAGCCACATTGGCTGTCAGGTATATGACTATTAAGGAGGACTCTAGGAAGAATTTTGTCAGCAATGACTAAGAGAGAGAACCCCCTGTGATTTTTTAAAATTTCTTTTGTATTATTTATTTATTTATTTATTTAAGTTTTCAACATTCATTTCCACAATCTTTTGAGTTCCAAATTTTCTCCTTATGTCTCCCCTTCCCCCACTTCAAAACGCCTTGCATTCTGATTGCCCTTTCCACCAATGTACCCTCCTTTCTAACATCCCTCCCTTTCCTTATCCCCATCTTCTCTCTTGTTCTGTAGGGCAAGATAAATTTCTATACCCCATTACCTGTATTTTTTATTTCCCAGTTGTATGCAAAAACAATTCTCAACAATTGTTCCTAAAACTTTGAGTTCCAACTTCTCTTCCTTCCTCCCTCCTCACCCATCCCCACTGAGAAGGCAAGCAATTCAGTGTAGGCTATAGATGTGTAGTTTTGCAAATGATTTCAATAATAGTCATGTTGTGTAAGACTAACTATATTTCCCTCCATCCAATCCTGCCCCCCATTTCTTCTATTCTCTCTTTTGTCCTTGTCCCTTCCCAAGAATGTTTACTTCTAATTGCTCCCTTCTCCCATTTGCCCTCCCTTCCATCATCCCCTGCACTTTACTTATCCCCTTCCCCCTACTTTTCTATAGTGTAAGATAGATTTTCATGCCTAATTGAGTGTGCCTGTTACTCCTTCCTTGAGCCAAATGTGGTAAGAGTAAACTTCATGTCTTCCCTCTCACCTCCCCCATTTTCCCCTCCATTGGAAAAACTTTTTCTTCTACAAGAGATAATTTGCCCCCTTCCATTTCTCCCTTGCTTCTCCCAATATATTCCTCTCTCACCGCTTAATTTTATTTTTTTAGATATGATCCCTTCCTATTTAACTCACCCTATGCGCTCTCTCTGTCTCTATCTCTGTCTCTCTCTCTTTCTGTGTGTGTGTGTGTGTGTGTGTGTAATCTCTCCAACTACCCAAATACCAAGAAAAGTTTTAAGAGTTACAAATACTATCTTGCCATGTAGGAATGTAAACAGTTCAACTTTAGCAAGTCCCTTGTGATTTCTCTTTCTTGTTTACCTTTTCATGCTTTTCTTGATTCTTGTGTTTGAAAGTCAAATTTTCTTTTCAGTTCTGGTCTTTTCATTAAGAATGCTCAAAAATCCTCTATTCCACCGAATGCCCATTTTCCCCCCTGAATTTTGCTGGGTAGGTGATTCTTGGTTTTAGTCCTAGTTCCTTTGACTTCTGGAATATTCTATTCCACTTCCTTTGATCCCTTAATGTAGAAGCTGCTAGATCTTGGTGTTATTCTAATTGTATTTCCACAATACTCAAACTGTTTCTCTCTAGCTACTTGTAATATTTTCTCCTTGACTTGGGAACTCTGGAATTTGCCTATAATGTTCCTAGGAGTTTCTCTGTTTGGATCTCTTTCAGGTGGTGATCGGTGGATTCCTTGAATACTTATTTTGCCCTCTGGTTCTAGAATATCAGGGCAATTTTCCTTGATAATTTCATGAAAGATGATGTCTAGGCTCTTTTTTTGATCATGGCTTTCAGGTAGTCCCATAATTTTTAAATTGTCTCTCCTGGATCTATTCTTCAGGTCAGTTGTTTTTCCCATGAGATATTTCACATTATCTTCCATTTTTTCATTCTTTTGGTTTTGTTTCGTGATTTCTTGGTTTCTCATAAAGTCATTAGACTCCATCTGTTCCATTCTAATTTTGAAAGAACTATTTTCTTCAGTGAGCTTTTGAACCTCCTGTTCCATTTGGCTAATTCTGCTTTTGAAAGCATTCTTCTCCTCATTGGCTTTTTGATCCTCTTTTTCCAATTGAGTTAGACTATTTTTCAAGGTGTTATTTTCTCCAGCATTTTTTGAGTCTCCTTTAGCAAGTTGTTGACCCACTTTTCATGATTTTTTTGCGTCTATCTCATTTCTCTTCCCAATTTTTCCTCCATTTCTCTTACTTGATTTTCAAAATATATTTTGAGCTCTTCCATGGCCTGAGACCATTGAATATTTATTTTGGATGTTTGGGATATAGAAGCCTTGACTTTTATGTCTTTTCCTGATGGCAAGCATTGTTCTTCCTCAAGTAACCTTCTATAGGTTTTTTCCCCTTTTTTGAACATTTTCCCAACCAGTTACTTGACTTTTGAGTCCTTTGTCAGAGTAGGATATACTCTCCTCTAAGGTGGCACAATCAAGTGTGTACACTGGTCTGGGAGCAAGCAGAGATTTTTGTGCCCAGAATCTTAACAGAGTTTCCTCTTCACAGCCACTTTGCCTCCAGTTCTGCCAAGCCAGCACTGGGGACTGAGATTCAGATAAGCTGAGGGGGCAGGGCCACCATTCAGTGTGAGATAAAGACCAGCTGCTGCAGGGCCTGTACACAGGGCTGAGTTTATGATCAGCTCCTCAATTCCTCCAAAGGCTTTAAGCTGAGGCTTCAACGATGGAAGCTGGTTGCTGTTGCTGCCCCACTGCTTGGGGCTGGGGCTAGGGGCAACTCTGCTCCCTTGTCACTGAGTTGAAAAAGCCTTCACATTGACATTTGAAGCTTTACTTTGCACCTGTGTATTGAGGGATCTCAGATATGCTGTTGGTGCTAGGGATTCCACCCCCAAGGCCTGCTCCAGCCCTACTCTTCCAGATGCTGTGTGGCCAAGGGTTGGCTGTGTTTTGCTCTGCATCTGGTGCAACAGACCTTTCCTGGAAGCTTTCCAGGTCACCCTGGGCTGAAAATCTCCTCCTCTCCATAGTTCTGTGGCTTCTACTGCTCTAGAATTTGTTGAGAGTCTTTCTTTACATGTATTTTATGGGCTGTGGGGGAACAGCTAGAGTTTATGTGTCTTTCTACTCTGACATCTTGACTCCACACCCTCCCCCACCATGTGATTGTCACAGGACAAATCTATTCCCTTTACCTTGATAGAGATGGACAATGGAGGCATCCTTGAACTCTTGGCGATAACTTTCTCTTGCCATATAGCCTGGAAAATTTCAGTCAGCTTTTGAATGAGCAGTGGTCCCCCTACCTCGTAAATCTCAGCTGGAATAGAATCAGCACCAGGTGCTTTGCCACATTAAAGGAAACTAATGACCTTCAAAACCTCTTCTTCAGTTGGAAATTCAGCTAAGGAGGGATTGACTTCAACCTGAGGAAAACAGTCAATGGCCTCAATCGTGATTGATGATGGTCTCTTGAGAACACTATGAAAGTCCTCAGCCCCTCTCTCTAGGAACATGTTCTTATCACTCTGATCAATGTGATTTCATCAGCTCTGAGTCGTTGTGATGCACCATAGACTTTTGTTCCATATATAGCTTTCAGGGAATCATAAAAGTGCTTTGGATTGTTACTATTAGCATAAAACTGAATTTCATCTGCCTTCTTACTGAGTCAGGAATTCTGCATCTCTCTACGATTTGTTAGTACTTTGCTTTTGATGGAATTAAACGCTGCCTTCTTAGAGGTAGATGAACTATTCTGCTTGTAATTCCTTTGGAGTTCTCATTTTTGGTAGCAGCTTCTGAATTTCCCCATCATTTTCATCAAACCAGTGTTGTTTGTGAGTGTTCTGACCCAGATGAGCAAATGCAGTGCTGCACACTAAATCTCTGAAAGCATCCTGCTCCTTTTCTTCTCCATTGTTGCCAACTGTATGATGGCTCAATTTTCCCTCTAAGTCAGCAACAAACTGTTCATGCTCAGAGAAGCGCTCTAATTTGTTGACATTAATTCTTCTGGCAGTCATTTTGCCTTGGTGGGGGGCACTTTTTGCAAATATTTAGCTTGGAAAGGATAAGTCTATGATCAGTCCAGCACTCTGCACCACACATTGCCTTTGTCATTCTCACATCTTGTCTGTCTCTTCTCCTTAAAATCACATAGTCTATTGGATACCAATGTTTGCTGTAAGGGTGCATCCATGAAGTTTTATTGCATTTAGGTAAATGGAAGACAGTGTTGGTGGTGAGAAGGTCATGCAATGGACAAGTCTTCAGCAGTAAATGACCATTGCTGTTGCTGTTTACAACTCCATTCTTCCCTAGGACTCCCTGCCAAGTCTGGTAGTCTGAGCCTACTCTAGCACTAAAGTCATCCAGAATTATAAGCTTGTCCTCTTTTGGCATATTGATGATAAGTGTCTCTAGGACTTTGTAAAATTTCCTGCATTATCCATACTGTGCTGACCATCACAGTGATGGCAGTTAGGGCTGTCCTACAAGGACCTGCAAGGCAATGTAACCATATCTACATCTTTATTTCATGGGAGCAGTTTCATCACAATGGCTGGTTTCTTAACACAAAGAATGGCATTGCTTCCAATCCAATGAATGAGGATGTTAGAGTTTCTGTCACTATACATCACCCTGGTTGGAATTTCCATGCTTTGTGTTTGTCCCCATGTCATGACATGATGGTGGGTCGAACTTTGAGGGGAGTGTTGCTGTTGTTACTATTATCTCCCCTGCAATACCTAGGCCAGGGTTGGGGAACCTGCAGCCTTAAGGTCACATGTGACCCTCTAAGTCCTCAAGTGTGGCCCTTTGACTGACTCCAAACCTCATAGAACAACATAGAAGGGGATTTGTTCTGTGAAGTTTGGGTTATTCAAAGGGCCACACTTGAGGACCTGGAGGGCCACATGTGACCTTGAGGCTGCAGGTTCCCCATCCCTGGCCTAGGTTATAACACACTGCCTGCTGGGATCTTTGTGCCAAATTATTGGGGCAATATTAACTTCTAGTTTAATATCATGGCATAGCTCATTAGAAAAAAAAACACTCAGAAAAAAATAGATAAAATTTTTATCTATTTTCCTCTTCTTGAGTGGCAATTCTGATGGTTATTGCATATGTTTTGAGTTATGCCTTCTGGAGTTTCTGTCTTCCTTGGCTTCTTGTTTTCGGATTAATGGGGTGCAGAGTGGCAGAGAGGACTGCCTTGTTTCCCTGCTGGGACTAGGGGCTTAGAAAGCAGAGAGGAGGACTTTAGTAATTTCATAGGCAGAGATGTGGAATGGAAGCAAGTCACCCCCAAATAAAAACAGGAGAAAGAATACAATAGGAATTCACATAAAACTTTGTTGGGGGAGAATTCATGGATCAGAAGACAGTAAGGGAGTCAGCATTATTAGGTGCCTGCCAGGTACCAGACGCTGTGCAAGTTGCCTCACAATAACCCTATAAAGTAGGGGCGATAGTTATTCTTATTTTACAGTTGAGGATATGGAGGCAAACAGAAGTTAAAAGACTTACCTAGGGTCACACAGCTAGCAAGTGTGTGAGGCTAGATTTGTACTAGGGGCTTCCTGATTCCAGATCCAGGACTCTATCTGCTGAACCACCCATTGCCTCTGGGAGTCAAAAGCACAATCACAAGAGAACTGCAAAGGAAATATTTGATTAGGCAATGCTATCAATCAATCCTCTCTGCAGAGTCATACACTTTCGGGATCTTAATGAAAAGGAAGACGGAAGAGGGTTCTCTTCATCTGTGATCCTTTGCACCACAAACATGACCACTTTTGATGTCACTCAAATCATTTACACTGGATGCAAACCTCATTTCTATAATTGCTTGATTGCTTGTTTAAGCTCATTTGAAACTCTATTTCTCTGAAAACAATTTCATAATTTTTCTCCCTATTCACTTGTTAAAAAAATACAGTGGAATTATAACTAGCTGTTGTGGTCCATATGACAAGCAATACTAAATGTGCCTCAAACCAGTCTGGTAATTCATGACATAAAAATATCATAAGAAGTCATCAAATCAAATTCAGTTGAGCGGAAAGAGAAGTTAGTTACTACAGTGGCTAATAGATGGGTGTTTCAAAATAGTCTTGCTCACTAGATACAAAGTTCTTAGCAAGAAAGTTGGTATTTTCACCATCTAAATCACATGACCCTAAAGAAAACCCTCATTACCCTGTCCTCCATATGTCTCCCTTAAATGGCATGAGATTTCAGTGGTTATTCCTATTAAAAATAGTTGATGGACTTTTAAATTTGCGGTTCAAATAAAGAGAAACCTTGCACATCTTATTTCCTTGCATATTTTATTCAATTCAATAACAAATATTAATTGAGTGATTACAGTGGGCCAAGTATTGCCCTCAGCACTGGGGATGAAGACAAAATATAACTTTATTGAGTTTACTGACATTCTCTTAGAAGAAGCATAGAACATAGGTATGGAATTATTCAGAGGGGAGGGGAGAGAAATAAATGTGGGGATCAGGAAAGTTCTCATGTAGGAGGGGACAGATGGGGGAATTCTTGAAGGACGATAGGGATTCTAAGAGACAGAAGTGAGGAGGGAAGGCATTTCAAATATACAGAAACAGTTGTCAAGTATGGAGGGGAGAATGAAATATCATTTTGAGAGTGGGGCAGAGATGAAACCAGTTTGACATAAAGGAAGTGTACATAAAGAAGGAATAATGTGAAAGAAAATGAGGAAGGTATATGGGAGCCAAATTGTGAGGGCTTTAAATTCCAGGCAAAGCATTTTAATCCTAAAAATGAGCCACTAAAAGACATTTGAGAACAGGGGTTATGTGGTCAGATCCATATTTTATTAATGTCAGTTTGGCCGTGTTGTGGAAGATGAGTGGGACATGGGGCAGGTTGGAAGCAAGAAGACCAGTTAGAAAATGGCACCCTACAATAGAAGGGTCAAACTTTGAGTTTACTGAATGCATGTGGCCTAAAAATTCCCTGAGGAGGGTCTCAGGCAGATTAATATGTAATTAGGATACATATATTAGGAAAAAATACAATCAACATAGATCATGATAATTTGTGAGCTTCGAAGTCAAATCCCAATAGCCTGTAGAGATTTATCTCTATTTGAGATCATGCTCAAATAATACCACATTACCTAGAAAATGGAAACATTGCATTCTCCTTTGTGGCTGCTTTTCAGTTTGTTTCTGACTCTGTGTCAGAAGAACCCTAATATTCTTAGGATTTTCTTGGGAAAGATACTGGAGTGGTTTGCCATTTCCTTCTCCATCTCATTTTACAGATGAGAAAACTCAGACTAACATGGTTAAATAACTTGCCCAGGACCACACAGCTAGTGTCAGAGGCCAGATTTGAACTCATAAAGATGTGTCTTCCTGACTCCACGCCCAGCATTCTATCCACTGTGCCACCTAACTGCCACTTGTGGATAGATTAAGCCAATTAAGTAAAATGACACTACCTAACACTTTAATCAATACCACACCACCACTACTTTGGTAGTTTGACTTTGGAAGTCAACTTTAGATTAATTAATTGAAGCAGAAAGAATAATAAATAAATAAATAAAATGCATTTGGAAGAGCAAATGGTCAAGAAACTCAACAAAAATAATGGGGAAAAATGTGAAAGAAAAGGACTTAGCAGGTCTATACCTCAAACTATTCTTGTGGTATAGTTTATGTAGTAGGTATAATAAAAAATATTTTACTAGTTAAGAAATAGATCAGTGGAACAGATTAGGTACACAATATACACAAGCACATTAATATAGTTGCCCAGTGTTTGGTAAACCTAAAGACTCCAACTATTGGTTAAGAAGAACTTACAATTCAACAAAAACCTAAATTCAAGACCTAAGTTAAAATCTGACCTCAGACACTTACTAGTTTTGTGACCCTGGGCAAGTCACTTAACCTTGTTATTAGAAACAACTGAACAATGGCAAAAGGAAATGCAATGTTTTCTAAGTAATGTGGTACTATTTGAGCATGAGTTGGAGAAGAAAATGGCAGACTACTCCAGCATCTTTGCCACAAAAACCCCAAATGGAGTCACAAAGAGTCAGATGTCCTTGAAAAATGACTGACCAACAAATCCATGATTTTATGAAATTATGAAATGAATTTAAGGAACTTAATATTTCTCCAATTATCCAGATCTGCCTTTATTTATGTAAAAAGCATTTTATAGTTGTGTGAAAATAGTTTCTATGTGTCCAGGTAGGTAGATATCCAAGTAATTTAAACATTCTGTAGGTATTTTAAATGGAATATCTTTCTATTTCTTCCTTCTGGATATTATAGTAAGAAATCATCAGAAATACTGATGATTTTGTAAATTCATTTTATATCATGCAATTTTGCTGAAGTTTTTAATCTATTAAAAGTATTCAGATTTAACTTGCATTGGTGTCCATTCACTGTCAAGTGGAATAGGAGGGCCAAGCACATTGATTAAGTTCCTGCATAAGACTTGTGGAGGGAGAACAAGAGATTCTCATGTAATGAGAAATCATGGATGGATTAAAAGCTGTTATTGTAAGAGGGAGGTCCTATGCTAATGTAATTACAAGTTCCATCTTTTGGTAGAAGTCAGAGCGAGGTCAGAAAAGATTCCTTTACTGTAAGACTTCATTACATATTCAAAATCTAGGGCTAAAACAATAGCATGGATTAGATCCTAATGACTCTACTGGTCCCCTTTCCCCCATCCAAGTTCTGTAGCTCATTATTCTTTTGGAGTATTAATTTAATGGATTTTTCTACTACATATTACCAAATGTGGTGTGTGTGTGTGTATGTATGCATGTGCCCATTGCCATATATGTGTGACCTGCGTGTATTGACTCAGCTCATTTTTAGAGGTGAAACTTGAACTGGGCAGAGATTATTCATAAATGCCTGAAAGTAAAGCCACTTTGGTTATATCAACTCCAGTTTTTACTAGTGGTAAGTCTGAGGTTAGGACATTTCTGTATTAATGTTTTCTTGGAATACATAATCCGAAGTAATGGATATTTGTATTTTCCTTCCTTGAACTGGTTGCATGTGAGCAGATGCTGCCAAATAGCTGTACCGATGATAGATTTGTCCATGGATTCATCCAGCTCTGCCCTTTGAGATTTTGGGGTGTATTGCTTATGTGACCATGAAGGAGAGCTCTCTGGGGGTTAGAATTCCCTCTTCTGGTTCATGACCACAGGCCTATCATAGTACCTACTTTTCTGAGAGCCACATCCTGTCTGATGTCAAGGTCACCAAGATGTCAAGAACTACTTAGCTTCTTAAGGGGTTGGAAAAATGACACTACTCATAAAGGAATTCTTGGTGGTGAAATTCAAAGTAACTGAATTCCCTTTCTAAGAGCTTCTAAGGTCGGCTCCAGAGGTCTTCACATGTCCAAGCAAAATAAAATTCAAAACAAAACAATTGCTGTTTCATGCTTTGTGCTTTGAGCCCTACATTTCAGATCTCAGTTCCAGTCTCAACTCCACTTAGTGCATAGCATTAGTCTGAATAGTTCAATCATGGCTCAGATTTTGATTTTCAGTGTGGCCACAGCATGTTTAGAATGGAGCTCAGCCCATAGGTTAATCTGTCCTACTAAAGTCCATCCTTAAATATAAGGCACTGACTTTAAAACAAACCATATGCACAAGAAGGTAATGACAGCATTGACTATGGGATGGTCAAACAAGGATGCCAGGAAAGTTGGTTGCAGTTTTGTTCCCTACTGTTTGGGGAGAAATGATGCTTATTTCTTTCTTTTCTCTTCTGTAAATTTTCCTTCACACAAAGGAAGAATGCAGAGGCATGTTTCCAAACAAATGAAAACTCAATTTACAGTGAGATGGCAAATCATCCTTCATGGAAAAGTACAGCCCTGAACTCCAAGAGAGTTTCTTTGGACCTTATTGGTAAAAAAAGAGAGTTATGCTCATTGATCTATAACTAACACCCTCTTGTTTCAAAAGGTTTCAATTGTTATTAAAAATAGGTATAGTTTCTATAAAATCAAAGAGGCTGATTCTATTTGTCAATTTGAGAACTTTAGCTACATAATTCTCATTCAGAAATTTAAAAAAGCAAATTATCTGAGAAACATTTTTATTTTTTAATATATAATTTATTTATTTTTCATTATTCTAAATATTCACTTCCACAAGAATTTGAATTCAAAATTTCTCCCCATCTCTCCCCATCCCAGGACAGCATACACCCCATCCATGCCTTCTTCTACTCTGTCCTCCCTTTTATTACCCACCCTTCTTCCATCCCCCTTTTCCTCTATTTTCCTGTAGGGAAAAATAGATTTCTATACTCCATTGCCTGTATATCTTAATTTCCAGTTGCATGCTAAAGCAATTTTTAGCGTTCATTCTTAAAACTTTGAGTTCCGTATTCTCTCCCTCCCTCCCCACCTACCCGCATTGAGAAAATAAGCAATTCAATACAGGTCATACATGTGTAACAGTGAAAAGCTCTTTCATAATAGTTATGTTGTAAAAGACTAACCACATTTCCCTCTGTCCTATCCTGCCCTTCCTTTATCCCTTTCTCTCCCTTGACCTCTCACAATAGTGTTTGCTTCTGATTATCCCTTTCCCCAATTTGCTGTCCCTTGTATTATTTTCCCTCTCCTATCCCCTTCCCCCTTGCCTTCCTGCAGGGTAAAATAGATTTCCATATCCAACTGAGTGTGTGTTATTCCCTCCTTAGACCAAATCCCATGAGAGTAAGGCTCAGTTATTTCCTTTCATTTCCCCCCTCTTTCTCTCTATTGTAAAAACTCTTTCTTCCTTCTTTTATGTGAAACGATTTGCTACATTCTACCTCTCCCTTTCTCTTACTCCTAGTACATTTCATTCAACAGTAAACTTCATTTTTTTAGATATTCTCCCTGCATATTCAACTCATCCTCTGCTCTGTGTGTGTGTGTACACATGTACACATCCTTACACATATGTACACATACATACCTACCCATACGTACCCATATCTATATATAGATATATATATCTATATATCTATACATTCCCTCTTAGTACTCTAATACTGAAAAAAGTCTCATGAGCTACAAATAACATCTTTCCATGTAGGAATATAAACAGTTCAACTTTAATGAGTTCCTTAAGGTTTCTCTTTCTTGTTTACCTTTTCATGTTTCTCTTGATTCTTATATGTGAAAGTCAAATTTTCTATTCAGCTCTGGTGTTTTCAATAAGAATGCTTGGAAGTCCTCTATTCCATTGAAATTACATTTTTTCCACTGAAATATTATGCTCAGTTTTTCTTGGTTTTAGTCCTATCTCCTTTGACCTCTAGAATATCATATTCCAAGCCCTTTGATCCCTTAGTGTAGAAGCTGCTAAATCCTGTGTTATCCTGATTGTTTTTCCATAATATTTGAATTATTTCTTTCTGGCTGCTTGTAATATTTTCTCCTTGACCTGGGAACTCTAGAGTTTAGCTACAATATTCCTAGAAGTTTTCCTTTTGGGATCTCTTTCAGGAGATGATTGATTAATTCTTTCCATTTCTCTTTTACCCTGTGGTTCTAGAATATAAGGGCAGTTTTCTTTGCTAATTTCTTGGAAGATGATGTCTAGGCTCTTTTTTTGATCATGTCTTTCAGGTAGACCAATAATTTTAAAATTATCTCTCCAGGATCTGGTTTCCAGGTCAGTTGTTTTTCCAATGAGGTATTTAACATTTTTTTTTAAATTTCTTCATTCTTTTGGTTTTGTTTTATAATTTCTTGGTTTCTTATAAAGTCATTAGCTTCCATCTGCTCCATTCTAATTTTTAAAGTACTATTTTCTTCAGTGAGCTTTTAAACTTCCTTTTCCATTTGGCTAATTCTGTTTTTTAAAGTAGTGTTCTCCTCACTGACTTTTTGGACCTCTTTTGCATTTTTGGATTAGTCTATTTTTAAAGGTGTTAGTTTCTTCAGCATTTTTTGGGGTTTCCTTTAGAAGCTGTTGACTTGCTTTTCATGATTTGCTTGCATCTCTCTCATTTTTCTCCTCAATTTTTCCTCCACCTCTCTAACTTGATTTTCAAAATCTTTTTTGAGCTCTTCCATGGCCTGAGACCATTCCTTATTTCTTTTGGAAATTTTGGATGTAGAAGCCTTGACTTTGATGTCCTCCTCTGATTTGCTTTGTTCTTCCTCATCCAAAATGATGGAAGAAAATACCTGTTCACCAAGAAAGTAACCTTCTATAGTCTTATTTTTCCCCCTTTTATGGGCATTTTCCCAGCCAGTTACTTGACTTTTGAGCCCTTTGTCAGATTGACAGTATAGTCTAGGGACCTGTAAGTTCTCATTTCCTCCGGTGTGCACAATCAGGAGAGAGGCATTTACTCCTCAGCTGGCCTGTGCTCTGTCTGGGAACAACCACAAGCACTCTTTTCTGCCCAGGATCTGTGAGTAGGATTCCTTCTGTACAGCCACCACCAGTTCCCCTCTCACCAAGGTAAAAGAGCTTTCTTACTGACCTTTGAAGCTGTCTTTGATGTTGTGGGTTGAGAAATCTGGAAACCACAGCTGGTACCCATGATTCCACACCCTGAAGCTTTCTCCAGTTTTGTTTGTGCTGTGCCATGCAGCCAAGACTGGGCTGAACTCTGCTCTGAGCCCAGTGCAATAGATATTTCTTGTCAGCTCTCTAGGCTGTCTTGGGTTGGAAAGCTGTTTCACTCTGCCATTTTGCAACTTCTGCTGCTCTAGAATTTGTTTAGAGTCACTTTTAATAGGTATTTTATGGATCATGGGGGAAGAGCAAGAGTAGGTCCGTCCTTCTACTCCACCATCTTGTCTGTGCCCTGAGAAACATTTTTATTGCAAAAAAGCATGTGTAACCAGCACAAAGCTGTACTTTTCACAAATGTATTTAAGGAAGTGAGCAAAACTTAAAACCATTTTGCCATCTGCAAAACCCTTCTATTACATCTATCAAAGGAGACTTCTTTATTAAGGTGATATGGATGATCATAGGGAAGCCCAGTTCCCTCATGTAAATCTCAGAAAACATCTAAAGAGGAGTCCTAAAAATCAATGATAAAGCAATTTGAAGAGCAATGAATTATCTACTCTATCATGTACATTTGTGTCCAAAAATATAGTCAGAAGTCAACAGAGGTGGGGAGAGAAGCTTGTGAAGGCTCCTATAAAGTGACAGGAAACCAGCTGGCATTCTGAATGGTAAGCTCAAGCAACAACAACAAAAGCACCAACGAGAGTGGTGGGCATGATCTCTGACAAGACAACAGGAAAAACAGAGACAGTTGAGGAAGATAGGAAGGGAAGCTTCTTTGTGCTTAAGGATAGTAAGATCTTCAGTCATAATAATAAGATCAAATAGCCACCAAATGACATGATATTTAATTAAAGTTAATCAAATAATAGAAATAAACAGCAAATATATATTTGTATATGTCTGTGTGTGTGTATGTGCTTCTAGCCAAATCTAACAAAACATAAATAAGAAAGAAGTTAAGAATCTGAATAGGATTTTAGAAAAGTTAAATGTGATATATCTCTGACAATTATGGAATGATGATTGGGTATATATATATATGTATTTCTCAGCTTTCATGGTAGCTTCACCAAAATGAAGCATGTTCTAGAGAATAAAAACCAAATTAATAGATGTAGAAAATGAAAAAAAAATGAGTTAAACATTACTGAATATAGCAAGATAAAAATTATAGTTAATAAAGGGAATTTGATGAAAACATTAAATAAATGAAGACTGAATAATTTTATCCTAAGGAGTTAATGGATAAAACATAAATCATAAAAATAATTTTATTAAAAATGACAATAATAAGACAACTTATAAAAAATTTTGGGATGCAGCAAAAGCAATTTTTTGGGGAGAAATCCAGATCTTTAAATACATTCATTGATAAAAGAGAAAGAGCAAATAAATAAATTAGGTCTGCAATTAAAAATTAGAGAAGCAACAGATTAGAAAGCAAAACAGTAAAGTAAAAATTCTGAAAATGAAAAGAGATGAATAAAATAGATAAAACACACATAGCTTTGATAAATAAAAGTAAGAACTTATTTAGAAAACTTAACAGAACAAGTACATTGTCTGCTAATCTAGTTAAAAAGGGAAGTAAATAAAATAGTCATTGAGAAATGAAAAAGGCAACTTATAATAAATGGAGAAAAAACAAAATTAAAAAGTATTTTGCTAGATTATATATTAACTGAAATGTCAAAAAAAATGAAATGGATAAATATTTATAAAAAAATATAATGCCCAGAACCTAAACAAAATGAGAGAACCTGAATGATCCAATCTCAGAATAAGATGTTTCAATAAGACATAATAGAACTCCAAAAGGGAGCTTGGGAGAAAGGAGAACTCCAACAACCCATGGCTAGATATATTTGCATATGAAGTCTATAAAACATTGAAAGAACAATTAATCCCTAAATTATATAAATTGTTCACAAACATAGAAAGGAAGAGATGTTGCCATATTGCTTTTATAAAACAAAGTTGGTCTAAACCAAAGGAGAGATTAATGAGAGAAAATAAAAGAACTCTAGAACATTGTCTCTGATGTTTGATGTAAATATATTAAATAATGTATTAGCAAAGGGCTGTAAGAAAAAAAGATTGCACAATATCACCAAATTGAATTCATATCAGAAATGCAGGTCTGTTTTAGTGAAATTATAAACAAAATAGCTCATATTAATGATAAAAGCACCAGATGATTATATCAAGAGATACAAATAAAGTTTTAACAAAATAAAGTACTCCATTATGTTAAAAACATTACAACTCGAAGGAATAAATAGATCATCCCCTAATGTTGTAAAAAGTATCTATACAAAATCAAGAGTTAGCACTATCTATAACTGTGAAAAATTAGAAGTCTTTCCATTAAGATTAAGGATAAAGCAAAGATATCCATTGTCACCATTATACTGTATAATTCTAGAAATATTAGCTAAAACAAACAAAAAACTTATAGTGTAAGAATAGAGGAGTAACAAAATTAACATTTTGAGAATTATTTAGAGAATCCTAAAGGCTCGATAAAGAATTAATTGAAGCAATAACAACAACAGGATATAAAACAAATATACCCATAAAATAATTAGCCCCTTTAGCAGGAAGATGTAGAAAAATATTCATTCAAGGGAATATATAAGTATCTCAATTTATAAAATATCTGTGATTCTATCTACCAACAGACATAGGTGAATTATATGAAAAAACTATAAAATTGTCTTGACAAAAAGAAAGACTTATTTAGAGAATTGGAAAGGTAATTCATGATAAATGCTTATGGTGAGGCTATGCCAATATAATAAAAATTGCAATGCTGCCTAAATTAATTTACTGGTTCAGTGCTGTACCAGTCAAACTTCCAAGGGTGTACATTATAGAATGAGAAGAAATCAAAACAAAATTCATCTAGGGGATTGTACTTGTCCTTGCTGAAGAAGACCACGCCATCAGAGAAATGATGACATGACTTGCACTTAACTTTGTTTCGAGTGAGGGAAGGCTGTGCAGGTCACCAGCCTCACTTCTCCTCCAGAGCCATCTGAATCCAGTGACCGGATATTCCTCAGCATGACTGGAGGTGACCCGGAATGCACTGGGATTCCTTGGGCCCTTTAGGCCAAGGTCTTTGCATGCACTCACTTAGGGTGAGGCAATGCCCATTCATTGAATAGGCCTGTTTAAGAAGGAGCCAGGGCACAGCCCCTTTAATGAGGTCAAGGAAAACAAAGACATCAGACTGGGTGGGAAATAGCAACAGTTACTACGGATAATCACTCTGAAGCCAGGAGGGTCCAAGGAGCCCTTAGGCAGGGTTCCAATGGAGTCCCAGTTTCAGAGGGCAGTAGGTTTAAGGTTTTGGGAGAGGACAGGACAGGGGAATAAAAGGTGAATGATTTCAAGGGAAATAATGAAAAGAGTGAGAAGAAAAAGTAGGGGAGTAGCAACAGAACTCAAATTCTACTACAAAGCAGTAGCCATCCCAAGTCTGTTGTAGTGGTTAAAAATTATAAATAATTAATGGAATATGGGGCGGAGCCAAGATGGCAGAGTAGAAAGATGCACGTTTACGAGCTCCGAACCCACAGCCCATAGAATTAACATAAAAAGAGATCCCCATAATTTCTGGATCACTGCAAGGTGTGCAGAAACAGAGTGGAAGAGATTTCCATTCCAGAGAGCCCTGGAGAGCCATCCCCAGGGTCCGTTGTGCCCCAGAAAGCGGACCCCACCCCAGAGCTACCCTGGCCGCGGCCCCAGAGAAGCTGATCCGAGCAGGCTTCAGGAACAGAGGCTCTGGTGGCCTGGAAGGTTCCTCCGCCCACAGAAGCTACAGGTCAGTGAGAGAGATGGCTGGGCTGGAAGAGGGGAGCGGGGTGTCTCTGTGACTCAGGCGCCCTTGGGAGGAAGCGGCAGCGGCAGAGGCGGGGGGCAGGAAGCAGCAGAGGCAGGGGCCGCGGCGAGGCAGCAGCTGCAGCGGCAGCCCGGAACTCCCCCAGCAGCAGGCAGGATCTTCATTACTGAAAGTCTCTGCATAAACCCCCTGAGGGAGCTGAGCCTGGGAGATGGCCCTGCCCCCACCCCAGCACCAGAACTAAAGCTCACATTGATTAACAGCCGCCCCTGCTGCAGAAAGCCCATTTGAATCTCAGATCCCAAACACTAGCTGGGCAAATCTAGGTGGGGGTGGACAGGAATCTCAGAAGTCAAGTAACTGGCTGGGAAAATGCCTAGAAAAGGTAAGAAAAATAAGACTATAGAGAGTTTTTTCGAACAGATGCAAATGATCCCGACTTTCGGATCTGACAATGACGAGGACATATTCTTGCCATCAGGGAAAGACGTGGAGGGCGGGGCCTCGGTACCCTAGGCATCCCAGGGGGATGTTGGGTGGGCTCAGGCCTTGGAAGAGCTCAAAAAGGATTTTGAAAAGCAAGTTAGACAGGTGGAGGAAAAACTGGGAAGAGAAATGAGAGAGATGCAAGAAAAGTATGAAAAACGGGTCAATACTTTGGTAAAGAAGACCCAAAAAAATGCTGAAGAAAATAACACCTTGAAAAATAGGCTCACTCAATTGGCAAAAGAGGTTCAAAAAGCCAATGAGGAGAAAAATGCTTTCAAAAGCAGAATTACCCAACTGGAAAAAGAGGTTCAAAAGCTCACTGAAGAGAATAGTTCTCTCAAAATTAGAATGGAACAGATGGAGTCTAATGACTTTATGAGAAACCAAGAAATCACCAAACAAAACCAAAAGAATGAAAAAATGGAAGAGAATGTGAAATATCTCATGGGAAAAACAACTGACCTGGAAAATAGATCCAGGAGAGACAATTTAAAAATTATGGGACTACCTGAAAGTCATGATCAAAAAAAGAGCCTAGATGTCATCTTTCATGAAATTATCGAGGAAAACTGCCCTGACATTCTACAACCAGAGGGCAAAATAAGTATTGAAAGAATCCATCGATCACCACCTGAAAGAGATCCAAAAAGAGAAACTCCTAGGAACATTGTGGTCAAATTCCAGAACTCCCAGGTCAAGGAGATAATCTTGCAAGCAGCTAGAAAGAAACAATTCCAGTATTGTGGAAATAAAATCAGGATAACTCAAGATCTAGCAGCTTCTACATTAAGGGATCAAAGGGTGTGGAATAGGATATTCCAGAAGTGAAAGGAACTAGGACTCAAACCAAGAATCACCTACCCAGCTAAACTGAGTATAATACTTCAGGGGAAAATATGGTCTTTCAATGAAACAGAGGACTTTCAGTCATTGTTGATGAAAAGACCAGAGCTGAAAAGAAAATTTGACTTTCAAACACAAGAATGAGAAGAAGCATGAAAAAGTAAACAGCAAAGAGAAGTCTTAAGGGACTTACCAGAAGTGAACTGTTTACATTCCCACATGGAAAGACAATATTTGTAACTCTGAAAACTTTTCAGTATCTGGGTAGTTGGCGGGTCCATACACACACATGTACACGCATGCATGCACACACACATACACACATGCACACACATACAGAGACAGAGAACACAGATTGAATTGAATAGGATGGGACCATAGCTGAAAAGAAGTTAAGGTAAATGGTGAGAGAGAAATGTAGTGGGAGGAAAGAGAGTGAAATGGAATGGGGTAATTATATGTCATTTAAGAGGCAAGTAGGAGACCTTTTAGTGGAGGGAAAAAGAGGAGAGCTGAGAAAAAAACAAAAAACAAAAAACAAGAAGTTTACCCTCATCACATTTGACTAAAGGAAGGAATAAAATGCACACTCATTTTGATATGAAAACCTATCTTACAGTATAGGAAAATGGGGGAGAAGGAGATAAGCAAGGGGGAGATGATGGAAGGGAGGGCAAAGGGAGGAGGGAGCAATTTGAAGTCAACACTTGAGGAGGGACAGGATCAAAAGACAGAAGAGAAACAATGAGGGGCAGGGTAGGATGGAGGGTAATTCAGTTAGTCTTACACAACACGACTATCAGGGAAGTCTTTTGCAAAACTACACAGATATGGCCTATATTGAATTGCCTGCCTTCCCAAAGGGAATGGGTGGGGAGGGAGGGATGGGGAAAATTTGGAACTCAAAGTTTTAGGAACAACTGTTTAGTATTGTTGTTGCTACTAGGAAAGAAGACATACAGTTAATGAGGAATAGAAAGTCATCTGGCCCTACAGGAGAAAAGAAGATGGAGACAAGGGAAGGGAAGGATGACAGAAGAGAGGGCAGATTGGAGATAGGGAAAATTAGATTGCTTGGGGTATTGGGGTGGTGGGAGGGGATAAAAGGGGAGAAAATTTGGAACCCAAAATTTTGTGAAAATGAATGTAAAAAGTTAAATAAATAAATTAATAAAAAAATAATTAATGGAATAGATTAAGTATATAAAACCCAGAAATAATCCAGAAAAATACCTTAATATTTGATAAACCCACACATTCAGAAGAAAAGTCTCATTGTGATTTGACAAAAACTTCTGGGAAAGATAAAATGAAATATGGCAGAAACTATTTTTAGAATAACATTTGTACCATTTCATACCATTCACAAGTAAGCTCCAGTATGAAGTTAGCATTAGGATTATCTATGAAACCTAAATATAAAGGGCCAAATTTTATGCAATTTATGGAACAGGGAAGGAACCTTTCTCTTCTATGACTAAAAATAGGATGGGGAGGATCACAGGGAATGAAATAGACAATTTTTATTACATAAAATTGAAAAGATTTTGCACAAACAAAATCAATGCTGTTAGAATTAGAAGCTGAATAGTTAACAGGTAAAAAAATTCTTTGTAGCAAATTTTTCTGATAAAGGCTTGATGGCATGGTTACATAAGGAATGAATACAAACATATAGGAAAAAGAACTTTTCCTCAATATACCAAAAGATATGAACTTAGTCCCAAAAGAATTGTTATCAACAGCCATATGTAAAAATGCCTCAAATCACAAAATAAATGTAGATGAAAACAACTCTAAAGTTCTCCCTTATATCCATGAGATTTGCAATGATGAAAAAGAAGAAAAACAAGTTGGAGAATCTGTAGGAGGACAAGGATATTAATATACTGTTGATGAAGCTATGCATAGTGATGCAACTACTCTGGAAAACAATTTAGAATTATATTTGAAAGTCACTAAACTCCATTTACCTTTCGGCCAAGCTATACTACTACTTGGAATCTACCTCACAGATAGCAAAGAAAAAGGGAAAGTTTCCATAGGTATAAAAGCATTTAGAATAACCTTTTTTATTGCAGCAAAGAACTAGAAACAAAATGGATAACCATCCCCTGGAAAAAGAGCTGTATAATTTTTCACATATAAATGTGATGGATTATTAGTACTCCTTAAGAAAGAATGAAAAAGAAAGAATGAAAAGGCATGAGGGTATATGTCTGCACTCTCAGCTATCAAGGAGGCTGAGGCTGGTGGATCTCTTGAGCTTGGGAATTCTGAGTCATAGGGGATTAGCTGGTTAGGTATCTGCCCTAAATCTAACATCAAAATTGTGACCTCCACCCTGGAAGTAGGGAACACTAGTTTGCCAGAGGAGAGATGACTTGGCCTTGGTCAGAAATGGAGTATGTCAAAGCTTCTGTACTGATCAGTGGTACTTTGGACCCATTAGTAGCACTAGCCCTTCAAGTCTGAGGGACCCAGTGGTTAAAAGCAAATTAAAGGTATTGATTCAGAGAAACCTTAGAAGACTTGAATAAACTGATTCAGAATGAAGTGAGTGAAATGGAGATAGCAATTTATACAATGATTTTATTAGTGTAAAGAAAAAAACAACATCTCTGAAGGGCTTTTAATCAAGCGTGTTTTCTACCTCTGGGCAGAGAGGCAATGAACAAAAGCTGCATAATGAGACATACAGTTTCACACACAGCTAACGTGTAGATGTTTTGTGTATGATTAGGATTTTTGTTACAAATGATAGATTTTATTTGAAGAATAGAACTGGAAATTAGTGATGCTAATACAAAGGAAAAAAAAAACATACAGTACCCTCCCTGCCTTTTAACTTCTCTTAAAAGACATTCAGTTTCCATGCATTTGCATGTAGACTATTTCTTATGCAAATCAGGTAATATATGTAAACACTTTGTAAATATTAAAGTGCTGAGTAAATTTAGATGATTGTGATGCTGTTGACCACAATAACATCTGGAATGCATTCCTTCATCCCTTCTGTCTCATAGAATCCCTAGGTTCTTCAAGATAGATCTTCCATATTAGGCTTTTCCTCAGTCTCTTGAAACTATTCCATATTTATATTTACTTATATGCAATAGTGTGTTGGTAAATGTTTAACAACTGACTCTCCAAAAAATACACTTGACACACTTTCAAAATTTAATCTATATTATTGACTTTTTTCATTGCTTTCTTAAGTCTAGACAATCAACAGATTAATAAATCAGACCCTTGTTTGTGATTTCTGAGGCAGAAGAGAAGCTGGTGGGAGCTGGCTCCAGCAACCCCTTGTTTATGTGTATGAGATGTGTCCCATCCTGGGGAATGTAAGGTCCTTGAGGGTAGGGAGTATTTCTTTTTTGTCTTTGACTATTTTTTTCAGCACCTAGTACAATTCAAGACACCTAACACACATTTAATTGAAAATTGTTGGGGGGGAACATCGTTGCAATATGCCTTTGAAAGTATTCAGTATCATTAAACAGCTCTGCTCTCTTCTCTCTCTCCTGAACTGACCCAGTGTTGATCTCCTGTACTGTAATTGAACAGAAATAAATATCAGTAAGTACGGTTTATTTCTGAAACACCATGAAACTGAAGAGCAGGCTAGTGCTTCAGAGCAGACTTCTCCACTGTGTCTGTTAGTTATTATTTTGGGAGGTTCCAAATTTATGTGGGAAGGAAAACAGCAATTTTTAAAAAATGTTTTTAAGCTCCAAATGCTTCCATCTTCACTGCCTGGTGATTTTATTTTGTTTAGGATGTTTCCTGGGTTTTGGAAGGTGGACATAGACTATTATTCAAAAAAGAAATGCTGGATTACTTTGGGCATTAAAAAGGTTAGGATTTGGTTTTTGTTTAGTTTTCATTTACGGAAGCCAGAGAAGGGAGGCTTGAATTAAGTACTGTCCCTTCCTCAGCCCTGCTTTTGTTTTTATAGTGAAGATTTATTAAAAAAAAATCAGTCAGCATTTCTTTCCCCTCTTCTCTCTGTATTCTCTTTAAAAAAAGCTGGTCAGACTGATGTCACTAGGACAGTCTCTACGATAAGAAGGTGAAAGCCATTGCTTAATGTGGTCTGAACATGTCCGCCATTTTTAAAATGGTAGTTAAAAAATGAGGTGGCAAATTACTAACCGCATTGAGTGCTAGCCAGCCATGCCATAGCATTCTCCTTCCTAAAAATGAAACTTTGCCCTAGTGGAAAGAGGGATGGACTTTGAGTTACAAACAGAAAAACCATTTCTGATACTAATTAGTTTTGTGATTATACAAGTTACTTCATCTCCCTCAGCCTTTGTTTTCTTATTTGTAAAGAAAGGGGCATAATAAGAACCTATTTTTACTTCACAGGGTAACTGGAAGGCTCCAATGAGATTATATATGTGCAATAAAACACTCTGGATGTGTCAAAGTGCCATACATATGCCAGTTATTTTTATTCAACTGAATTATAGTGCATCACACTTTTCTGAAAGTGCCTGTAAATGCCTAGAGGCCCGAGCTTATTTTTCTATTGTCCTTTGGACATGTTTTCATTTATGCCTGAATGTACCCTTAGCTGAATTTTGTAGGAAGAAAAGCCTAGTAAGTAGGATTTGTGAGAGGGCCAAAAGACTGGATGTGAGGTATTTATTGCTCTTAACTGTGATCATTTCAAAACAAAGATCCTGGGATCCTCACAAATAAAGGAATGAAGCTCAGTTACCTAACACAAAAGCTTTGAGATGCTGACAAAAATGGTTTGACTTGCGTATTAGTCACTGTGTTTCCCTTCCTTAAATAAAAATACTAACCAAAATGATGGGAAAGACCTTAATTTAGAAAGGCCAGAGTCACCTACTTCATTCTGGGCCATCTCCAGGCATCATGGGCCATGTGTTGCCCCTGAACTCTGGTTGTATCATGGTCTCCAACTGGAAACCTATTCTTTTAAATGCTGATTTTTGTTTCAAAGTTCTTTGAAACTGCTTAAGTATATGACATTTATGATGATTTTGGTCATGGCCTGTAAGTAAATGGTTGGGAAAATGAGAGGGTAAATGAACTAAAAAAAAACAGGAGACTTTCTTCAGTTCTGGCTGAACTGTGTGTGTGTGTGTGTGTGTGTGTGTGTGTGTGTGTGTGTGTGTGGCTAGAGGGAGAGGGTGATGGAGGAAATCTGATTAGAAAGAAAATTTCTATCATTTTAATAATATTTTGTAGTATAAATCCCTGCCCTTTACAGTGCTTTGTGAACCCAGAGAGAGGCTTAAGGGAATGAACTAGTGCTAGTGAGAAAAGAGAGAAGTGAAGAGTTTGTTTAGGTAGTCACATGGTGGCCACTCAACACTCCAGTTGGTTATATAGAGATGTGGGTACTTCCTTTACCAATGAAAATTTTACCTTAGCTAAATATTAACCAGATGGTCTTTATGAGGTGCTATCACTGAAAAACATCGTCTTCTGGCAGCCAACTTTCTGTCGATTAGCCTACGCAGGCATAATGAGGCTGGCTCATAGAGTACAAAGTCCACCAGGCTAACAGAATTTGTACGTCTCTGAAGATTCAGGGTCACATCCTTTCCATAATGAGACATGGGGTCTGAGGTAAATTCCTATAATTGTTATTGGGTAGGCAGGGGTGTACATTTCTCTCTCTACCTCCTACTAATCATTTTTGTTAGAATGTTTAGCAATGTTTCAGTATGACTCATTATATTTCTCTAAGGTCAGGTGCTTGAGTAATTAAGTGGCAGTCAGGAAGACCTGAATTTAAATCCTGCCTAAGGTACTAACTATGTAGGGACTCCTTTAATATCTGTTAGCCTCAGGTTCCTCATCTGTAAAACTGGATGATAATGACAGCTCCTTCAAAAGCACTATGTAAATGTTTATTACTACTACTGCTACAAGTAGTAATGACTACTGTTGGTAATAAATTACTGCTTATGTAATTAGTATCGCTAGTTACTGTTACTAGTAGTTAGAAGTTAGTAACACTATTACTAATAGTGCTAATTAGTAACACTACTAGTACTAATAATATAATGACTAATAGTACTATTAGCATTACTTCTTAATATTATTAATATTAACAAGCCTGCTTGCCTAGCTTCCTTCCTAGCTCTGACTGATCTCTGACCAACTTGCCTCCCAGCTCTGATTTAGCTCCACCCTTCCTCCACCCATTCAGCAAGCACCTCCCACCACAGGCTCCATGTACCTCAGGTTTCCATGTGACCCAGGATGGTCACATGGGCCTACTAATGAATGGGAAAGGTCTTCCCACTTAAATTACCATTATACCTCCCTCTTCCTCCTTTTCCTCTCTCTTTCTCTTTCCTTTTATCGAAGTAGTGTAAATTTCTTGCCATTCTCTCTCTAGTGGCCTCCCCAGATGTAGCTTTGTACCACTTTCACAAGCTCTCTATATCTGCTCCATCCCTGCCGTGGAGGGTCCTATCTTCCCAACCTGAGGTGAGTGAATTTTTGATGCCGCTTGCCTTGGAGGTGATTTGTGGTGTTGCCTGTGGGGATTTAGGACTCTGTAGAGGATGCTGTGCTTAAGGCCTCTTTCTGGGTCAACTTTCATCTCAAGTGCAGAAATTTCCTCCTGGAAGAAGGGTTTGGCCATGAAGGAGAGCAGGTCTAAGTCAGAGACAATGAGGGCAATGCGCTAGGATGATGAGCCAAACTAATTATGGACTAACATGTCTCACAAGATTAATTCATACGAGCCTGAAAGTTGCTTGAGACTGAACCTATGATTGTGAAAGGGATATTTGAGATGCAATTTGATGCAAAGAACAGAGGGAGGGATTCAGAGTCAGAAAGACCTGGATTCAAGTCCTGCCTTTGACCTTCCTTTGCTGTGTCAATCTGGGCAAGTCAGTTAACCTCTCTGAGTCTCAGTTTCTTCATTCAAATGGAGAAAATCAGAGCACCTCCTTTGCAGGGCTGGTATGGGGAGCACATGATGTGTTTCCAGTACTTTGCAAACCTTCAAGTCCTATAGAAATGTGAGCTACTGTTATTGAAAGTTTCTGAGACTGGCCTGACTTGTTCCTCTGCAAGATCCATTCTTTTGAGCAGGAACTCTTGCTGCCTGTCATACCTACATGCCAGTCTTTACCATCTGCTTCAGTGTAGACTTCCTTCCTGGTAACCCTGTCATCAAATGCACATTTTACCATATTATTAGTTTTTCATGGCAGGTGGGGCTTTATACTGAATCCTGGCAAAGTTCAGGGCTTCTCTTTTCTTTGCCCTGAGGGCTTTTTCCAGCAGTGGCAGAGAAAAATGATCCAATCCTACTTCTCTCATGACTTGTATTAAATATTATTTTCCCTGTTTTCATGCAATGGAGGGGGTGAGGTAGGTAATTTTTGGCAAGACATGGAACAATGACCTAATAACCATCCCAATTCAATAAATGGCACCTGGAGACTTCTTGGGCAGAGGAAGCTGATCAACTGCTCAGTATTAAAAACTGTAAGCGGATGTTGTCTGAATCTTCTCATAACCCTTGAAAAGTCAAGCTGGCCCCAAACTAGTTTGGAATAGATCAAGAGGTCATTGGAAGTCATGGGATTGGGGCACCATGGTGGGACACGGGAGGCTCCAGGTTCTGGTACTAGTTCCAGCCTTCCTCATTGTGAGGGTTAGTACCAAGACATATGATCCAGCCTTGTTGAAGCTGATTGCCTGAAGCATGTGAATCCCCCCACTCCATCCCCTCCAGGAAAGCGCAATGCCAAATACTCCTCTTGTTCTCTCCTGCCTTCTTCACATGCTGTTAGATTATTTATTCCCTTTCTGCTAACTGTTCTTACTCCCACTCTTTCCACAAGATTCTGCTCCCATCCCTCCCACCAGGGTTCTAATCTTACTATCCCAACTCCCCAAATTCAGGGGGAGAAATTGACAGCTTTTTACCTACTTCCTTGCTTGAGTGCTGACCAGTCATTGCCTGGATCCCCCTACTGTCCCACCCTCTCCTCTTTCCATCTGTGAGTCATTGTTTTGGATCACTTGTACATGTATAATGTTGATTTTCTCGAGTGAATTTTTTTCAATACTTAAAACATTAATTCACTTCTTTTACCTACTCTGCCCTTTATTTTTCCTACTATATCTTTTACTTCTAGATTTCTAAGTTCATTGATGATCTCTTTGTCTCTTCACCATCACTAGAACAGTGTGTATATGTGTGTTTGTAATAATTAAAGAATAAACAAGGGCAGCTGGGGGTGGGGCATAGTGCATAGAGCACTGGACCCGGAGTCAGGAAGATTCATCTTCCTGCGTTCAAATCTGACATCATATACTTACTAGCTGTGTGACCCTGGGCAAGTCACTTAACCTTGTTTGCCTCAGTTCCCCATCTATAAAATGAACTGGAGAAGGAAATGGCAACCTGCTCCAGTATCTTTGCCAAGAAAATTCCAAATGGGTTGATGAAGAGGCAGACACAACTAAAACAACTGAATGACAAACCTCAACAAAAAACAAAGCAGAAAGTCTCTCCTATTATACTCCATATCCTTGAATAGCTTTGGTTATATAAAAACAAAATTTGTTTCTTAGTTTTTCATTATTATACGAAAATAATTACTTTTGTTTGGCCATTTTATATGCTGAATACCCTTGTCATCTCTGCTTTCTTTTGAAAGAATAATACACAATTTTTCTTTTTACTGAATAGTCAAATATTTATTTCTTACAAACACGGAATAATCTTTTGTGATTTTAATTGATTTTCCCTGCAATGAGAAAGGTTGTTTTCTTGCTACTTGCAAAATTTATTTGATGCAGTTTTGGAATTTGACTATCATGTTTCTAGCATTTTGTGGATTCTTTCAGTATGTATGGATACTTCTGATATATCTGTGTAATTTTTCCCCTGGATGATATCATGCAGCAATGAAGTTTTTCTTTTCACGAAATTTTGCTAGAAGACCAAAATATGTAGATTGTCCATTTGCATCTTATCTAAAAATATGAAATTCTTGTTTTGAAGGACTCTCATATTCCTCTTCCCTCCTCCCCCAGGAGCTCTGTTTTGGCTCCAGTCTAGGCCACTCACTTCCTATCATCTCTTTTGAGACTTTCCAGGGATATCTGTGTCAGTCTCTTGCCTCTTGGCTTCTGTCATCACCTCAGCACCCCAAATCAGTGAAATGTAGGCCATCCACATAGGGCCTCTTTGCTTTAGAGACTTCTCTGAAGGCCTTTTCTGAACATGATCCAATTTGAACTTCCCATCCTGACTTACTGTGAGATAGTCCTCCTGGATACACCAACAACTGCTACTAGGTTGGACCTTGAGGGAGAATCCTGAATGATCTAACCACCTGCCTCTCTCAGTAACTCACCCCCACCACTGATATGTCACCTGGATTCACTGTTCAGCAGGAATATAGTCCCAATCCCGCCATTCTCTCTCCATACCAGTGATTCTGAACAAACGTACAAATCCTGGTCCCTATTTCCAACCCTCTCAACCCTATCCTCAAATGTCTTGTTCCGGATGTGTTCATTCTTTCCACTGTGCTCTCTGGAATGCTTGTTCTGCAATAAATAAACTTTCTGTTCTCTTAAGCCTTTTCCTTTCTTCTTCTGTCTTTTGATGCTCAATCAGCCCTGACTCCTTTCTGATAATAGCCTTTATGTAATGGCTACACTTTCATTAACACCTCCATCCCACAAGCCCAAACTCACTGGTCAGGTTGTACTATTACAATAGCCTTCTGCTTGGTTCTGCTGCCTCAGCTCTCTCCTCTTTTCCATTTTCCACTCAGCTGCCAAAGTGAGGATTTTAAATGCAGGCCTGTGTCATCCCTTCTACCCAACAGACTCCCAAGAATTTCTATTACTTCAAGGACCAAATAGAAAATACTCTTTATGGATTTTAGAGCCTTTAATAGTTTTTACTAGCCTGGCCCTTTCTTACCTTTTCCATCTTACACTTAACATTTCCCTGCCCCCCACTCTATGATTCAATGACGTTGACCTCCTTTCTGTTCCTTCCATAAGACTCTCCATCTCTGGACTTCATTCTATTTTGCTGACTATCCTCCTATTTCTACCTCTTGACTCCCTTCAATATTCAACTCAAATTTTAACTTTTCAGGTGGACTTTTCTGGTCCTAAATATTTCCAATGCTTTCCCTCTGAGATTACCTAATATATAGGCAACATAGACTGCTCATGCTCCCACTGCCTGAAGGCCATGTTAGTTAAATGTCATTCTTCCCCTAGAGTTCTCTGGTATCCTTAATAAGATTGAGGTATCTAGGCTCCCCACAAATGACTCTAGTCCCCTCAATTGTGTTCCTTTAAGTCTAGGGGACTCCTGTGTATCCCAGTTCCATTTAACCACATAGTCATATGAGTTTTGACAAAGAAATATTTACTTCAGAAGGTGTAATCACAACTATACCAACTTACTGCCTCAGCTCATTAGGGGTGTAATCATCTTCCCTCTTTCTTACTCCATTTCAGTCTCTGGGGGAACTTGGGATCCCCAGAAGGTTGGGGAAAGGCAAAGATTCCTAGCTTATCTTCATTACTATAGAGCACAGGCCCAGTCCAAGTCTACAGCCTCCCTCCACCTCAAGTCCCAGGCACACTGTCTTCTCCTGGCTCCCATGCAAGGATGGTTGGCTGCCCACCTGCAAGCTTAGCTCCAAGGTTACCATGGTTCCAACTCCCAGATTCAGTAAAGATCACTCCTGGCACCTGAAACTGAGGAAAGCAAACAACACAGAAACAAATATTCTCAGGCTCATATCTCAGAGCCAAGGATTCCTGATTGAGGGAGAAGGCAGAAGAAAGTCCTTCCCAACTCCCTTGTTCAGTTCACAGCATCCATGCTATGAGTGATCTGTAATCTTCGCCCTTTGGATGAAGCAGACAAGAATGACTGAAAAGAGAACATCAGAAGGGGTAGTAAAGTTAGGAAGTCAGTCAAAGATGGCTTCCCCAACCCTACACAATCTGGATATGTTCCAAAGTCCCCTTGAGGACTCTTCTATGTTTTATGAACTAGGTCTACCTAGACAAATCGAGACTACACTTGTATGTGCATGGTTATTTGCATGTTATCTGCTCCGTATAGCTGGAGCTTCTGGAGGGCAAGGACCGTGGATTTTTCTTAATTTCCTTGTTATCTCTTGTTCTTAGCACAATGTCTACTAAATATTTGTAAATTGATTTTCAAATATTTCTTTTAAAACTTTGATTTGTTTATTCTGCTTATTTTTTTGCATCACAACACATTTGTTTTCTTTTTTGAAGGATATATTGTTAGAGTGTTTCTATCTTTTGCCTAAAATCTTTAGTTTCTTCTTAGATTTGGTGATTTAATAGTAGCTTAATTGATGGCTTTTTTTTGACATTTTCACTTGCGGTCAAGAGAGGAACTTTTATTCCCATTTTTTGTTGTCGTCATCATCATCATCACCATGACAACCACAAGCATTGTTAAAGCACAGTACTTTAAAGTCTGGAAAGTACTTTACAAGCATAATCTCATTTTATCATTTATTTGACATGATCATATGATGATAAGATCACAGATTCAAATCAAGATGGTATTATAAAAGTTCTTTAGTTCAATCTTTTCATTTTAGACATGAGGAAAACTGAGGTCCAGAGAAAAATTCAGCTAATTCCCCAGTCACAAAAGTAGTGAGTGTAAATGCTGGGATTTGGACCCATCTCATTCGGACTCCAAGTTCAGTTCCCCATCCGCTGATTTCATTTTAGAACTAGCTTTCATTTTGATGCTTATGGAATAAATATTTGCTTTTCTTGAGTTTATCTCCAATCCTTTTTGCTCTGTAAGGGTAAGTATAGATACAACTACGTTGTCCCAGACAATCACAGCAAACAAGCTCCTTCGTTCTCCTTCAAGGTTAACTTTAGGAAAAGATGTCACTTTCTCCTGAATGCAAAGATAATTATAGAAAAATTTCAAATAACAAATTAGTTATCTTATTCTCTAAAACATCTTCTCTACATATTTCTTTTGGTATGATGGAGGTGAAGACTCATCCAAAATTGTCCCCCTCATAGCTGTGTCTTTGAATTTATTTCTTCCCAACTTGTTTCTATAACTTTTTTGGTTTGGGCTGTGCTTTTTACCTTGATAGAATGGAAGTGTTGGTTGAATTCTGTAGTTCTTGTTCCTGAGAATGCAATTGTCTCTTTAAGTTGTGGAGAGAATTTGCTGACCTCAACAATATTATACTTGTCTTTGCTTATATGTCTCTGAATTTTTCTTAAAGCCATGTATCCCAACTTCCCAACTTCAGTGGAAGCCCACCTATGAGTGCAGACATAATTACCTACTAAGAAGGGGCAGTTAGGTAGTACAGTGGATAGAGCACCAGTGCAGGACTCAGGAGGACCTGAGTTCAAATATCACCTCAGACACTTGACACTCACTAGCTGTGTGACCTTGGGCAAGTCACTTAACCCCAATTACCTCATCCTGGATCATCTTCACTCATCGTGATGAGTGTCTGGTCACTGGATTCAGATGGCTCTGGAGGAGAAGTGAGCCTGATGACCTGCACAGCCCTCTCTCACTCAAAACAAAGTCAAATGCAAGTCATCTCATCATTTCTCTGATGGCATGGTCTTCTTCAGCAACGAAGGACGAACACACCAACTGAGAGATGCAGTTGTAGCCTTTAAATGGTCCAAGGGAGTTCCAGTTGCCCTTAATGAGACCAATGTTATTATTCATTCAAGATTTGTAAATGTATGTAAGAAGAGAAGCTATATATTGAAAGCTCTCCCAAATTTTGCAGTCTTTATTTTTTCTGAATCATTCTAGAGACAGTTGAATGTTGAAAGGAAAAGACAGAGATGGGAAGCACTCTTTAATTGGCCCAGAGGGGCTATGAAGGGAAAAAGAGAGCAAGGAAAAAAAATCATACCTAGATTTGATCTTGTAATTTTGTTTATTTTTTCGTGTTAGTGTAAGCATATCTGAAAAGCTTCCCCTCCCCTCCTCACTCCTATCCCCCACTCTTTCAAGGCCTTGGGTTTGAAACAGGGAAGGAAGTCAGGAGAGTTTTCAGTAAGTGGTTTTAAGCTTTCAAAATTGCCTGGTAATTTAGTCTACTTTCTTCATTCCATACTAGTTACTTGAAGTAAAGTGAGATACCAAATTATGTATGAAAAAAAATTCTCCCTTGCTTCTGAGAGTTATTGTTTCAAATGTAAATCAAACCTGTTAACTAAAATGGAGTAAAAAACAAAGTTTTCCTTTTGATTTACAATGGAGTGTTAAATTGGGAATTAAAGAAGACTGAAAATTTGTACCACCTTATGAGGACTCTTTTCTGATTGACAACTGTCACTAAGATGGAAATTGAGTAGAGGAGTTCCTCAAACCTTGTACTGACTCAACTTCTATGTGAAAGAAATGGATTGATGTCTTTATTATGTTTCCTAGAATGGGAGAAAGACTTCTTATTGCTCATGTGAGCCCCCTGAAGGTTTTGTACATTCATCTTTAAGCTGGAATTTTCTGAAAATGACCATAGTGGTTTCTTTAAATTTCTGATTACATGTAATTCTGTTTGGGAGATATACTTATAAAGATGCAACTACACAACTGATCAAAATCCCAAATGTTATAATTTGGAATCCTTAAGTTGTGCATATCTAAATTACACCCTGGAGTTTTCAGAATTAATCTGGTTTCTAGTGAAAAGACCTTGAGTAAACCAGAGTACCCAACTGTAGAAACCTCCGGAAAACAATTTTTCTATGAAGAAAAAAAGGATCAGAAAAGGAGACTCTGATAATTAGAAATTGGGCTTGGATTTAAAGTTTCTGATTAGTTGTAAAATTTCAGATTATAGTGATTACTGCTTATTAGAGAATCATTGGATAATAATGGCAATTATTGGATATTTTGCTACATAAATGTATGGTAAAAATTATAAATTAATTGATAAATCCTTTTTGGATTTTTGTACAGTAAGTTTTCGGTTGTTATAAGATGTTAATATTCTCTGTTAAAGGCTTTTACTCCCCAAATTTAGAATCTCCACTTTAAATCCAACGATAAAGAAAAAAAACCTGTCTAGGTGTCTGCTCAAAGAAAATCTGATCAGGCATCCCTCACAGCTCTACTGTGAAGTCTCAGGAAATTTAACCTTGACTCTACAGATTCCATTTTCAAAGACTTGCTCATTCAGAGGTTGCCATTATGCAGATAATCTTACCTCAGTCATTGAGACACTTTAGTTAGTTATGTCAAGGCTATCCTAAGTAAGCCACATTGCCCTTCTGTAAATATGTATTAATTTCAAATCAAGTCAGCAGACATCTTCCTTCCTTCCTTCCTTCCTTCCTTCCTTCCTTCCTTCCTTCCTTCCTTCCTTCCTTCCTTCCTTCCTTCCTTCCTTCCTTCCTTCTAAAAGGATATGCTGATGGGTCCCTGTAGAAGTGTCTATTCTCCATTACATTTTCCCAGTCTTGGTTTTTCCACCATCTTCCCTTTAACTTCCTTTGTTCAGCCAATGGAGGCTGCTCTTGAAAGGATCTTTCAAGACACTGCTAAATGTTGGGCTCCAAAAAGCCTTTGTACTCGGGTATCTTCTCTCTATTTTTCCACCTTTTTTGAGTGGATTTTTCTTCCTTTGCTATATTAAATAATTATAATTAGTGTTCCATGTCTGAGCTCCCTGCCTTCCATTTTCTTGTCTCACTCAGGCTCCATACTACTCCACAATGATCATTTTTCTTTCTTCTTGTACCTTGACACTGGCTGGATTCATCACTTCCTCCATGACACTGCCAATGGTTAATTCCAAAAGTTGGATATTTAAAACGGTGGTAGCTAGATGAGGTCAGAGGTGAGTCCTGAGGCTGTGAGAATCAGGAAAGGTTAGGGTTGAAAGAGTCTTGGAGAGTAAGAAACAAAGGTAATGAGTTGGTCTTAATTTTTTTCTGTAGGAATTACTCTACAGTGGAATATTTTCCTCTTGTCACTTTGAGTTTTCTATACTTTGGGACCTTTTATTTGTATAATTTGGGATGGTGAGGGAAGACTTGCAAAATCATGGAATTGTAAACATACTAACATCTCTTAGCTAGGCCATGTTTTTTGAACATTATAAAAAAACTGAGTCACTTGACTAGCTCAAAGCATTGTTGCATAAGGGGAGAAACAATGGATTTAGAACTGGACACTCTGAATTTGGATTCTTCTTCTACTTCTTGTTTTATGACCTTGGGTAAGTTATCCCTTCCCCCTACTTCCATTTTGTTTGGATAGAATGTGGCAGTTGGGCTCCAGGATCTGCCAGGTACCTTCCAGGTATAATGACCCATGATTCTAAAGCTAGTAACAAGTCTTTATTAAACAGAAAACAGGCAGCAACAAACAGCAAGGCAGAGGACTGGAGCCCACTCAAATGTTTGAGTCACCGACCATCTATTCTGTCAAAGGGCTCTGGAGACAAGCAGAGCTGCCAAACTCCAAGCTGAGCATGAGAGCAGCTGGGTATAATTTTGGATTGGAGCCTCAAACTCAATTGAAGTGATGTGTTTATCACTTGCATGTGCACTGCAGGTGTGTGACATCACTTCCGAGAACTGTCACTGGAGCCTGCCTTTAACCCCTTCCAAGCCAGGCATATTGTGGGCAGATGCTGCCCATGCCCTTGAATGCCTCTTTCCAAACAAGCTTTGGGGGAGAAGTCAGCTGTCTCTTGAGCCAGGCCTTTTGTCCACAAGGAATTGCAACTGTGAGCCTTGTCAGGAAGTTGTATGAAGATGGAAATGTATGAGGAGGGTGAGCAAGTCGAAAACCACCATGTGCCTTTTAGTGATCCAGATGGCAGAAGAACTAGGAACATGGTGAGTCTCTGCTTGTTCAGAATACAGTCACACCTCATATGTTCAGAATTTGGAATAATTTGACTGCTGCCTGTTCTGAAATTTCTTTTTCTAATCTAGGGAGAAATCCTAAGCAGAAGGAGGATTTTCAAGGAAATCCAAAGTGAAGATAATATTGTAGGACAATATATTTTTTGAACAAAATATTTTTACATTTTACCCTGAAATTAGGTCCCCAGTATCAAATGGAAATGAATGCATTTATATAAATAATACGTTAGTGTCTGTGTGTGTTCATCCTTTGTTGCTGAAGAAGAACATGCCATCAGAGAAATAATGACATGACTTACACTTGACTTTGTTTTTTTGAGTGAGGGAGAGCTGTGCAGGTCACCAGCCTCACTTCCCCTCCAGAGTCTTCTGAATCCAGCGACCAGATATTCATCAGGATGACTGGAGATGACCCAGGATGAGGCAATTGGGATTAAATGACTTGCCCAACGTCACACAGGCAGTGAGTGTCAAGTGTCTGAGGTGAGATTTGAACTCAGGTCCTCCTGACTCCTGCACTGGGGCTCTATCCACTGCCCCACCTAGCTGCCCCAGTGTCTGTGTATATATGAATCAATTTATCAATAAACATTTCATAAGCATCTACTGTTTCCTAAATGTTGGGGATTACAAAGACAAAACAGAAGCAATCACTTTCTTAAGAGAGTTTGCATTCTATAGAGGGAATAACATATCTACATTTAAATCTATCTATCTATCTATCTATCTATCTATCTATCTATCTATCATCTATCTATCTATCTATCTATCTATCTATCTATCTATCCATCCATCCATCTTTCCATCCATACATCCATCCACCTATCTCTCTATCTACAAATCTACACACACACACACACACACACACACACACAAGAAGTACAAGATTATTTCAGGGCTAAGTCTATCAGAAACAGTCCTCATACACTGCGGCTGTTACTGTGCACAATGTTCTCCTGGTTCTGCTCATTTCATTCAGCAGTGAAATAAGTCCTTCCAGGTCTCTCTGAAGTCCTCCTGTTTGTCATTTCTTATAGCACAATAGCATTCCATTACATTCATATACCACAACTTGTTCTCTCACTTTCTAGTTCTTAGCCACCACAAACAGAGCTGCTATAAATATTTTTGTACATGTGGGATCTTTTCCCATTTTTATGATCTCTTTGGGATACAATCCTAGAAGCTGTATTGCTGGGTCAAAGTTTCTGGTAGATTTAGCCCTTCACAACAATGTAAGGACCTAAAACATTCCCAAAGTACTCTTGAGGCAAAATGCCATCTACATCCAGAGAAAGAACTGTGGAATCAGAACACAGAATGAAGCAGACTATTTTCTCTTGTGTTATGTTTTGCTTTGTTTTGATTTTTCTCACGGTTTCTCCCATTCAATTTAATTCCTCTGTACAACATGACTAATGTGAAAATGTGTTTAGTAAGAATGTATGTATAGAACCCACGTAAGACTGCATGCTGTTTCAGAGAGAGAGGGAGAAAATTTAAGACTTATGGAAGTGATTGTTGAAAACCAAAAACAAATAAATTAATTTATAAAAAAAGTTTATTTCAGGAATGGGGTACTATAGGCATCTGGAGATAAAGAATAGCCTAATTAAGGTATAATGTTTGAACTGTTCTTTTCTTTTTTTTGAGAGGCAATCAGAGTTAAGTGACTTGTCCAAGGTCACACAGCTAGTGTCAAGTGTCTGAGGCCAGATTTGCACTCGAGTGTCCCTGCTCCAGGGCTGGTATGCTATTACTATTCCAACTGTTCTTTGAAGGAATTCTAGGGATTTTAAAAGGTGGAAGCATGATAAGATCACTTTCAAATATAGGGCATAGCCTGGGCCAAGACACAAGGACAGGAGAAGCAATATCTCATGTGAGTTATAGTAAGTAGGCTAATTTGACCAGACTGTGGATTGTGAATGGAGGAAGGTACAAGAAAGCAGGAAAGCAAGCTGGAGCCTGATTATGAAGGGCTTATAATGCACAGCAGAGCTTTTATGAGAAATGTGGGAGTAAAGCACGGATACCCCCTTCCCTGATATTATTTGACAGTTCTAGAAATGTTACCAAGACCAATAAAAAAAGGCTTCTAGGTGACACAGTAGATAGAGTGTTAGTCTTGGAGTCAGGAAGAACCCAGATGGAATCCTGTCTTATATTAGCTGTTTGACCCTGAGCTAGTCACTTAATCCCCATTTGCCTCATTTTCCTCATATGTAAAATTGGAATAGTAATAACACTTACCTCCTAGGGTTGTGGCAAAGATAAAATGAGATAATTTCTGTAAGCATATAGGTATAAATATTATATGAATATTTGCATATACATATATATTACATATACCATAAGGATGCATAATCTATAAATATATCATGATAAATATATAAATATTAGCTAGTAATAATAAAGGCATAGAGGCAGAGAGGAACTAAAACTCAGTTAATTTGCTGATGATGCAATAGTCTACTGAGCAAATTCTAGAGAAACAGTGAAGAAGCTGAGACAATACCTTTAGTAAAATAGCAAGATACAAAACAAACTCATTAAAATTAATAGAATTTATATATCACAATAACAATCACTGTAAAGAAATGATCAAAAGACAATCTCCATCCAAAATTACTCTGAAATGCCTGAAATATCTAGCAACCAGTCCACCAAGACTCACTCAAGACTTGTAGAGATACAAGATGAAGCCCTCCATCAAGAAATGAAAAATGAAAAATTGTTTTGCAGTCAATCAGTCATGTCTGACCACCTATCCATGGGGTTTTCTTGGTAAGCATACTGGAGTGGTTTGCTATTTCCTCCTCCAATGGATCCTTTTTGTCAGGCAGAGATTAAATGACTTGCCTAGGGTCACACAGAAAGAAAGTGTCTGAGGCTGGATTTGAACTCAAGTCTTCCTGACTCCAGGGCCAATTGTATGTCCACTGAATCACTAGGTGCTTCAAAAAATGAAAAATAACTAGAGATATTTAGAGGAGTCACTCAATGAGCATTCATTTAGGGTTTGCTATACACCAGCTAATGAGCTGGGCTCTAGAGATGGGAAGAAAGGTAAATACAGTTCCTATCTTCAAGGAGCTTACAGTGAGGCACTGGGGGCAATATCCAAAAAACTAGGTGCATATAAGATATTGACAGAATATGTGGAAATTAATCTCAAAGGGGATGGCTCCAGCAGTGAGGAGACAAAAAAGGCAATCTGTAGAAGACAGGTTTGGAGATGAGCCTTAAAGGAAGTCAGAGAATATCAGATGCAAAGGCAGGGAGAAAGAGAACATTCTGGAAGGTGAGACAGCTACATTCAGGACAGTGAAGGGAGATGCAATGGTGTTTGGAAAAAATAGTAAATTGACCAATATAGGCAGCTTCCAGAGAGTGTGGAGGTGAGTAGGGCAGCCAGGTGGTGCAGTGGATAGAGCACCAGTGCAAGAATCAGGAGGATCTGAGTTCAAATCTCACCTCAGACACTTGACACTCACTAGCTGTGTGACCTTGGGCAAATCACTTAATCTCAGTTGCTATCTTGGGTCATCTTCAGTCATCCTGATGAATATCTGGTCATTGGATTCAGATGGCTCTGGAGGAGAAGTGAGGCTGGTGACCTGCACAGCCCTCCCTCACTCAAAACAAAGTCAAGTGCAAGTCATATCATTATTTTTCCGATGGCATGGTCTTCTTTGGCAATGAAGGATGAACACACGCAGGAGAGGAGTAAATATATGAAAACCAGAAATATATTATAAAGAGATTTAACTGTAAAACAGAAGGGTTTATATTTGATCTTGCAGGTTATAGGAAGCCACTGGAGGTCATTGAGTGTGTGTGTGTTGTTATCAAAAATGTTTTAGAAAAATCACTTTAGCAACTAAGTGGCAAATATTTTAGAAAGAGAAGAAACTTGAGGCAGGGAGACCAACCTGAAAACCACTGTAATAGTCTAGGTAAGAGGTAATAAAGACCTGAATTAGGTTGATTACTGTATGAGTCAAGAGAAGGGATTGTATATAAGGAATATTGTGCAGGTAGAAATGACAATATTTAGCAATGAAATGTATAGAAGCCACAAATGGGATTATAGAGTTGCTGAGTTTGGAGGCCTAGGGAGTTGGGAGCATGGTGGCACTTTTGATAGTAATGAGTAAATTCTTAAGAAGACAGGGTTGAGGGGAAAAGATAATGAGTTCTGCCTTGTTTAATATTTTGTTTTTTAATTTCCCCCAAATTACATGTAAAAATAGTTTTTAACATTCATTTTTAAAAATTTTGAGTTCCAAATTTTCTACCTCCATCCCCCTCATTTAGAAGGCAAACAATTTGATATAGGTTGTAGAGGCACAATCATGTAAAAAGCCATACTTCATATTTGTCATATTTGTGAGAGAAAACAAACCAAAAAAGAAAAACCCAAACCAAGAAAAATTTTAAAAAGCATACTTTGATCTGTTTCAGACTACATCAGTTCTTTCTCTGGAGGTGGATGGTATTTTTCATCTTAAGTCCTTCAGAATTGTCTTGGGTCATTGCGTTCCATTCACAGTCGATTATTGTACAATATTGCTGTTACTTTACACAATGCTCTGGTTCTGCTCATTTCATTTTGCATCAGTTTATGTGAGTCTTTCCAGGTTTTCTGAGAGCATCCTGCTTTTCAGTTCTGCTTTGGACATGTTGGGTTTAAGATGTCCAAAGCAGGACAGAGATGGGGCTGGAACCTAGAACTGGGGTATATAGATCTGGCAAACATCTGTATAGAGATGATAATTGAACTCATGGGAGCTGATGTTATCATTAAGTGAGGTAGTATGGAGTGGAAAAAGAAGATGACCCAGGACATGTAGAACCCTAGGGGACACTAGAAGGCATGAATTGGATGAAGACCCAGCTAAGGAGATCGAGGAGTAGGCAGTCAGATGGGAGGAGAACCAGAAGAGACCCAGAGAACACACAAGACAAGGGGATCAACCTTGTCAAAAGCCGCAGAGAGGGCAAAATGGATTAGGCTTGTCTATACCAATATAGCAAAAACAATAACTACCAAAATTCATTTATTAATTTGTGTTCAAGCAAATTACCAAAAAGAGACTATGGAGTGAGATAAAATAACGATAAAATTCATGAGGAGAAACAAAGATCTAGAATCTCAAAAGTAACAATTGAAAAAAAAAGTCCTTCTAGGACAGGTTTAGCCACTAGGCGGAGTGGCTAGAATGTCAGGCTTAGAGTCAGGAAGACTCATTTTCATGAGTTCAAATCTGATCTTAGACCCTTATTAGTTGTGTGACCCTGGACAAGTTAACTCTGTTTGTCTCAGTTCCCCATCTGTAAAATCAGTTGCAGAAGGAAATGGCAAACCACTTTAGTATCTTTGCCAAGAAAACCCCAAATGGGGTCATGGAGAGTTGGAAACAGCTGAAAAACAGAACAAAACAAAGCAAAACAAAACCTTGTAGGTCTCATATTATACAGCAAAGTAGTAATCATCAAAACCTTTTATTCTGATAAAACAGAAAAGTAGATCAGTGGAATATACTAGATGAAGAGTCATAAGATTGTAGGATCCTCTATGTAATTCTATACATAACGTAATATCTCATATAATCCGTAGTTGAAAGAACTTGTAAAGCTATTTAGTCCAACTCATCATTTTATAGATGACTTGGAAACTGAAGGACAGAGATCAAGTGACTTACCCAGGCAAGCTAGTAAGTGTCAAAGGCAGGATTTGATTTCTTGGGGGAAAACTCTTTACTTAACAAGAATGTCTGAGAAACTGCAAAGTAGTTTGGTGTAAATTAACTTTTAGTTAGATTCTTAGAACACAACCCACAATAAACTAAAAATGGACGTTACCCAAATATTAAATGTCACACCATAAGAAAATTAGAAGAGAAACAGAACAAGTCAACAAGTGAATGAGCATTTATGAAGTCCCCCATATGTGCCAGGCACTGTGCAAAGCCCTAGAAATACAAAGAGATCAACTCAATCCCTGCCTTCAAGGAACTCACATTCTAATTGAGATAGCATGCAAACTATACACATCTGACACAAACACTGTAAAAGCAAGGACTCCAACATACACAGGTATGTACAGGTACTTTGATCGACTTTTATAAAAGGAAAGCAATTTTTGAGGGGTCAACAGTCACTTCAATCAAGCGCAAGTATCATTCACTTAGTACTGGGAAAAAATTCAGCACCCTGAACTTCAGAGAAAATACAGAGAAATCAAAATCAACAGACATGGCTTCCAACTGTCTGGCATAAGCAATACATATAGATCAATAGACAGATCCAACTGTCTGACCATTACATACATACATAGTTACCAGAGAGAGAAGCCACAACATCTGGGTTTTCAAAATCAGGGGACTCCTTAGTGGCTGCCCAGGGTCTCATCTGGCACATAAACTTTCTTTCAAAATTAAGCCCCAAAGTAAAACCCCACCTCAGATTATTCATGCATTTTTCAGAGCCAGAGGGCATTGCAACCCTTGAGAACCAGTGCTTCATTAACAAAAGGTATGGGCCCTCCTACAAATCTTCCCAGGCCCATTAATGGGTGGGGAAGATCTTCTTTAATCACATTATTCAATCAGAGGCACTTGATTATATTAAAAAAAAATGCATTATCAATACACAGACACACACACACACACATATGCACACACCATCTAAACTGGAGAAATCTTGGAGGGAAGGGACTAGCATCGAGGGGGACTGGAAAAGGTTTGTAGTAGACAGTGGGATTTTGCCTGAGATCAGGTGCTTTTCACTGTGGGATGAATTCTTAGCCATGCCAGGGTAGAGGTAACTTTATTGATAAACATATTTGTTCCATGAAACAGAAAAGCTTCTGCAAAAAAAAATGATTACATCTAGGTTAAGATGGGATATGGTTGACTTCCCACTGTAACTTTAGAGCTGGGATTTGAATTTAGGTCTTCTGACTTCAAAACCTGTGTTTCATTGATTTAAGCAGTCATTTATTATATCCTTATCATGTGTCTAGCATTGTGATATATTCTATAGGAGTTCAAAAGAAATATGAACATGACCATAAGTAGGTCACTGTACAGGGAGAGAAAAGGGAAGAGTCTTCTGAGTGTGGAAGTGTTGAGACCTAGGGGTGCTGGGACCCCAAGATTCAAGGGCAAATGACACAGGGGTACTGCCTTGAATGAATTCAATCCAAGCCTTCTTTCAGCCAGAGACAAGTTTTATTAGAACACTGGTCTGGGTGGGGGAGTTTTTTAAGAATCTGTGATATTTGTGACACTTGCATTGACAAGCAGGCCAGACTGAATCTGAGCATTGGCCAGACTGAACCTGAGCATTGGCCAGACTCTTAAGGAATCTGAGCAATTTAATAGGAGGCAAGAAGGACCTTATGTACTGAAAGCCTGTGGGAAGGATCTAGGAGTAACCAAGTACTCTGGGGTGACTGGGGGGTAACAGAGAAGGACCTAGAAGAGCCAAGTGCCCCAAGCAAATGTCAGGGACCTGGGCCATGTGGAAGGGGTCTGGATGAACGGGGTGTGTGTGTGGGAGACAGAACTTCCTTGAATTCGAAGTGGGGAGAATTCCCCATGTACCTGGGTACAATGGGGACCTATTTCTGGGCAATATCCTCCAACATACTATCTTTAAAAAAATTTTAAAACTAGGTTTCTCTATATCACTCAAACAGGAAGTCTAGCAGCTATTCATGTGCCCAATCCCACTAACAATCAGCATGGGAGCTTTGATCTGCTCTGTTTTGGGCCTGGGCTAGTTATCTCCTCCTTAGGCCAGCTGGTAGCCTTCCTTTCCTGGAGCTCACCACATTGATTATATTTGGTGAAAACACCTAATTCTTTTAGGTCTATACAACTCAGAACTCCTGAGCCCCAGTGATCCACCAGTTCTAGGCATTAGAATTGTATGTGACCATACCATTTATAAGAACCACAGTGTGCTAAAGAGTCAATGATTCTCCCATCCCAGAGAAGGGGGAGGTTGAGTCCTAGTTCTGTTTCGAATGGACTTAAAACTCCTCAGTCATGTTCTTGTTGGGGAGGTTGAAGACAGTCAGGTACAGAATGGTTTAGAAATGATCCTAAATTTTTCAAATTTCTAGCCTCAGATTCTTGATGGTAAAGTGAGGGAGGAGAGAGTACAGTATCAGGAAACAGGAAGAAAGTGCATTTAATAGGTTTTTAGGATGAGAGATTTAGCATTAAAGGGCCCTTAGAGGGAACTGAGTGAAAGCTCCTTAATTGACAGAAAAAAGTCAATGCCCAAAGTGGTCAAGGGACTTGACAAGTTCACGAAGTTAGTAAGTGACAGAGACAAGATTTGGCCTGACAACCTCTAACTGCAAATCCAAACTCTCCATTGTTTCACATTGCCTTTGTTTTTGTGGGTTCTTCTAAAAAAACCAAGACTTCCTTTCCTTTCCTATCCTCTAGAAAAGTGTAAAAGAACATTTGCCCCATATAAAATTTGGGGATATTTGCTGGGATGAGTAGCCTGGCACAGGACAGCTTCTTGGCTGAGGCCTCCTTTGTGATTCAGCTTAAACTTTTCTCAGACAATAGACAGACATTTGTGTTCACATATTTGGGGAATTATACAAACAAGTATAATTTAGGCGGGTCCTTGAAGATCTTAAACATTGAACCACATTTTGTTAATGAGCTTCAGGCTACTTTTAAAATAAACCTTTGTATTTCTGGTGTCACATTTTATGTCTTGGGGACTGAAGTGAACCCATAACGCAGGCCTTATTAATACTCAAGAACTGTGAGGAATCTGTCATAACCTCTTCACCAACCCCTTCTGCCTTTGTTTCACTTTTGTTAAGATTCTCCAAGTTAAAGCTATTTCTTTGCTGGAAGGAAAATATTAACCCAACCTTTAGGGTACACAAAGAGTTCCCTAGTAGTAGGTATGGAAGTATTTCTGAAACTCTATTCATTACATTTCTCCAATATTACTAGCAAGAGAATCAGCTGGAACAGTTTTTATATCCAAAGACAATGGAATTCATGCCTGGGTCTTGCTGATGGAGACTGGAGGAAAAGGGGAGTCAGACTGATAGACCAACAGATTGACCAATTGATAGCTAGATAGACAAGTAAATAAAGTTTTTATTGAGCATTTATTATTAATTTAAGGAATCTTTAAAGCTTAATTTGCATTATTAACATTTTCTCCATCATTTTAAGTCTAGATAATCAACAGAACAAATCAAGCCCTGATATTTAATGTTTGCTGATTTCTGAGCTCACTGAGAATAATGCTCACATTGAAAATTTAGTAACTCTCCTGAGCTAGTACAAGCTGGATTTCAGAATGGGAAGGGAAACTCAGAACTTGTCCAGAATTTCTGGTTTCAGAACAGTCAGTGTCCACTAACAACATCCCTACCAAGAAATCAGTAAACGGCTTCAGTTATGGGAACTCACGGTCATCCTAACTACCTCACAGCTTTTCAGGGTGGATGGGCTAATGAAAAGTACATAACTAGGGTGAGGTAATAGGGACTTTGCCTAGGGGTGCTGAATTAAGAGGACCCTGACAGCATGTGAAGTCCTTTGGCAGAATAGAAACAATAGGATTTAGCAGTGTCTAGCAAGAGTAATTAGCTAATTAAAATAGGAAGCTACTCTCTCTACTTGTAGCTCCCTTAACTAAGGGTAAGCTCTATGCCACTTGTCCTAAAAAATATTCCTACTTGTGACTCTGATCATTCCAAATGATTGAGAGCATAGCTACTCAGATATTATGTTACATCCCCGCTCCAATGAGAGCAATCTTTCCACTGGGTAAGCTAAAGGTTAAAGATAGCCTCTTTGAATTTTTAACAGATTTAGTTTTTAAAAATTTTCCCTTGCATGGAACCTAAATCTACTTCCCTGAAATACCTAGATATAGTTTTTCCTCTATTTCAGTACAATGATCTTTCGGAGAATTGACGATAGTTACTGGGGAGTGAGGGGGTCTTCTTTGTCCTCTACTTGTCTTCTCTAATCCAAGTCAACCACCCCAATTCCTTCAAAATAAAGGCATTAGACTACATCTGGCAGCCTGTGGTCATCAGATCATATGGTTTTGTTGAAGCAAAATATTATGTCATTGTTCAGTCTTGTCCAACTGAACGGATTTTCTTGGCAAAGATACTGGGGTGGTTTGCCATGTCCTTCAAGCTTATTTTATAGATGAGGAAACTGAGGCAAACATAGACAAGTGACTTGCCCAGAGTCACACAGCTAGTAAGCATGTGAGACTAGACTTGAACTCAGGAACATGGTCTTCCTGATTCCAAGCCCAGCACTCTATCCACTGAGCTAACCAGCTGCCCTGAAAGTGTTATGGATAAAGCCTCACTAAGGACTGCATAGTGATTCATGTTTGGGGTTAGAATGGAATAAGACACTTATCATCCATAACAAAGTATGCAAAGGATATAATTCTTAAAGTTAAAAGGATAGTAATTCTGATAAAAAGTTACTCTTTCAAGCCTCCATGTTCACCACAGTAACCAGTTCCATTAGATCATAAAGTCATTGCTTTGGGATAATGATAATTCTGCTAAATTCTCTGGCACCAATTCTCCATGAATTAGGCTTTACTTCAGGAAATAAAGAAGCCAAAGCAGTGTGGATTCCTGCCCTTTTAAAGGTAAACCAGACCAGTCAACATAAAATAGGTGTTGATTTTGGCACATCCCACCCCTTGACTGGGAGTTCCAAGGTACATTCTGTCATGAAGATACTTTCCAGCACTAAATAATCTTAAAACAATGCAAACATCAGGATGAGGACAAAGATGACAGCAGCAACAATGGTCATTACAACCCTAATAACTAGAATTTATATAGAGCTTTAAGGTTTGCCAAGCATTTTCCAAATCTTATCTCATTTTTCTCCTAACCTGAGAGGCAGTGCTGCTGTCTCTGTTTTCAGATGAGAAAACTGAGGCAGATAGTTGTTAAGTGACCTGCCCAGGGTCACCCAGATAAGAAACATTGAGGCAGACTTTGAACTCAGTTTTTCCTGACTCCAGGTCCAGAACTTGTGCAAACAATCTCCTTAGATTTCTTGACTTAAACACAACCATGATGGCCAATAGTAACACAAGGGACACCAGATACATGACGTAGATGAAGACAGTTTGAATGTCATCATCATTACCCATCACAGTTCTGGGTCATCTCTAGAAATGTAGCTAAGAAGTCATAGGTATTTTTCATGTAACCTATCCTGGATGTGAGCTGGTGTTGAGACCCATCCTATATCCCTACATAGTCAATGTTCCCTTGTACTCTTTTCATGGCGTCCCATTAGAGAAATGCCAACATTCAGTCACTTTAGAGATCTCTAATGGAAGGTTGCTCCTTTCTTCTGTGGGAACCAGATGAGAACTTCCCCTTATCTTCAACCAGACCTTCAAAATTATCCCATCCTATGAAGGATTCTCTTTCTTCCAGGTGAATTTCTGTTCATCATGACTATGAAAAGACAATTTTATGGTCACCATATCATTGAAAAAAAGGAAAGCATTATCTCTCGAATAATCCTGGGGAGTTTCTCCCTATTAGGGGTGACCTGAGTAGCATAAAAACTTCTTAAGAAGATGAAATATCAAAGCCCAAAAGGCAATACATTTTGAGGTCAGAACAAGAATGGTTTTAACTTGACTGGGAATGGAAGTTGTCCATCTTTAGTAAACAAGTCTTTCTGAAGGCCAGATCTAAAAATAGCTGGGCAAGAAAGCCATGCACCTTTTTTTTGGGTAGTACTGACTTATGAAAGACATAGCCTCTGGGTGAGATTCTAAACCCATTGGGTAAAATGATGAAGCTAGTGTTTTAAAAGTATATTCCAATGTTCAGTGATGCTAGCTGCCTCAGGATGAAAAATTCAGTGAATGTCATGGCAGTGGGTACAAACTTAAAACTTCTTCATGGTAAAATGGGTGCTCTGATTAGAAGCACTTGTATAGGGAGAAGAAGTATAAAGATGAAAAATGTGTTGTATTAGAGATTTGATGGTGGCTTCCACAGAGGTGGGCAGCTAGGTGGGGTGTAATGGATAGAGTGCCGGGCTTGGAGCCAGGAAGACTCATTTTCCTGAGTTCAAATCCAGCTTCAGACATGTCCTAGCTAAAGGACACTGGGCAAGTCACTTAACCCTGTTTTCCTTAGTTTTCTTATCTGTAAAATGAACTGGAGAAGGAAATAGCAAACTATTCCAGTGTTATTGTCAAGAAAACCCCAAATGGGGTCATGGAGAGTTGGACACAACTGAAAAACAACTCCACAACAACAAACCACAGTGGTAGACTTAACTGGCCTTGCAATACATAATCTGAATAGTTATATATGGGCAAATCTCTTGCCTGGAGACAGGGGAAAGGAGTCAATAAAATCAAGTCATCTGTTCAAAGGTGAATCAAGAATCAGAGATCCTTGGAGATTTGGATGTCAACTTTGTGTAAAACATGGGGATGACATACTTGTGGCCAGGGGTGGAGTCCAACTTACAAGGACTGGTAAAATTTCATATATAGCCAATCTGAAAGGTTTTAAATGAAAAAGAATGGGAGGCAGAAAACAAATAACTGCCTATGTACATTCGCTAAGCTAGATACCATGAAGAGAATGAAGCAAGCTGATACATAGCTGCTGGTACATCTGGAACTTCACAGAATATAAAGTCCAAGTAAGAAAACAACAGTAAAATCCTTGGCTTCAGATATCTGCTTGAAGTCATTATTTTTTGGACCTGGGTAGTAGGGCCATCTTTCCATGGATCATTGTTCTGTTGATGAGTTGGGTATTTTGGAAGCTGCTTCAGTCGTGGTGTCCAGTGCTGAAAGGATTTTGTACTTTTCTATGATGTGGTAAATTCTAAGGTATTCCCTTGATTTTGTCCCTAGCAGCAGCAGTGTTTTGGGAGCTGCATTAATTAAAGATAGCTTCTAACTCAGCCTCTTAGCTGTGACTCAGTCGGATGGCCAATACTTCACTTTTTGCTATGACCCTCCCATTCTTGAGGGTTGGAGATGGGTGGTGCTCATTCTCATCCCAATGCTCTCACCTGAAGCATGGTCTGAATTAGGAGAGGTTGCCTCTCAGTCCCTGGCTGCCTTTCTGCTTTGTTTCCTTTTATTGAGTCAGTAACTGACTACCAGACTCCAAGTGGATGTGTCCAGCTGCGGAGGTGAACTTCTGAGATTAATGGAGAGTCCTGGATGTCTTGAATCCCCTTGGATTGGACCTGTTCCTTTCAGGGCAGCTTTTGCATCAGAGACTGATGGCTACCAAGAAGAGGATTGGCCCGAGTTTTGCTGTTTATCAGCAAACATATACCTGGATTTGTTTAGACAGTATAGAATAGAGGTGATGTATAAAATGTCCAATTGCCAGTCTTACAAACTCTTCTGCATTTGAATGAAATTCAAATATTAATCCCTGACTGATTACAATAGTAGTTATAAGTTAAGCTATTGAATGCGTTTTTAAGTTTCTTTTTTAAATATACGTTGTGAATGTCCTGTGTTTTGCATTCCTTTTGTGTGTAGGAAAAAGTTACCTGTACCTCGCCTGACTTATATTGTACCTTAAGTCCCTTTTCTTTTGCTTCTCCATATTTGAGTAGGCTCTAGATAAGAGCCATGCTCTAATATACAGTAATTAACATGGTCTCCAGGCAGTTGGGTGTGGGGCTTATTTCACTGATGAGTCTGAAAAGAAGAAACCTCCCAGCAGAGGGAAGTTCACCAGTATGAACCCTTTCAAAAGAATGGGGAATGATGTAACTCACTGTCTTTCCAGGGCCAGCAGGGATTCCTCGTTTAAACCTTGAAGCTTTCAAGTTTGGCTACAATATTCATAGGTGTCTTCAACTTGGGATTTCTTTCAGGAAGGGATTGGTGGATTCTATTTTCACTTTGCCCTCTGATTCTAATAGATATGGGTAGTTTTATTTTATAATGTCTTGAAATATTGAACTTTTGTGTTTGATCAGAGTTTTTAGAGATTCTGATGATTCTTACATTATGTTTCTTTGAGTTTTTTTCCCCCAGGATTTTTAATATGTATTTATTTACTTATGTGTATTCTTCAGTCTTTTGACTTTGTTCTAATACTGCTTGTTGTCATTTTGAATCATTGAGTTTTGTTTACTTCATTCTGTTTTTCAGAGAATGATCTTGGGTCATGTTTTCCACATTCTGTTGTAAACTATTTATTATCCTTCCATTTTTTTCTCCAAGAGCTCTAGTTTCATTTAAAAAAAAAATCTTTATTTCTTCCCACTTCTGTGGTCTTCCTGGCCAAATCAGTTTTTCCTCTCAGTTCATTTTCCTTCTACTTGTACTTATGGCACTCTCTTTTTCTGGGTTGACCTCTTGGGTTTCTTTTTACCCACAATATTTCTGATTGTATTTGGACTTTTATTCTGTTTACCCATGTTGTTAGCCTCAGCTCCTGGGGTAAAACTTTGTACCAGAGCCAGGATCTTTCTTCTACTGCCCTCTTGGATGGGGTGGGCAGGTCCTTCTGGCCCTGTCCCCTCTGCAGGCTGGATGCCACTGCCACTTCTCTGCTGCAGTTTTGGATGGGGTAGCTGGAACCAAGCTCCGCCTTCTGCCACAACCCTTGGCTCCTTCCCCGTCTCCTAGTGACTCAACAAGAATGCTATCTGTGGCTACATATTTGCCTCCTCCTCTTTGAGCATTAACCCACTGTGAGTCAGTTGTGAGTTAGTTCCAAGTCTGTGGCTTGGAAATGTCCCGAATAATGATAATGACAATGGTGATGGTGATGATAATAATAGCAGCAAGCATTTACATATTGTTTTAAGGATTACAAAGCACTTTACAAATATTATATCATTTTATCCTCCCAACAACCATGGGATGTAGGTGCTGTTATTAACTCTAGTTTGCAGATAAGGAAACCGAGACAGACAGCGGTTAAATGACTTAACTTCAATTTCTTGTAAAGTATTTATATTACATTCTTTAGTTCTCCCTTCTCTGTTCCCACTAATGACTTCCCTGGTTCTTTTAAGTCCCAGTTAAAATCCCACCTTTTACAGGAGGGCTTCCCCAACCCCTTTTAATTCCAATGCCTTTCCTTTGTTAACTTTTATTTATCCTGCACATAACTTGCTTTGTATATATTTGTTTACATTTTATCTTCCCCTTTAGATTGTTGAGGGCAGGGACTATCTTTTGCTTCTTTTTGTATCCCGTATGTTTGGTGTCTAGATGGTGCAGTGGGTAGAGGGCTAGGCCTGGAGTCAGGAAGACTCATCTTCTTGAGTTTACATCAAGCTCCAAACATATCTCAGGTGTGTGACCCTGGGCAAGTCACTTATTCCTTTCTGTCTCAGTTTCCTCAGCTGTAAAACGAGCTGGAGAAGGAAATAGCAAAACACTCCAGTATCTTTGCCAAGAAAACCCCAAATGGTGTCACAAAGAGTTGGGCAGGGCTAAAAAATTACTTCACAACGACAAAAAATGCTTAGGCCATTGCCTGGCACATAGTAGGCATTTAATCAATGTTTATTGATTGATTGATAGTCTAAAACTTGTTCTCTTTGGCGAAGAAAGGCCAAGTAAGAGTAGATTGTGAATGAATGAATAAAAAATAAATTAAGCATTTACAATGTGCCAAGCATTATATTATAACTGCTGGAGCTACAAAGAGAGAAAACAAGGCCCACTCTCAAGGACATCCTGGTCAAGATCTGGGTGACGTGCTGGGGAAGGGGAGGAAAGGAAAGGAAGGGACAAGAGTAGCTCGGAGTCCTTGTGCCTTCTTTATCACTGTACCATCCATTTTAACCAACTTTCCTTGCCCTTCTTTGATCCTCTTTTCACTCACAACTTAGATAAAACAGTCCTGTTACTGTCCCAGGTATTCATGGCTACCCTCAGCTCACATGAAGCTTTAGTACCCCTGATACTCTTCTTGCAGAGTTGTACTTTCTAGGTAGGTGACTCAAAGAACTGGGCTGGTTGACCAGTTCCTCTGAATCCATATTGTTCTAATTTACACAGTATTATTTTCTCTTCCTCATGAGGGTATTCTAGTTTTGTATCATCAGAATTTGCTTCTAGAAGATTTCTCATCCTTTTGGGGATAAGTTCCCCTTCAGAACTCTAGGTCCTGGGGGAACCTATCCAATGTCTATCCTTTGTACTTTTACAAAGTTCTTCCTTGTTGATGAAAATTATATCCATAATAGCAGTTTCCATTTCCTCTACCTTTTGAAGAATGAAATTATAATTGCATTCTTAGATCTGTTAGAAAATTGTCTTGCTCCAGTAGGTCCCAAACTTGCCAGTAGGATTCTACCTTTATTCTGGTCATTTTTACTAGACTGCTAGGTGGCACAGTGGATAGAATGCTGGCTGTGGAGTTGAGGTACTGAATTCAAATTCAGTCTGAGGCATTTACCAACTGTGTGATCCAGGGCAAGTCACTTAACCTCTGACTGCTTAAGTTTCTTCAACTGTAAAATGGGGATCTTAGCAGCTACCTTACAGAGTAATTGTGAGGAGCAAATGAGATATTTTTGTAAAGCATTTAGCCTTAAGCCTGGTGCATAGAAAGTGTTAACCAATCATTTAAAATCATTTATTTATTTATTTTTAAGGAATGAGAGAACATATGTTTTTACTGTCATCTTCTTTTACACCTAGAAAAACAAAAACAAAAACAACTGCTTCCTTTCTTTTTGAGTTTAAGATTATTTTTGTATATTTTATTGATAATTTTGGTACTGCATTATGACTGATACTAACGATGCTTTTATTTCTCCAGCAACTTATAAAAAGATAAAAACAACTTCTATTTATTAAGTGCCTACTAAGAATCAGGTTCAATGTGCATCAATTAAATGCATCATTAAAATTTTTTTTAAAAGAATGAGAATAACAATAAATCTATAAATAGAAGTTGACTGACTAATAGATAATCACAGTCACCTTCCTGGAGCCAAGGCTCTTAAACGAAGAAAAACAGGTAAAATTTACTACTATGGTTTTTGCGTCTGACAACATATATGACACTGTACCTATACCCATCACTGTATGAAGGGGGTAAGGTAGATTTCATTATCTGGATCCTAGAACCAAGATTGGTCATTAAATTTCATCTGAATTCTTCTGTGTTTTAAGATGACTTTCATTTATATAATTGAATTAATTGTGTTTTCTTTTTTCTAGTTCTAGTTTTTCTAATTTTCTAGTTTTCTAGTTCTGCTCTCTTCTATTCTTCTGAAGTTAGTGTGTTGGGACCAATGAAACAAGCATTTATTAAATACCCACTAGATGCCGACACAATGCCAGCACTGAGGACACAAAGATGGAAATGAAAAGAATCCCTGCCCTCGATGACCTTATATTCTGCTGAGGGGATACAACAGATGAGCCAGCACAAAGTGTAGTTCTCAAAATAAGTTCTCAAACCAGCCTAAACACCCCACATCTCCGTAAGCATAAGAGACAGAAATGAGACATTATAGGAAAATTCTTGTCGGACTGGTTCCTGGTTTTTATGAGGCACCCCCACTGCCTGACTCTGGTTAAGCCCACCCTGCTAAGTCCCAGCCATGTGGGTCAGGGATTATTTTCATGGCTGGCCTCCGCTTTGTGTTTTCTCCCTCCCCCTCCCTCGCCCTCCTCCTTCTGCAACCCCCAATCCTGTTTCAGCTACATTAAACAGGGAGCAACCTTCTGGCCCATCTCCCTCCAGGGTTCTCTGCTCCTCTGTTGTGCTCTTCCAGCTGCTGCTCCAAGTAAGAATTTCAACCACAGTTGGAGGAGCAGATTTCCAGATGTTGAGATGTCAAGCAATGTCTCGCCTGATGGATGGGACCCCTGGAGGAAAGAATCAAGAATGGAAGAGGTCGGAAAGGGACAGCTCCTTTGCTTTGTTTCTGGGCGAGAGAGGCGTACTAGGGCCTGCAGCCTAGCAGGATTTCACTTTCAGAGAGGATACAGTAGCTCCTCTTAATAGTGGGCATTATGACCAGCTCTGGTACAGAAGCCAGACCACAAAAGGGGTAAAAAATGTAGAAGCAAGCAAAAGCGAAGATAGTCTTGCTCGGCCCTATCCTATTTCGATTACTTTCTCCTATCCAGATGTTCAGTGTCAGATCTGAATTCTCCTTGTATTAGGCTGTACATGAGTCTAATGAGACTGAATGACTCTATTATTATGTGTTATTTTCACAACATGTGTGAGCCACAACGCCTTAAAACTCGAGTTTAAAGTGCCTCCTCCCCCACACCGTTACCCTGTTATTAATGTGCTCGTCCTTCACGACTCCTTCCTAACCCAATAACCCGGCCTCTCGGAGCCCAAGGTGGATTTCTTTGTTTGCCTGCCTGCTGGGAACTGAAAAGAGCAGCCAAGCCATCAGTTGGAGTGATGACGAGTTTAATGTCAGTTTCAAAGCCATTGTCTGCAAACACTAGATGGCACAGGAGATGTACGAATGGATTCCCGACAACCCGGTCCTCAAAATCCCGGCCGGCGCAGGAATTCCTCTTACCTAGGCTTAACAGGAGACACATTTAGGGGCTGCTTTTAAATATTCCTTCTTATTTTCTCACCCCGTTGTGATCCCAATTTGTATTCTGGAATGCAGAAAGCGCTAGATTGTGGGAGCTATCTTTCCCTTTCCCAAGTTATCTCCCAATTCCCATCAGTAGTTTTGATGCCTTTGTGTCTCCTTTCTTTCCCTGCTCTTCCTTTCCCTGTTTTCCCATTTCCTCTTCTCCCTCACTGCTGAACCTCTCAAATATGTCCAAACATGCCCATCTCAGCAGTAGTTTTTGGTCACTTTTGATCAGGCAAAGCACCATCTGTGTTCGCCCTTCCCTGCGAAGACGACCATGCTATCAGAGAAATGATGACATGACTTGCACTTGACTTTGTTTTGAGTGACGGAGGGCTGTGCAGGTCACCAGCCTCACTTCTCTTCCAGAGAACATCTGAATTCAGTGACCAGATGTTCATCAGGATAACTGGAGATGACCCAGGATGAGGCAACTGGGGTGAAGTGACTTGCCCAAGGTCACACAGCTAATGAGTGTCAAGTGTCTGAGAGGAGATTTGAACTCAGGTTCTCATGACTCCTGCACTGGTGCTGTATCCACTGCACCACCTAGATGACCTGACAAAGCAATATAAACACAGAGGAAAGAGAGGAGTGCCAGAGTTAGGCTCACGACGGTGGGCTTTAGTAATTATGAACCCATGGTTCACCATTTCCGTGAGAGTGAGGGGAAGTTGGACCATCCCTTATCCTCAAAGAAGAGCTACCAGAAAGGCTTCCGAAAAGAGAACCATGGGTGAAATGTCCCCTTTTAAAAGTTCACTGGAATTTTCTATTCAGTGGTCTCTACATGGGGTGGCTTTAGCACCCATACCTTAAGTGTTGTCACCAGAAATAGGGGATTTTCCCGTCCCTAAACCATCTAAATGCTGAGCTAGTATGAGGAAGAGCATCTTTACACATAATCTCTTTGAACCCTAATTACTTACCAAAATGGATGACAACTTCTTACTTCTGGTGATTCATATGAATGCACAGCAATTAGTTCTCTCTTTATGTTACTATGGCAGCATACTTTGCCCACATGGCCCCATTCTCTACAGTTTTATGGTGTTTATATCAGATGAAAATTTAATAGTATAGTCACAATAACTCAAAGTTCTCAGTTAGGAAAATTCTTGACTTTCAGAGATTTGGCTCTCTGCCTTCGTATAAAATTATATTTACCTCTCAATAATCCCTGACCTTTTTACGTTTGAGGAAAAAAAACCCGGATACAAGAAATGTTTAGTGAACAGAAGAAAGCAGAGTATATTATAGTATTGACTACTGAACAGGTGCAAAGATTCAGGGAAAGAGTAGATTAGTTGGGGAGAAATTTTCTTAGTCTTTGAAGAGTTAGAAATGATCAGTGACTTTAACCTGAATTTTCGGCTCCCAAGTAGTATTATTTTGTCTAGCTTTTAAAAGTAAATCCTTGCTATTTTGATTGGTGTAGCCATAAAACTAAGGTTAATTGCACAACATCATCATTTTTATTAGATGGATAAAGTCTATCCTAACACTACTAATATTTCTCCAATTATTTGTCTTCTACTTTTGCAAAGAGTTTTGTAGTTGCATTCATATAATTCCTGAATATGTCTTGATAGGGAGACACCCAGACATTTTATATGTTTTGTAAGAATTTTGAATGAAATTTTTTCTTTTTGATAGGTTTTTCAAGTAATACATGGAAAGGTAAAATAATTTTATAGGTTTATTTTATATCTTGCTACTTTAGTAATTAATTAATTTTAGCTGATTCTCTGAGCATCTGATATCTTTTACAAATAATGGTAATTTTGTTTCTTCATTTCCTATTCCCTCATTGCTCAGTCCTTCAAGGGCTATATTCTTGTAAAAGTCAGCATTTTTAGAATTATGCTAAATAATAGTAGGGACCATGAACATCCTTGGTTTACCCCTGGTCTCACTGGAAAGGCTAGTATACTTTGATATACAGGTTTCCCCAAAAGTCTTAGTGAAGTTTTAAGCTACTAAATCTTAAAAATGCATTAAGCAGTAACACACTGGATAAGGTGGTCAGGCCCAGACCCTTTCTCTAGCTGTAGACCTGTAGCAGAAGCCTGTGTACTAGAGATAGGTTCTTATTCTGCTGAAGTCTGGACACTGAGGCACAGGTGAAATTCTAGACATGGTGGGTTGGTCCTGTCCTTCTTTCCTATTGTAATCCTTTACTGAGAAATTGTTTAGGGTCCAACATTACTTCAAAGTCCTAGCTTGGGTTTGAAAGCCAGATCCAGAGGTGGGGCCAGATCTTGCTGTAGGGCACAGTCTGATCTGCAGATAGCTTTGCTTAGGTGTTTAGGATATTCATGGAGAACTAGTACCTCTGGTATGGGGGTTTGCCAATCCTTCTTTAGGGATGCTCATCCGCCTTTGGTGTCTGTCACCCAAATCTCACTTGTGTCTCCAAGAAGCTGTAGTAAACACAATGGCCACATCCCAGTAAAACCATCTCAGCGCATGACTGCAGCAGGCTTCAAACTCATGGGTGAGGTAGGGTGATGCCTACCCCAGCATGTGAAGACTTTCCCCAGTAGAATGGGCAGATGGGAACAATTTGTTCCAATGACCCTGAAAGGGGCTGAAGCAGACACTGTGGAGGGCTTAGAGCTTGGTCAGGCATTGAAGACTCCAAGGTCATCCATTGTATCCTGGGCCATCCTCAGTCATCTTGACTTTTATCTTGTCACTGGGCTTCAATGATTCTGGAAGAGAGGTTGGCTACATTGTGTAACTCGGCTTGTCTTAAATCCAATTCGTGAGCAAATCAAGGAATCACCCCATGATGTCACTGGTCCTCTTCAAAAATGTGGGACCACAATGATGTCAGGCCCTATCTCCTGGAGGGCCATGATGAGTATGCTGGCCTAAACTCCTTTGAGCGTTCACCTATTGTAAAGTCCGAAGCTCCGAGCATCCCGAACTGGTACACCAAAACTGCTCTTTCCCAGAGAATACACTGCCTTCACATCCCTTCTTTTAACACAGCCCTGTGACAGGAGGGCCTGTAAGCTTTGGTCTATCCTCTTATTCTGCCCAAGACTGGGTGGATGAGCTCATTGACGTTCCAGTTCGGTCTTGTCAACTCTTTATTTCATCTTGTTTTTCCTTAGGTATTTCTCAGGGGATCTGGACTTGACTAGAAGTTTTTACATTGTCGTTTTAGGAGAATTCATTTGCCTTGACTCACCCAAGTTCCTTTCAACTGTAACATCCTCCCCCGACCCCACTCCATTTTATCTTCCTACTTCATGAAGGATTACTGCTCATTATTTTCCTCTGACCTTCTTTGTAAGATTTTTATGAACAGCAGCAGTTTGTATTCTAAATGGGTATTGCTTTCATCTTTCTCCATTTGGCAAGTAGGTCAAGTGTTTATTAACTAAGTCACTTTTGGGGCTCTTTTAGTCTCCTTGTTATGGTAATTGATTTACATCAGTTAAGCTTCTGAGTAAAATGATTATCATTAGTATTGATGTCACCCACTATTACCATTTTTCGTGATTAACAACTTTTCTAAATAGGTCAAAATTGAATTCTTCCAAATTGCATGCCATCTGTATTTTTCATTATTTTCCTTCTAGTTAAAAAACAAAAACCAAACTAATTCTGGCCTTTGGTTTCACAAATTTGTGGTCTGATTGTACGCAGACAATTGATCGATAGTGATTCTTTCCTTGGCTGTTAAAGATAGGCTTATTTTGACTATTGTAATAGCCTGCTGATTAACCTGCCTGCCTCAAATTTCTCTCCACTCTGGTCCATCTTCCACTTAGCCATTAAAGGTATTTTCCTTAAGTGGGGGTGCAAGCATGTCACTTCCCTACTCAAACATCAGTAGCTCCTGATAACCCCTAGAATCAAAGAAAAATCCTGTACCTGGCATACTTAACCTAACCTCCCCTTACCCTTCCAGACCTCTTACATTCATAGCCCACAGTATACTTTTTGATCCAGTGACACTGTCTTCCTTGCTGTTCCTTCAATAAGGCACTCCATCTCAAGACTGCAGGTATTTTCCCTGGCTATTGCTCATGCATGAAATGTTCTTCCCCCTCATCATACCTCCTGGCTTCACTTAATTCCTTTAAGTTGCAGCTAATCTTTTCTTTTATGGGAACTCTTGCCCAATTTCTCTGAACTTTAATTATCTTGCCTCTGTTGATCATTACTTTTTATATCCTATATAAACTTTGGATGTATTTGTTCTAATGTTGTCTCTCCACATTAGATTGTGAACTCCTGAGAGCAGGGACAATTTTTTTTGCCTCTTTTTGTATCCCTGTTTCTTAGCACAGTGCCCAGCATATGGTGTGTGCTTAATAAATGTTTATTGACTGACTGGTATGTTCAATTCAATATTTGCCATGTCTAACAATCTTTTCTTAAAAAAATATTCATGTAGCAGAGGCATGAGGTTTCAGCATGATCTATAATTTTTTTGCCTCCCTCATTCATTTATCTGGAATTATGTTTCCTGATAAATTTCTTATTACCCTTCTCTATTATTATAATCATATTGAAATGAACAGTATCAGAGTGTATGTTGATTGAATTGTAGGATCTTGACCAAGCTTTATTTGAATTTCTCTATCTTCCAATCCTATGCAACTGATGTTAGTGTATAAATGTAAATGTCGTGATATGTGTTTTCTTGTTTCCTCATTTGTATGACAAAATCAACTTCCCTAGTTCCTTCCTTTGTCATTCTCCCATTAATCTGTTCTTTCTTCTGGTTTATTTTACAGTGAGAGATGTTTGGATTTCCTGGTCATTATAGTTCCTTCCTCTTCTAGCATTTGAGATGGGCAAGTGAGCATGTTATAGCTATGGAGAAGCTTAATTATTTAATTATTAAAGTTTAAAACTACATTAAGACTTTTGGAAAAGCTTGTGTTTTAAATTCATGTACATGTGAACATGTAACAGATGTTAAGAAGCTTAATTATTAAAGCTTTAATTCCCCCTAAGACTTTTGGAGCAATCTATATGTTAAAATACATGTAATGTTACAGATACTGAGATGCAATGACTGTGGAGAGAGGGCTAGATTTGGAGGAAGACCCATATTCAATTCCTATCTCTGACGCTAATTAGCTTTGGAATTGTGGGCAGATCACTTACCTCTTTGGTCCTCAGGGCTGTCCTCTTAAGCTATATATTGAAGAGAATGTGTTGAACTGCATTGGTAAAGGGAATTTCCTCACCTGGGAGTTCCTTGTATATTGAAGTCACAGATCTAGTCTCTATCACTTTAACTAAAGGACATATGAATGATAAACACATAGTTCTCATAAGCACAAAGGCAGAGGAAAGAATGGTGATGAGAGTGATAATTATGTATAATCATTGTAATTATTGTGATTATAAATAAAATCATACACATAACATACCCTGTTAACCTTAGTATGCTATAGAAATGTCAGCCAGCCTTTATACAGAATTTTTTAAGGTTACAAAGTGCTATGTATCTAGAGAGAGGGAGAACTCTACTTGGCATAAGAGAAAGCATTCTGACAGAGTTGTCCAAAAAGTGGCATGAGAAGCCTCATGGGGAAGTTGGCTTGGCCTCACTGGAGACCTATGAGAGGAGACTGGACGGCCACTTGCCACACACAAAATTAAGTGTTGGGTTAAATGATTCCAAAATTCCTTTCTTTGAGAGGCATGCTGGAGCCAGTCATACCATACTTGGGACAGCAAGCTGTTAAATTTTTCAAGGTGAACATTTGTACCTTAAAAACTAGCAAATATTACAAATCAGGGCTTGATTTATTGTCTTGTTAAGTTTCTAGAATTAAGAAAGTGACAGAAAAGTGTCAATAAAGCAGATTAAATTTAAACATGTATATCCTGCGTACTTTTGTTTTTGAGAGAGATGATTGTTAAACATTTTCTAGCACCCCACTGCCTCCATCTCTGGGGTTACATACATTCACCACAATGCCAAGGATTGTTTTAGGCAAACAGTTAAATGCTTAATACATCCTGGATGAAGTGATTAAAAAAAAGGCCCTGCATCCAGGTGCTTCTCTTGTCTTCCTTTGTCTCTATAGCTTTACATCCTCACCTCATTTGGGTGTACTTCATCTACCCAGCATTTCAGAGAGCCAGGATTTTTTAATAAAAAAAAAAGAGGTCACATGACATAGTGAATAGAAAATGACTTCAGAGACTGAGTTCAAATCCTATCTATGATGTGTGATGATCTTGGGCAACCTCTCAGGCCTTTAGTCAACTCCCTAAAACTACAAATTGCAGAGCAGGTGCTGAACTGCATGGATAAGGAAATCTCTTACCCAGGGGTTCTCTATTCCATTGAAGTCACCATCCCAATACCCATTCCTTAATTAAGCAAACATAACATCTACTTTCCATAAAACACTAAGCTGGGGATACAAAACAAAAACCTATATCCTACCCTCAAGGAGCTTACAGTTTAGTGGTCTTTTGCTCACAGAAGGATTCTTTTTTGGGTATGTGGGTTACTAGGCCACTGGAGTTCTTGGCAATTCTGAAATTCTGTGATGCTGATTTTATATAAACTGAAGAAAAATCCTAAAGGGAGAGGAACTGTGGCCTGTTAGGATGCAGAGGAATCCAGACCTCTTTGTGGCATCCCATACCAAATACTCTAGTACAGTTTTAAACATACACCAAAAGGGGTGATGGTAAAGAAAACCGAAGAGAAATAGTTACAAGCTACTATATCAAGTCCAAGACTTCAGAAAAACTGCCAGAATCCTACATAAATTCTGAACATAGACACTCCAAGGTGACTGGAAAGCAAAGTACAAGAATCACTTAAAAGAGGGTAGGACTAGAGCGAAACACAAGAAGCTCAAGCCCAGGTGGCACCACATAAGGCATATTAGGAGTTAGTGCCAGGCACTGAGACCCAACCAGCTCAGAACCCAGGCAGCCCACACACCTGTGCCTGGGTTATTCTAATAGCACAATCCACAACATCTGGTTGGGACCTGTCAGGCTCACAACAAGGTACAGAGCCAGCATTGGCTTCTGACGTGTGCAAAAGAGACAGAGAAAGAGCCAAGGCTATAACCTAAGGTGAGCTACCAGGTGACTGAGCCAAAACCTAGGAATTTTTATGGAAGGTATTGGTCTGGTTTTAGTCCCTTCCAACTATGCAGGATCTGCCCCATGATAAAAGAATATGGATGAACACAGTCTAACCTAAACATAAAGCCAGTCCAGAAACTGAGGTTAGGGATATAAATAAACAGAAGACATATTATGAACTGAAAGAAGCCCAAGTGGTAAACCCAGAAGGTAACTCCGTAACAATTCCTAGTAGAGTTTCAGAGAAAAGAGTGCACCAGCCACATGTGTTACAAGAGTATGTAGAGGAAATGAAACAAGAGATAGAAAATGTAATGTTAAAGGAATGATGTCTAGGAATGAAACAATGACAAAGAGAATTAATAGCTTATAGCAGATGAAGATAAATCACATCCAAGAGTTGAACTCCTAGAAAATCAGAATTGCCCAAAAAGAAAGCAATGCCTCTGTGAGATAGAAAGAGATAAGGAAACAAAATTTAAAAAATCCAATTAATAGAAGAAAATAGAAGGTATAGTACATCAAAGATAATTGACTTGGAAAATAGGGCAAAGGGAGATAATCAAAAAATCATTGGACTGCAGGAAAATCATGACTAAGAAAAAAAAAAAACACCTGGACACCATGTTTCAGGAAATCACAACCCCAAACTGCCCAGATCTATAAAGTGAAAAAAGAAAGAACCTACTCATCTTCCTCTGAGAGGGTGAGGAGGAACTGGCATCTCATGAATCTTGTTTTCATTTAACAAAAGAAGAATAAATACACTCATGAGAACTTAATGGCACGTTTTCAAAGAGCACAGTGTAGAAATATATTAAACTCCACAGGAAAATCAGAAGGGGTGGGGAGAGAGGAAAGAAAGTTTAAAGAAAGAGGGAATTTTGAGGGAATACTCATACACAAAAAGCCTTCAAAAGTACAAAACCCAAATAAATTTTCCAACACCAGAAGGTAGAATGTGATGAAAAGCAAAGAAAGAAAGTAAAAACATGTAATTGAGATGGAACAAGTAGTAGAGAAGATGGATAATGGAACAGAAACACATTGCTTCAATAATAGAACATCAATGTTAGGCAAGTCCTCTTTCACTACCTTCTCCTTTGGAGGGGAGGTAGGGAGGGAGAGGAAAAAGAACAAGAGGACAAGATACAGGGACATACAGAATTAGCAATTAAAACTGTGAATATGAATGGAGTGAACTCACCCATAAAATGGAAGAGATAGCAGAAAAGAATTGAAAACAAAATCCAATAGTTGTTTAGAAGAAGCACACTTGAATATAAAGATTCAAACAAATTTAAAATAGGAAGCTGAAGCAAATATATACACTTCAGATGAATAAAATTCTGAGAGGGCAATCATAATTTTAGACAAGATAACAGTAAAAATAAACTTGATAAAAAGAAATAAGAAAGAAAACTACATTATAATTATAGACATGGTATCTGGGAAGGGAAAGGAGAAGGGAATAGACATTTGCAAGGCACTATACTAGTCACTTTTTACAAATCTTGTCTTACTTGATAATATTTAATAACAAATCAATCTCTTGACTTATACATATGCATGCAAAATAGCATAACATCTAAGTACTTAAAGGAAAAAATTGAATTGGAGGAATAGACAGCAAAGCTATCAGAGTAGAAGAAGAAGAAATTTTCTTGTACCAAGAAAATTTAACAAAACCACTAATTAGAAATAAGTTAATAACCTAAATAGAACTTTAGAAAAGTTAGATGTGTTGGATCTCTGGAGATAGGAATAAAAAGGATCAAAAAAGAGTTTGCATATTTTTCAGATGTCCATAATACCTAGACCATATATTGGGATATAAGGAACTGACAAATATAGAAAAGCAAAACTTAATATATCCTTTATTGACTAAGATTAATTCAATCATATTCAGTACAGGTCCTTAGAAAACTGAATGAAATTGAGAATCAATAATTTAGTTCTAAAGAATGGTAGGCTAAAGACTAAGTAAAAGAAACAATAAAAAATAGAATTAAGACAATATATTTAAACTTAGGGGATGTAGCTAAAGCATTGCTTTGTGAAAATTTCTATTTCAAAGGGATTTCATCCACAAAAGAGAAAACAGAAATAAATGAAAAGGCTATACAATTAATAAAAATTTTTAGAAAGGTAACAAGTTGAAGAAAAAACATTACCATAACAACTAAGCACCAAAAAAGAAAATCCATAAATTAGAAAAGAGGTGAACAGAATTGAAAACAAAAAAAACACAATTAAAATGATAAGTTCAAGTAAGAACTATTTAAAAATATCCCAATTAATAAAATAATGCTAGCTTGATTTTTTTTCTAGAAAAAAGAGAGAGAGAATGCAAAGTGTATTAGTAATGATCAGGCATATTCATTCCATGAGAAAGTGAAATAAAGGAAATTGTCAAAAATTATTTTGCCCAATAACATGCCAGATTGATAACTTCAGTAAAATTGTTAAAATATAAATATAAATATAAAAAATATAAATATAAAAAATATAAAAATATTCAGACTAATTGTTTATATGACTAATAGTTTATATGACCCAATATTAGAAAAAAATTGAAAAGTCAGAATTGAACTCCCAAAATAAACAATAACAATTACAACAACAAGACATAATCGTCTGGAAAAACTGAAAGTGATCTGGCAGAAATGAGTTTGAGAGTAATATCTCACACCATATACTAAGTAAAGCTACAAATGGATACATGATTTAGAGCTAAAAAGTCGCATCATAAATAAATGAGAGGAACAAGGAGGAATAGGGAAAAGTTCATGACCAAACAAAAATTAGAGAGGATCAAATAAAATGGATAATTTTGATTACATATATGTAGTCTAGGCTTCTTTGAGCATGCCTCGTGTGTCTAACATGGAGCCTGCTGTGTTCCTTACCACCTGGGTGAGGGGATAGCCTATTTTGCTTAGTTACCTGCATCTTTAAAACTTCTCTTGAGAAATGGGTCTAGGGGTATTTGTTTCTCTTCTGTGTTGTTTATCCTCCTTATTTTTAGGGTGTTGAAGGTGATCCTCACCGAACCAGTAGTGAGCTATGGCAACCTTAGAGCCAGGATTGGAGGCAAGATGGTTCAGTCAACCCACCTACCATAAAAACCTTCAGAAGCCTGGTACTTGAGATTTGGAATTGGAAACAGAACAAGCAACACAGAACATGAAAAACAAAGCAAAATGAAACAAATAAACAAAAACCAAACTCATAGACCCATTTCTTTGTTAAATAGAGGAAAACACATCCTTCCTCACTTTCTGATTCAGTTTATGATATATGCCAGGAGCCTCCAAATCAAAAGTAGTAAGAGCCTCTTGAATGGTGAGGGGAAAGAGCCAGTCAAAAGAGGCAGTCTCGAGCCAAGTAGTAGGGAATACAGCAAACTCCATGTTGGACAAACTAGGCATGTTGAAAAAGCAGCTCAGACAACAAAATAGTTTTTGCACAAAGAAGACCAGTGCAATTAAAATTAGATGGAAAATACATAAGTGGAAAAGAGTGTTTGCCACAAAATTCTCTGACAAAAGTCTCATATCAAAGAAATTATTCAAATTTATAAGAATAAGCATTATTGAAAAGTGGTCCAAAGAAAACAGGCATTTTGAAAGGAAGATATCCAAATTATCATCAATGATGTGTGACGTACTCTAAAGCATTAATAATTAGAAACGCAACTCTGATCATACCTCATACCCATCAGATTGGCAAAAATGATGAAAAAGGAAAATGACAATTGTTGGAGGGGTTGTGGGGAAAACAGCCATATTAATCACACTGTGATGGTTTTGTGAATTAGTTCACTCCTTCTAGAAAGTAATTTGGAACTGTGCTCCCTAAGTAATGAACTGTGATATTCCTTGACTCACCAGTAACTCTTCTAGGCATATACCTCAAAGAAATAAAGAGAAAGGAAAAGGACTCATATATACAAAAAATTGTAGAAGCTCTTCTTGTGGTATCAAAGAACTAGAAACTAGAGAAGTACCCCCCCATAGGGGAATGACAAAACAAATTATGAGATATTAATTTAAAGGAACGTTATTGTGCTATAAGAAATAATCCAGTTTTAGAGAAATTTGGAAAGACAAAAATGATTCAGAGTGAATTGATTAGAGTCAGGAAAACAACTTATTCAGTAACATCATGGTAAAGAAAAGCAACCTGAAAGATTACGAAGTCTGATTAATGTTCAACACAGGCTTTGGAGCTGGTCTCTCAACTTCTACTGGTACCGATAATCTAGGCTTTCACAGGGAGACTATTACTTCTCCATTCAGGATTTCTGAGGGTGTTGCTTTTCTAGTGTAATAGTTCGCACACCTTCACTGTCACTATCTCTATTCCCTTTGCCATAATAATCAGTTGGTATAAATTAACGAGATCCTCCAGAAGGAAACACAGGCAAGTAGGATAACTTTGAAAACTACAAGTTGCCTTACTTTAACAAGAAATGCAATCTGTACATAATAGAAATACTCATTTCGTTTCATGTTTATTTAGTTCAGGATGTAAAATAGACAAAAAAGACCAGCAAGGAAAGTAAAATTCTTATTTGTGGTCCTTCCAGAGACCTTTCAAATGGGACATGAATGAGCAGGAGTCACCTTAGGGACTGAAAGTATCTATTTACTTCTTCAGTGACCAGCTGTGATGACGCCAATCACTGCCCAGGAGAGAGGGTCTCTTAAACCTGGGATACTTCCCCCGGCAAAATTGGCTTAAAAATCATCAGTCCCTTTAAGGTCTCAAAATGACTCAAGGTGTTACCAGAAGTTTCCATTTTTTCAGGGCTATCATTTTTGGAATAGTCAGTTTTTTCCATCCCTGGCTCAAAATCATAGTGGAAAGACCAATAAGAGGGGAAGGAAGAGATCAGTGGGCATTCTGTACTGTCGGTGGCTCATTTTGTTTTTGGGTTTACTTGAAATAGGAACCAAAATGATTCTGTGCTTTCTTTGATTAAAATACATTACATGACGTTAATAGGTACAAATCAGGTAAGATGTGGAGATAAAAGTCTTGGCAGAAGTAGGGATGTACGACCTGGATACCAAGGACCCAATACCCTAGAAAAGGCGAGGAGTTGGTATAGTTCAGGGAAGAAGGAGGCAGAAAGTCACTGTTGTTATTACCAAGCCTACAAAGGCAGCTCAGCTGACATGGACATGGAAATGGGAAGAGAATGTAGTTTTCATTGTTATTATTAGCCCCCACTCACTATCCTTTAGCTGGAGCAAAATAAGAGGACTGTTCTTTGCTGTGTGAAATATCTCTCACTTGTAATGGAAGCTTTAATGTAATCAAATAGCATTCACTTTCTAGATGAAGAAATCTCCTTCAACTTTGAAGGTCGCAGGTTGGATGGGGGTGGGAGATGGTGGAGGAAGGGGAGATATAGCTCTGGCTACAGATGCTGCTGACAGGAGAGAGGTTTTCATCTCTTTTTTCCTTTAGAAGGCTTTTTCTTCCATCTTCTAAATGCATTAGAAACCTTTCTATTTCACAGAAAACAATTGCTCTTTGTACTGCTGGCCAAATAAGACGTCTGATTTCCCTGGGCAGTTCTGCTGGCAGGTTTGGTGTAATCAAGGGTGGGTGTCATCAAAAGGGGATGAGAGGATATAGTGTACAACTCCTTATTGTTCTTGGAGACAAAATACTCTGTTTTCTGCAGAACTGGAGCCAAGCACACATACAAATCTTTCAATATGGAGGCTAATACTCAGCCTCAATTCAAAGCAATTGTTTGAAGCACGTTTCTGACTAGTTCCCTAATACTTAAGCCAGCCCCACTACACACACTCCTTCTCTTTCCTCTGTTTATCTTTCTCTCTCCCTACTCTCTTTCACTCCCTCTTTCCCTCTCTTTCTCCTTCCTCTTTCTCTTCTCTCTCTTCCCCAGTTCTCTCACCCTGTCTCCTTCCCCTTTTCTGTCTTTCTCCCTTTTTCCTTATCTTCCCTTCTCTCTATTTTCTTTACCTACATATATCTACTCTCTTCCTACTCTTTCTCTCTCTTCTCCCTCCTTTCCTCCTTCTTTTCCTCTCTTCTTTTTCCCTACTTTCCCTTCTTCTCCCCTCTCCTTTTTTATACACTGTACATGTGTACCCACATACCACCTTAGAGATGATGCATGTATCAGAAACTCTGGCTTAGACACCTTTGAGATTAAATATTTTCTATTAGTTATTCCCTGTTAGCTTTATCACTTCTAGAAGATGCTCTGAATTAAGATGTTTCACGGGGCAGCTGTTGGAAGGGAGGCCAAGTGGTATGATTAATTTTCTGAGCTTTGAGTCAGGAAGATTCTGTTTGAACATTACCTGAAACACTTAAAAGTGGCTTTGTGATGCAGGGTTAGCCACTTAACTTCAGCTTCTTTATTTGTAAAATACCTCACAAGGTTGTTTTGAGGATCAAATGAGATAGTTTATGTCATGTGCTTTGCAGAACCTTAAAGCTCTATATGAATATGAATTTATGGGTGAATTATTGGAGTCATAAAGGGAACCTCCATATATTAAATTGCTTAGGGTTTAGATATATCTCAAAATAAAATTTCAGTATGCCCTGCTACCCCTCCCCTCTTCCTATGAGATTGAGAACTATCTGAATAGCCAAACATGAAGAGCACTCATTAAGAATTTGCTGACAGTATAGAAAGTTTATAATGGGGTACTCTAGAAACTTGACCCTGTGGTATTAAATATTTGTACCCTTTTATTTGGATGAAGATACAGTTCAAATCAGTATCACATTTTCAGATATCACAACCCTGAAAGAGAGTGTTAACATTGGATGATAGGTTCAGAAATATCTCAACGGCCTAGAAGGGTAGATAAAATAAATTGTGTAAATGTAAAAACACTTGGGTTCAAAACATTAGCTTTGTATACATATATATATTATACACACATATATGTATATATGATGGAAGGAGATATGAGTAGATGTCACATTGAGAAAGATCTGAAGACGTTGGTGTTCTGCATCACCAATATAAATCAACGGTATGAAAGAGCAACTTATCACAGGGTCATTGATTTAGAGGCATAAGGGACTTCAATAAGAAGGGCACAGTGTCTCAGAATAAGAAAGTGAGAGTCTTGGTGTTTCTCCCTAAGTAGAATGAATCTGATATGCAGTTCTGGGAGTCATGAATAAATAGAGAGTTCAAAATACTATATGAAGTATAATATTCTACACTTAAGCAAAACATATCATCTAATACATATATGTATCTCATGACATTCAGTATGTCATATGGCTCATTGCATATATCATTGAGTCCCCAAAGTCAGGGGGTCCCAGGCTAGGGTCTTCTCCTACCTTAGGAGATGGGTGAGCTTCTAACTTTTAATGCAAATTTGTTGAGGTGGAAGGAAAGCATGTGAGGAGAGGGAAACTTTGGTGAGAAACCATGGGCCTTTGACACTAGACTTCATTTGGAGGAGACATCACTGCATACTACGGGACACTGAAGGTCACGGCTTTCACGAGTAGGGAGATCCAGGAACACTGTAGGCTATATTATTGGGGAGTTTTCTTTAGGGCTGAAGTTGGGCTAGACTGGAGAGGAGTTAGGGGTATGCTCAGAAATGTTTAACAATGACTTGAGGCTGGGCTTCTTCTCTGTAGGCTGATCACTCCCAGCTCTTGCCTAGGTTTGCACAAGGCAGCTCTCGGCTCCTGCTCCCTGTCTTAGTCCACGGGGACTGCTCCATTCCAAACTCTTCCTCCTTCTTCCTAACAGCAGGCTCCTGCCCACAGCTTCTATTTCTAGGAAAACAAAACTTAACAGGGCTATTACAATATTTATACACATCGCCAGTGCCATCATCTCAGTTTACTCATAAAGACCAACAGACAGGGCTTTTCTCTGAGAAATCAATGCAGGTCAACAGACAGGGCTCCTGACATCACAAACATTCTTCTGTTGGACCTTCCCACAAGCAAGTTCCCTTAGTCTGCTCATACTCACTTCTTTCTCTCAGCTCTGCTTCTGACTGCCCTGCTCTCTCTCCAAGCAATACAATATATACATACATACTCTTTCCAGTCAAAGGTCCTTGGTTGATTCAATCACAGGCACTTGATTGACTAAAACTCACTTCAGAACAGCAGAAAAAGATCCTGCTCTGCTTGTTTTACACCAACTCAGCAATGAGTCTACACTACCACAAAATGGGCCCTAGAGCCAGCGGTAGAGGAGATGGGTGAGCTCCTAACTTTTAATGCAAATTTGTTGAGGTGGAAGGAAAGTATGCAAGGAGAGGGAAACTTTGGTGAGAAGCCATGGGCCTTTGACACTAGACTTCATTTGGAGGAGACATCACTGCATACTACGGGACACTGAAGGTCATGGCTTTCACGAGTAGGGAGATCCAGGAACACTGTAGGCTATTATTGGGGAGTTTTCTTTAGGGCTGAAGTTGGGCTAGACTGGAGAAGAGTTAGGGGTATGCTCAGAAATGTTTAACAATGAGCTCTGGCTGTTGAAGGGAAGACGGATGCACTTTTTAAATATAATCTGCATTTTCTCCATCACTTTCTTAAGTCTAGACAATCAACAGAGCAATAAATCAGGCTCTGATGTGTAGTCTCTACTGATTTCCAAGGTGTATATGCTCATATGAAGACTTTCACAATCAGCTCTAGAGAACCAGTTGGCGTTAGTTCCAGTGCTCCCATGGGGGCGGTGTGGCTGTGGGGGAAAGGGGAATCTCTCACAATGGGGACAAAGGAAGGGGGGAAGGAAACAGGCCTTTTGACAGAGTGGCTTCCTATTTTAACTAATTGTTCTAGGTAATTAATAATAATAATAAGTAGCTTTTATATAGCACTTTAAGATTTGCAAGGCACTTTATACATATTAACTCTACTCGTATATTAACTTTATATATATATATTAATTACTTAATCTGAGCAGGATTCCAACTCAAGCCTCCCTGATTCCAAGTCTTTCATGTTAGTAGCCAACATGGTGACTCAGTTGCTTGTCCCTCAGGAGGAATCAGTATACTTTAAGTATCGGTGCCACGGAATCAAGTCCTAGTCATGCTGCCCTAATAGCAATAATGCAAATGCAGCAGAACATACGAAAGCTGGAAGCTGTAGCTTGTGATCTGAGAGAGAATTCGGAGGAGGCTCGAGGGATGGAAGACTATTTTTAGGGCAGGATTTTACATGAAACATTTTTCTATACTATACATCTAACAAGCTGAATCTTCTTTAAAGTGCCATACCATTAAATCTTTTCAAGGGAAGGATTTGACTTTTAATGAGGAATCTGCGTTTCCTTCTAAAGAAAGTACATAGCATCCCTGGCTTAGTTATTCTCCACAGAAATAGGTTTTTTTGGCGTTCCATCTGTTTAACATATAGTAAACACACATGTTTCAGCAAATTTATTTCAGGCATGATAGACAAAAAGCATATATACATATTAATAGATAGTATACATTGGCCTTTGGTTTTCTCTACCTTAGACCATATTTATAAGGGCAGAACAAAATATGACCAGACCAATATTTGGATAGCGCAAATTTTCTGCTACAAATACTTACTCTTGCAACATTAGCGATGCTGATAAAATAAATGTATTTTCATTGTTAAAAGGACTCAGTCTCCAGCATAGCATCTTGAACACAGACATCTAAGACCTAGTATGTACTCATGATCATAAGTGGCCCAGTGCTTTGACTTCTTTGGTTTCTGACTACTTTTTGCCACCTTCTCCTCCATGGAAGAAGCTGTAGATTGCTTGAGGTGACCGTGTTCAAACCAACTTGGCTTTGTATGATACAAAACAATCATGATTTTAGCCTATGGGTAATTAGTTTAGATCCTTATGGATACCTTTCTTAGCTACTTTAGGGAGATTATAAATAGAGGTTAATAATATTAAAAACATAGATGTTTTCACACACCCATAGCTTATCAAGTCCCCAGTTAGAAAAATACTTCATATGCAGTCAAATATTTCTGTGACTTATTTAAATTCTGTGTACCACTGGCATCTCCCATTAGCCCCCTGTATGCAACCAAATTTCAAATGTAAAGTACAGAACATTCATGGTCAATCATAAGGCACAAATCAGAAAAAAAGAAATAGCGTAAAATAAAGGGCACTGTTAATTCATGGCGGGGAGGGGGGGTGGAGAAAGTTGAAATGGTGCAAACTTTCTACAGTTTTCAAAGGTACAATCACACCTGCAAAGATTCATCCCTAGGTCTTTGTTTCATGAAGTAGGGGCTTGACTCTGAAATCAACCTGCTCCCCATAGTCCCTCCAGTGGAACACACATTGCAAGGAACATTCAGGGACTCAGTTACCATAGCACTGTTTCTTTGGTTACCCTCACAAACTGTTCCATTGGGAACATGGTTTATCATCTTCAAGTAGCATGTGGAAAAGAGTTAGGAGTAAAGAACAGACCTGGGGCAATGGATAGAAGGGGGAGAAGATGGAAGGTAAATTTGAAAGAATATTGGATTTGTAATTAGATTCCTGAGTTCAAATCCTTCGTCTGTCATTTAGGGTTGTTTGCACTCTCTTCTCAGCTTCTTTATCTCTGAATTGAAAGGGTTGGAGTAGGTGCCTCTAAGGTCCCTTCCAAAGCCCATTCAATTTTCCCGTAAGTGACAAAAAGGTAAATTTGAGTTTAATGTAATTAAAGGAAGGAAACAAGTATTTTATCAGGTGCCCACTACATGCCAGGCAATATTTACAAATATTGTCTCATTTGATTCTCACACCAACTCAAGGAGGTAGGATTTTTGGTGGTTGTTCTTTCATCATCCCAGTTATGTCCAACTCATCGTGACCCCATCTGGGGCTTTCTTGGCCATGATCCTGGAGTGGTTTGCCATTTCCTTCTCCAGCTCATTCTATAGAGGAGAAAACTGAGGAAAACAGGGTTAAATGACTTATCCAGAGTCACACAGTTGACAATTATCTGAGGCCAAATTTTAACTCAGGAAGAAGTCTTCCTGACTTTGGGCCTCGCACTATCCACTGTACCACTAATTGCTATTATGACCCTCATTTTTCAGATAAGGAAATGGAGGCAGGCAAACGTTAAATGAACTGCCAAGGGTCATACAAAGCTTCTGAGGCTGGATTTGAACTCATGCCTTCCTGACTCTAGGTTCAATATTCTATCCACTGTACCATCTGGTTGATTTTTATTGGGGGCAGCTAGGGGGCACATAGAGCACTAGTCCTGAAGTCTTCTTGACTTCAAATATGGCCTCAGGCATTAGCTGTGTGACCCTGGATGAGTCACTTCACCTTGTTTGCCTTAGTTTCTTCATCTGTAAAATGAGCTAGAGAATGAAATGGCCAACCACTGCAGTATCTTTGCCAAGAAAACCCCAAACTACATCATGAAGAGTCAGACATGACTGAACCATAGCACTTAGGAAGTCCAAATGTGAAATAGGTATCTAGGTAGATAGATCCCTCTGGGGCATCACTTGTGAAATATGATAGAGGACAATTGTTGCTCAGGTGTTGGTTGGGTTACATGGCTTCTGAAGGTCCTTCCAATGCAGATTCTATGAAGCTTTGTGCACGTGTGGGTGCCTTTGTCATTCTGGGTTTCTAGGTTAATTATTGAGACTGTTGAAGTCATTGTCCTGTGAGGATGTCTGAAACAATTGGTTAATATTCCCCTTATTCCCATGCCTCACTTCGCCTGGGCAGAGGAGCAGAGAAAGCACAAAATTTTGTTTTGTAACTGGAATATTCTTAGCTTACAATTTTATAATTTGAACCCTTAATTGCTAGTATTTTCCCTCTAAGATGATCAGTTTATACTGGATATATCTTGATTGTACATAGATGTTTCCGTGTTGCCCCACCCTTTAGATTTTTGTGAGCTCCCTGAGTGCAGAGACTGTCTTTGGCCATTTTTTGTATCCCCAGTCCTAGTGCAAATATTAAGAAATATTTGTCACCTTGACTTTGTATTTGCTAAGTATTTACAAAGATGTCTTATTTCTGTGAACTCCATGAGGTCAGGCTTAGTATATCAAGTAACCATTTTAGCTTTCTTTGTCTAGCCCAGTGCTCTGCAAACAGTAGTCATGTGCCAAATATTTACTGAATGAATGAATGCTTTGTGCTGGTGATAGCTACAGGTCCAGGACACCCTCAAGACATGGAAACATAGTCACAGAATCTTAGTATTCAAAGACAGCCTGGCGTAGTGGAAGTAGTACTGGACTTTTGAGTCAAAAGACTTGGCCACCTGTCTAGGTGTTCTTGTTACTGAGTTGTAGGACCCTAAAGACAGAGCTGGGAGGGTCCTTAAAGATGAACCCAAGACTAAGAGACTTGCCAAAGGGTACTCAGGTAGGAAGTGGAGAAGCTCAGATTTGAACCTGTGTCCTTAATCTGCAAATCTAGAACGCTTTTCATCTAAACCTGTTATCCCATCTGCACAGATGAAGAAATAACATTTCTTCTACTATTACTTTCTTCACAGAGTTTTTAAGACTTTTTTAATGGAGTCTTTATTTGGGATTTTTTTTGAAAGTAGACTTTAGAGGCCCCCTAGAGGCAGAAATTTAGAATCTCTAGTATTTTCAAGAAGGAGACTGGGCTGATATCTGTGCCAAATTCAAACCGACTGTTGATTGCTAACACCTTAACAGGTTAGCAGACGTGAACAGAGACATCAAACTTACCTGTCAGTGGTTTCTGGGATGCACCTTTCCCTCAATGAGAAAACTGGGACAGTTGCCCATCTCCAGTCTACTGGCTCCTCTCCCATTCATCATGATTTCTGAAAGATTACTGACAACAGTTCCATGATCCCATCTGCAAGTTCTTTCAATATGCTGGATTGTTATTCATATGGGCCAGGTGACTACTTTCCAGTACGTACAATACTGAAACAAAAATTAATCATTTTTAGGGTAATGGTCTCTCAAGTGAATGCCATGCTCTGACCACAGGAAGGATGTGGGCTCATCTGATCCTAATCCATCTATCAGTCACAGACCACCCTCTATGCAATAATCAATCATAGGGTTTGTCTTCCATACCACCACACATCCTTAAACTCCAGTATTCCTCCATGCTGTGTCCTTAATCTGTGCAATTTACCTCCTCCCGTTCTCCCTTCCCCATTCTGAACCTTGCTTTGGGCCCTTAGGGTAACCACAAGTCCAGTACCCACATCAGCTCTGGTGTCATCGAGAAAACTGGCCTCTCCTTCAGAATACCCATCTCATACCCTCAAAATCACTTCATTATTGCAGCAAGTACTCCTGGATGGGTGGACTCTCCCCTCTTCATTTTGGGTAGGATAGAGTGAATTGGACAGGATGTGTATGTGTGAATGTGTTGTTATACTTATCACAGATCTCATTGTATTGCCTTTCTCCCCTAAGGCCAACCTATTTCTTAGCATCCCTTACCATTGTTGAAGGCATCAATATCCTTTTAATTGTCCACATACAAGAACTCTGTATTATCCTTTATTCTTCACTTTTTCTCCCCTATTAAATCCAATCGATTGCTAAAGCTTCCGGTTTCCACTTTCGTTGTGTCTTTACATTGTCCCTTTCCCTTTACTCACACAGCTAAGTTAGGCTCTCATCAGGTCTGAGCCTCATTGCCTAGACCCTCATAATATACTACCAACTGGTCTCACTACTCAAGTCTCTCCCTACTCCAATTTATCCTCCACAAAGCGCCAAAGAGATTTTCTAAGGTGGCATCTATCTGTCCACCTCACTCCCCTATTAAATAGACTACCACGGCTCCTTATAGATTTAATATCGAATACACTTTTGAATTTATTTTATCCTTTCTAATTCTTATTTTTGCGTGTGTGCTTTATAGAGGTGAGGGACAAAACCTATGATTTCACTGTCATAGGGAACTTTGAGATAAGGAATCTCACTAAATCCATATTGGTTGCTGTTTTCTTAGTAACCTCTGGTCTTAGTAAATTTACCAGGACACTTAGATTGTCCCAGGCAGGATTTGTACTTAAGTCTTCCTGGATCTGAAGCAAGCTCTCTATCCACTCTACACATCACCTCTCTAAGTTTTAGTATTTTATCACACACATACACATGTATATGGAATTTGTAATAAGAAAATAGACACATATTTGTGGTATGGGCAATTGGGTGGCACAGTGGATGTAAGTTTAAATCTGACCTCAGACATTGTGTGACCCTTGGCAAGATACTTAACCCTGTTTGTTTCAGTTTCTCACCCATAAAATGAGTGGGGAAGGAAATGGCAAACCATCTCAGTGTCTTTGCCAAGAAAACCCCAAATGGGGTCACAGAAAGTTGGACATGACTGAAAAAGGACTGAACAAGTTGATGATGTGCTCAAAAATTGTTTACTGATAAGACTGTGATCAAAAATGTTTATAGACCCCTGGCCTAGAGAATAGTTTACAGTTAGATTCAGAAATATGGACATCAAAAAATTGAAAAAAATTGAAATTAAAATAAATTAGAAATATGGACATTTTAAATGTGTCTTGGTAAGTTACAACATATAAAAATAATAATCAATAAATGAAATAAAGATGCAGATATAGAGATAAAATGCAGTAAATAATGTCAGTCAATGATCAAATGACAGATACGATAACATTTAATAAAATAACAATAATAGTGACATTTTGGATCTCTGATCTCCTTGATGGGAGTACAGTCTAAAGTGGCACAAGTCATTACCCAGTCTTACCTTTTCATTCTTGGCAACCCTTGGTTATGACTACTTGTAGTTCTTCTATAAAGGGACCACCTAACATTAGGGGAGATCCTTTGGATCTCTAGATAATGTAAGAGCTAATGCTCTCTCCATCTGTTATTCCAGATCTTACTGTCTGATAGGAATTCTCTTATGTTGCATTGCTATTGTCAACCCATGAGATGGTGATGGGGGGAGTTAGGATGTCACCACTTTGAGTTATCATTCTTTCCTCTGCTTCCCCCTGCCCATAGTGGAGACTTAATCATCCACACCCTATTATAATAATTACAAACACTTTAAAATTAGGGATAAGATAGTGGCTCTCGGGTCCACAAAGTTCTTTCTTTGGTTATATTATAAAGCTTACAATCACAGAGTCCCCAATAAGTATAATTTATAATATTCAGAAAAAGATTTAACTCTATGCCTTTATTTATTTATTTTGTATTTCCAATTTACTCATGGCTTCCTCCATTGCACTTTTCTCAAGATGAACTAAGTATACAAATATAAACCTTGATGACCTGGCATTTTTAAAAATAAATATGTGAAAAAATCAGGATAAAGGAAATGCGTAGATAAAAGAAAAACAACATAGTAGGACCTATTACTATAAAAGCAGTGGGAGAGAAAGATGGGGAAATAGACTCAATCCTTGAAGAGGTGATTATAATTGGCAGCTTTATCTTGAGTTCTATGTTTCAAGGTGCCTGTACAGATTCAGTGGCCCACCTTGATTTCTCCTTTATCTCCCACAATTCAGCTCTCTCTCTATCTCTCTCTGTTTCTGTCTCTCTATGGAGCCTTAACCTTCTCCTTAAATCTATGTTCTCTCTACACAATTTCCTCAAGGACCTGTTTATCAGGGAAAAGTGCTCTGCTTGCACAGAATTGTGTTTGTAATTCCTTTTCTTTCTACACCTTTTTTAGTAAGTACCATTTTCTAAAAGCAAAGAGTTCTACTGGCTGACTGATGATGAAGAACACATTGGATGGGTCTTGTAACCTCCAAAACCTCAGGTTTACCCCATGAAGCATCATGGGTGAGACCAAAAGGCACCAGAATAGGACTTTAGTGGTACCACAGAAAGAGTCCGCGACTTGGGGTCAGCAGGTCTGGCTTCAGTCCTGGGTTTGTTACTGCCTGCAACACTTTGACTAAGTTCACTTCTCTGGGTCTTTTTTCTCTGTCAAATAGGAGACTGGGTCAAATCAGGGATTCTTGATCTTTTTTATGTTGTGAATCCCTTTGGAGGACTGGTGAGTCCCATTATCTGAATAATGCTTTTAATTGCATAAAATAAAATATTTTATCATTTTTTTTGTCAATTCATTGTGTCTGACTCTTCATGTCCCTATTTGGGGTTTTTTTGGCAAAGATACTAGAGTGGTTTGTCATTTCCTTTTCTAGCTCATTTTACATATGAGGAAACTGAGGCAAACAGGGTATAGTGACTTGTCCAAGGTCACACAGTGAGTGAGTGTCTGAGACTTGATTAGAACTCAGGAAGATGAATCTTCCTGACTCTAGGCTGGGCTCTCTATCCTCTGTGTCATCTAGCTACCCCAAAATAAAATACATAGAATGATAAAGAATTTCAATTATATTGAAATAGTTATAAGATTAAAAAATTTCTAATTTTACAGATCCCAAGTTAAAAATTCTTGGAATAGATGGAGTCCTTTCCAGTGCTAAATCTTGATCATCTGATAAAAAAATCTATTATTAAAATGAATGAGAGTCATTCAATGATTCACAGGCACTGTCTTTAAGTACAAGGGATGCAACAAAAGATAAAGGATATTTCCTATTCTCAAGGAGCTTACAATTTAATGGAACATGTGACAATATGCAAACAACTATGAACAAACATGCTGTAGCATGTTTGATAAATTAGAGATAATCAATGGGCACAACAGATAGAGTGCTAGGCTTGGAGGGAGAAGACTCATCTTCCTGAGTTCAAATCTGGCCTCAGACACTTACTAGCTGTGTGACCCTGGGCAAGTCACTACATCCTGTTTGCCTCAGTTTCCTCATATGTAAAATGAGCTGGAGAAGGAAATGGCAAATCATTCCAGCATCTTCACCAAGAAAACCCCAAATGAAGTCACAAAAAGTCGAACATGCCTGAGTAACAACAAATAGGGAGAAATTCCTACTGAGAGGGATAGGGAAAGGATTCCTGTAAAAGGTGGGCTTTTAGCTGAGAAATAAAGGAGGCCAGGGAAGCCAGGAGGCAGAAAGGAGCAGGGAGAGTGTCTTACAGATGGGGAACAGTCAGAAAACACTCAGAGTTGGATCATGGGTAAGAACCAGTAAGAAGGCCAACAACACAGGTTCATAGAGCATGTGGAAAGGGGGTATGAGGTGTAAGAAGACGGATGAAGTCAGGGGCCATGTATGGAGTCAAACATGGATTTTATGTTTGACTATGAAAGTGATTGGGAGTCACTGGAGTTAATCTAAGAAGGGGTTGACATATCAGCCCTGTCACTTCAGGAAGATCAGTTTGATAACAGGAGTGAGCCTTGGGTGTGGTTCACATGTGACATAAACACTCCTTTCTTGGGAACTTTAATAGAAGTGGACTTTAATCTAAAAGAGTCATTGTGAATTAATATGAACTAATTTTAAAGCTTCAGTTACATGACTCAAACCTCTGATACCATGTAAATTCTGGGTTATAGTCACACACAATCTCCATTGATATATAAGGGTCCTAAAGTAGAAAATCATTGTGCAGCTTTGCAAGAGGTTGGACATGCAGATTTTTTTCCTGAAGCAATCATGAAATACCCAATTGGCCTGACCATCTTTCAGGGTGGCAGCATGCTCTTGCTATAGGAAACAAACCTGCTGTTATTAAGTGCCACGAGGCTCTGTCCATATGGTATAGATCTGTCTCCTTTTGCTGAAATGTATTCTCAGGCATTTCATAGATATCCCTAGATTCCTCCTGAAGAAATCATTTCTCATTTGGAAACCTTTGTGGATGGAATCCATGAACTGTCTTAGAGTTGAACAGCGAGGGGCCAATTCTGCTCTGGACATTGGGTAATGACTGATTTCATGGGCATTACAGCAATATCGCCAGATTGTCTGTGATGAAAAAAATTGCTTTCATGCTGTTATTTGAAAGAAGAATAAGAGCCTTTGTTATCGAGGGAATTGGCTCTTCTCATCACAAATTCTGAGGTATCTAATTGGCTCTCTATACCTCCCTTTTAGTTCATGCTGTGATTCTGCTTCATATACAGATGTGGAAACCACAGAGGGACATTGCACTGGCCTTGACACTTTTAAAAATGAGGGCTTCACTCTCCAGGGTCAAACTGTAGTGTCCTCTGACCAAGGCTAAACGCAGCCATTTTTGTAGACATGGTAAACACTGAAGAGCCTCTCCAGGAAGAGAAAATGGTACTTTCGGTTTGGTGGTAATACATTGTTGTTGTGCTGTATTTTTGAACATGGGATAAATCCATTCTAGGTGATTCACAACATGTGATTTGAGAAATGACTTTGCCCGTCACAGGGTCCAGGAAATGCAGGTCTGGAAGGCACGGGCTGCTTTGCCACATGTTATACATTAATGAGAATTAATGTGATTGGAGAAAATTTTTGGTAACATGTTCTTACTATTTCAGCTGGAGAGTCCAGGAATACAATGTTACTGAGTAGTGTGTGTGTGTGTGTGTGTGTGTGTGTGTGTATGTGTGTGGTGGGGAGGAGATTGTGAGAGGAATTGGCAGGAGGCCTCTCCTGGTTTTTTGTCATGAATCCATAAATGGACAGCTAGGTGGTCTATTGGATAGAATGCTGGAACTGGAGTCAGGATAATCCAAGCTCAGCCAGCAGCCCAGGAATGGAGGAGGGGGCAATGTTAGCCTTTGCAAAGGCACCATAAAAGGAGATGGAGTATCATGTGGGAGGGAGAATGAGAAGGCCTGTTTGCCTAGGAGAGTAAGTGAAAGGAAAGACTACTAAATAACCTGAGAAACAGGCTTGAACTGGACTGTGAACAGTTTTAAAGGCCAAGTTAGAGTGTTTGTATTTTATCCAAGAGGGTACTTGCTGAGCAAGGGAATGATGGGGAAAGACCATGGTTAAGTCATTTAACTTAATTCAGATAGCTCATTAAGGCTATAAGCCACAGATGTATTACTTTTTTCCCCTTCAAATTGATGGAAGATGAAATTCTTGCCTTAGTAAAATCACAAGTTTAGGAGGAAGGTGAATCCCATTCTTTGAAACTAATCTGGAATTTGACTCTGACTGCCCCAAAGTTCCCTTTGTACTTTCAGTGGCAAAGGCTTGATTCATTAAGCAAACATAATAGCATCAATAAAAAATGGTTTGTTGCTGTTCAGTCGTTTTTCAGCTGTGTCTGATTTTTCATGATCCCATTTGGGCTTTTCTTGGCAAAGATCCTGGAGTGGTTTGCCATTTCCGCCTTCATGTCATTTTACAGATGAGGAAACTGAGGCAAACAGGGTTAACTGACTTGCCCAGGCTCATACAGATAGTAAGTTTCTTTGGTCAAATTTGAACTCAGGTCTTCCTGAATCCTGGTCTAGCTTGCTATCCACTCCGTTATCTTTTCTCCATTGCTCCTGTTTCTACCCTCTGGGGCCAAATGGAGCAAAAGTAATCCTTCCTGTATCTGATTATCCTCTACATATTTGAAGGAAGCTTTCCTGTCTTCTTGAGTCTTCTGTTCTCCAGAATAACATCTCCAGTTAATTAAAGTGACACTCAAATGATATGGACTAAAGACTCTTCATTATTGTTGTAGATCTCTGGGTTTCTCCAATTTATTAATATTCTTCTTTAATTGCGGTATACAGAACCAAGTACCATACTCTAGAGATGTATGAAGGCAGAGTACCCTTATGCACTCCTGAAAATTATGCCTCTCTTAAGGCAGCATGATATTGAATTAGTTTTTTTGTCTGACAACAACACATTGCTGACTCAATTTCAGTTTGTAGACCTCTAAAACCCTCAGATCTTTTTTTCAGACAACTATTGCCTGATCATTCCCCCTGACTTGCATTTGTGAAATTGATTTTTGTACCCAAGGATAAGATGATCCCCATTGAAATTTCATCATATTAAGCCTTGCCCTATGATCTTCACTAAATCCAGTATACTAACCACCTTCCCAAACACTGTGTCATCTGTAGAGGTGATAAACATGCCATCTATACCTTAAGCCAAGTCATTGAAAAAAGTATTCAGCAATGTAGAACCAAGCACAAATTTTTTTCAGCTTTGCTGCTGTTTAGTTGTTCAGAAGTGTCTGACTCTTCATGATCCCATCTGGGGTTTCTTGGCAAAGATACTGGAGGGGTTTGCCATGGATTAAGGAAAGCAGAGGTTGAGTGACTTGCCCTGGGTCTCACAGCCAGTAAGCGTCTGAGGCTGGATTTGAACTGAAGTCTTCCTGACCCCAGGCCTGGTGCTCTATTGACTGTACCATCCACTTCTCCTCCTGGGATATTCTACCAGAGTCTTTCTGCCATGTTGACATTGAACATTTAACAACTTCCGAGAGCAGCAATCCAACCAGTTCTGAATTCCTCTAAATGAATTACTACCTATTTCACAAATCATCATCTTTATGAGAATAGTATGATATACTTCATCAAAAAGTTTGCTAAAAGTTTTATGTACAGTATTTCATTTATCTGCTAGTGTAGATGCCTTTGTCAAAAATAGTAAAGTGAGTTTGGCATGATCTTTTATGGGTTTTAGATTCCTTTACCAAATTAAGGAAGAGTTCCTGTTATTAGTCTTTTTAAACATTTTTTAAATCTAAATGTTGTATTCTATAAAATTTTTTCCTTACTTGTTGATATAAGCATAAGATTTTTTTTGTTTCATAATATGGCATACTATGTTTATAATTTTCCTAGTATGCTACATGTCTGATTTAAATGCAACCTGGTCATATTATATCATCTTTTAAAAGTTTTTGCTGTAACTTCATTGACATTTTATTGAATATTGTTTTGTTGATTAGGGATATCGTTCTATAGTTTTATTTATTCCTCTTTTCTCTCTCAGGTTTAGGTATCAACACCATATACATTTCATAGAAGGAATGTGGCCAGATCCCTTCCTTTTGCAAATAATTTATGTTATTCTTTGAATTTGTATAGAATTTGTTCATAAATCTATCTGGCCCTGGGTTTAATTTCATTGGAGTTCATTTATGGTTTCTTAAATTTCCTTTTATGAGATTGAGTAATCTAAATTCTCTATTTCTTCTTCTGTTAATCTGGGTATTTAAAATTTTTGCAAAAATTTGCCAATTTCATTCAAGTTATCAGTTTTGTCAAATAATTTGGCAAATCTTTTTAAAAATATCCCCTTAATTCATTTGAACTTCTCTTTTTTAATTTTTGGCATTAGCAATTTGATTCTCTTCTCTTTGGTGGGAGAAGATTAGCTAATATTTTATCTATTTTAATATTTCTAGTGCTCTTCTATTGATCAATTCATTTTTTTGGGTAAAACTAAGCCATTCATCAGAAAATTTTGACATTCTTTGCACTGTTCCCCACCTCTGCAAATAAATGAGAGCATCCATCTTCTCAGAACTCTTCCTGGAGACCAAACTTAATTTTTGCAACATTCATTATTGCATTCATTGTTAATATTTCGTGGCTGTTGTTTTTTCCATTTACATAATTATAGCTATTGTACATACCGCCTTTTTGTACCTACTTATTTCATGTTGTATTGTATTGGCTCATATAAATCTTCCTATGTCTCTCTGTTTTCATCATATTTGTTATTTTTTTTCCATGCAGTAACATGCAATTATATTTATGTACTACAATTTGTTTAGCCAGTCCCCAACTAATGAACACCTACTTTGTTTCTGGTTTGTGTATATATTTCTATTAATATTATTTCATTATACGGTACCTTTGAGCCAAATGTCGTTTTTCCTGTTTATCTCTTTTAACTATGCCTAATTTTACCATCACTTTGTCTGGGGATTATCTACCCTTGCTTTTCTAGTAGACTTTAAGTGTAATAAATTCTGCTCTGTCTTCATTTCAGCTTAGTAGATCATTTTACTTCAAGAATCTTATAAACAGTTTAGTACTGGATTCCACTTTCTGTTATTATTTGTTTCCCTTTCTCTTTGATAGGGATGTCATCCTATTCATATTTACTTTTATGATTGCAAATCATGTATTCCCCCACTCTCCATTATATTTCTCCATCGCGTTTGGTGTTTTTTTCTGTTTACTCATGTCTCTAGCTTTAGTTTCTGGTGTGGATCATTTTATCATGGCTCTGCTCTGGTTAGTTCCAAATTCTTAGAGCAGAGCGTTAGACCTTTCTGAATCCTTGTCTCCAGTTTCTGGGGTTTTCTCCATAATGTGATTGCACTCCAAGGGCTGAAAGCTTCAGATTCTGATGTGAATCAGAGATGCAAACTTCAAATTTTCTGATAGTCTTTGATCAGGGCATTGACTTGTTTCAGGTCTATTTACCTCAGCTCATTCTGGTTTCCCTAGAGAATTTCTTTTTCTGTGTCCACAGGCTTCTGGCTATTTTTTATAGTTTGCTGGACTGAATAGGAGAGATTACTATTTTTTCTGTTCAGACTTCATTATTCAATCTACTGCCCTTTTTAGGTCTTTTGGAGTAGAGATGGGAAAGCTAGTCTATGTTAGGATCTTCAGTGTTGTCATCTGAACCAAAATATTGAATGATCTATTTTTGATGAAGCTTTGTTGCCCAAAATCATCTCTTACATTTTCAGATATTAGGTATTCATTACTTTAATATTTTGGCCTAAAATTTTCTCAGAAATCAAAGTCAAGCTTATTCTTCTCTCATTTGCAGACTCAGTTCTCTCCCTTTTAAAACTTTTTCCTCCAATTTTGTTGTCATGTTCTCATTTTCCATTATTTAAAAAAAAAACCAGAGAATCTGGGTTCAAATTCTTCCCCTGACACTATTTGTGTGTCCTCAGACAGGTAATTTAATTTCTCTGGGCTTTTCACTTCCTCATCTGTAAAATGTAAAATGTTCTCTAATGTCACTTCCAGCCTTAAGTCTGAAATCCTAAGAAAATATACCTGTAAGGAAAATAATTTTCATTTATTAAGAAAAGAACAAGGAGAACTTAATTATTGCATCCTCTTATAGAAATGAAATTATTTTTTTAAAAAAATTTATGATTGAAGTGATTCACTAACAAAATGACCTTCTCCTTCCCTCTAAAGTACTCATAAACACTGATGTATAATATCCTTTTATCTCACCTCAGGAACAATAAAATGTGTAAATTTTCCATAAAGTCCTTAAATGAAAAGTTCCCTCTGAGTCATGGGAAAGGAGTAGTACATGTTTTTCCTTTCTTGCTCCCTTCTCCTCCCCAACCTTCATTATGACCTTTAACCAATATTCACAGGAAGATTCTCACTAGAGAAATATAGGATATGAAAAATTTGCTCCGTATTTTTAAATGTGTCCAAGAGTTGCTGCAATATGTTTTGCGATAACTTGAGGCCTAGTAGTAGTAAATTGTCATATACCCTATGGAATATCCACTTGATTTGTGTTAGAACAAAGGCTAGCATGAAATGAGAAGAGTTTGGAGGTTGCCAATGGAGGGAATGGGGAGTGAACATGGAATTTACTTTGAAATATTTCATTTGAGATCTTGTCTAGTTTAAGTTCATATGTGGAGAGAAAATGTTTAAAGGTTTTGACCATGTACTATCCCATGGGAAGGACCATAGTGAATTTTAGATTATCTTTGAAGTTCTCTACTCCATTGGTATGCTAAGAATATGAATGAGAAGCAATACTCATAGAAAACCAACAAAAAAATATCAGTGGAATAAAATCTGTCAGGCTCCTTTCATTAAAATGTCCTAATATTTGGAATCTATCTGTCTTGGTGGCCTGTTAGAATAACCAAATGCCTGTATGTGTGCTAGCCTTAATCCTGGAGAACTGAGATGTGATACTAATTAATTTACCTGATATAGATCCATTAATTTTCCTAATAAGTATCTGTAATATTCTGAATATCAGTATGGAAGATTAGTAGGGAGACTTTCCTCCAAGTAATCAAATGTTGTTGACCTAGTGCATTTATTTTATGGGTCACCATGGGCAAAGAATTTATTACATAGTTATAGATCAGCTAGTCATGAGCCTCTTTGAACTTAGCTAGGCAAACCTATGACTAACAGGTTTTGTGGTAAGAACCCTACATAAAACCTCAGTTTGATGGGACTTGGGTAAGCGTCTGTAGCACCTTCTGTAGCTTCTGTTTTGGTACCTGATGTTACCTCCTCAAGGCAAGGGAAGTGGTGTGGTACATAATAAGCATTTGATAAATGCTAGTTGACTTGACTTGACATGGAGGATGGGAGGGTTGCAATCTTTCCTAGTGGAAGCCTGGCACCTATAGTGATGATATCACTGATCCACTGAAGAGAGGCCCCCAACCTCCCTGGAGTTTTTGTTAGTCACTATTGTATATTATTTGAGAGGAAGATTGTTCAAAGGATTTTGATTCAAACCCTAGCTGAGGAAACTGAGTTTACTCAGAGTTGATCCAGAAATGTCAAATGATTTTCCTCAAAGTCACTTAGGTAGTAAGTAGAGGATCTGGGAAGATGTGGACACAGTTTAAAAAGGTGTAGATGGGTCACAATATGTACCAGAGGAAGAACTCATTCCCAATTAAATCAGAGATCACTGAATTATTGAAGCATCCTTTCAGGAGAAATTCTAGCTGGATCAGTATCACTTTCTGATTTTCTCCTTATATCTATTAATATACCTATTACTACTAGATATCTGCAGATGACATATAAATAAATTATGTAAATCAACCAGGCACTCAGTGTTCCAGTGAATAAATTTCAGATATTGAACATCTGAGTATTTGAACTACATAATTACTTATTATTAGAGAATGAAGAAAGGAGAAATAGGAGACTTAAAAATGCTGCTATTTAATTAGGGTCCCAATCAAAGGCAATTCTTGGCAAGTTTGGTCACATATACTCTGTTAAAGAGAACTAGTTAAATTGAATGTTGTGTCTTTATGAAAAGATGATACAAACAATTCAGAGATGTAGCATGGAAATGTATAATCCCATTTAGACAGTATCATTGCCAGGCATGTATTTCATGTAGCATCTTTGCAAACAGGCACCCTGCAGAAGGCAGTATGGACTGTTTTCACAGCTGGCATGTGCAGAGTCCTAATAACCATTTGCTATAATTGTTAGTGCCAATTATAGACAAAATGTGCTATAATCTCCTGGGGCCCAGTATGGCTAGTGCATCTTCTCCTTTGAAATCAGTGGGAGATTCATATGTGTGGGAGGTATTAAGAAGATACAGTCACTTCTCAGGAAAGCAAAGAGATTTGTCTATGTTTGTATCAGCACGATTTGCTTCTTGGGAAAAGAGGGACCTGCTTTGAATCAGTCCATCAATTAAGGTTTTATTGGGTACCCAAGTGGTAAGTGTAGATGGTCAACATTGCTGGGAATATGGATTTATGGGATCCTAGAATTTCAAAGTTGGAGGGGACTTAGGTGAAATCCATGAAAAGGACACCCAATACAATGTATCTGACAAGTGACCATCCATCTATTGCTGGAAGACTCTGGTCAAGGGAAACCCACTATCTCCTGAGACAGTCCATTCTCTTTTGGGAGAGTTCTCATTGCTCATCTCTCACTCTTCTGTGGTTGAGCTCTGTAGTCTCATTCCTATAAGTAGATACTGTTATGGTAACTCTTTACACCAAAGCACATCAACAACTTACCTATAACTTAAAGTCTTAAAGACTTCGTTGGGAGGCATCTGGGTGGTACAATGGATAGAGCACTGGCCCTGGAATCAGGAGGCCCTGTTATTAGTTGTGTGACCCTAGGCAAGTCACTTAACCCCAATTGTTACCACCCCCAAAAAAGAGGTGTGTGTGTGTGTGTGTGTGTGTGTGTGTGCGTCTGAGAGGAACGGTGACTTGCCCATGTTCATGCAACTAATATGTGTCAGAGGTAGGATGTAAAGGTAGGTCCTCCTGACCCAAAGGCTGAGCCTCTGTCTACTATGTCATTCTATATGGTTCATATCCCAAGAAGTTTACAGTTTTCCAGGACAGTACTGAACTCTTGCTGGAGCTGTATATGATCTGAAACTGGCAAGCAGTTTAGAAAAAGAAAGTGAATAAGATGAATATGCTCTTTGACCCAGAGATTCCACTGTTAGGCATATGCCTTAAGTAGGTTAGTATTAAGAAAAAAGGTCTCATATATACTGAAATACTTTTAGCAATGCCTTTTGGAATATTAAAAAAGTAGAAATGAAGTAGGTACCCATTGATTGAGAATTAGCTAAACAAGACGTGGTGCATGGATGTGATGAGTCACAGAGGTATATAGAGAGTGGAATGCTGGACTAGGAGTCAAAAAGACCTGGGTCCCAAATCTCATATTAGAAAATTAACTGTGTGACCCTGGGCAAGTGACTTAACTCCTCTGGGGCTCAGCTTACCCCTCTTTAAAATGGACTGGTCTCAATAAACTCTATGATCGCTTCCAGCCCTAAATTTATGATCTTAATGAAATGATGAGTATGATGAATATAAGAGAAATGTGAGAAGAGTGAAATAAATGGACACAATATTTTGTTCTTCAGTCATTTTTAGTCATGCCTGACTCTTCATGACCCCAACTGGCATTTTCTTGATAAGATACCACAATGGTTTGCCATTTCCTTCTCCAGCTCATTTTACAGATGAGGAAACTGAGGCAAACAGGGTTAAATGACTCCCAGGGTCACATAGCTGGTGAGAGGCTAGATTTGAACTCAGGAAGCCCAGGGCTGTATCCACTATGCCACTTATTTATTCTCATGTGTAACTTCAGGTTATAGTTGTGGTCTGTCCTTTGTACTCGATGAGGGCCATGACGTCAGGAAGACGATGCCAGGACTTACTAGTGAGTTGGATTTAAGTGAGGAGGGCTGTGCAGTCATCAGTTTCACTTTCTCCTCCTGAGTCATCTGGGTCCAGCGGCAAGATATAGATCGGGACAATTGCAGATGGTCCAGGATGCAGCGGGAGACCTTGATCTTTTTAAGTTAGGGTCTTTCCAAGTTCTCACTTTCACTGAGGCAATGCCCATTCAACAATTAGACTTGTTTAAGAAGTCAGTCAAGAGATGGCCTTTTTAATAAAAGAAAGACAAAGTAGGAGGGGAAGACCCTCAGTGTGGCTGGCCTATTTGCAGTCACTCATATAAATGGAAAGAAAGGTATTTCCTTCCCTCTTCGCTGTAGCTTAGGAAAACGCTGGACATTCCAATGCAAGACCTTGTCAAAGACGAACCGTTTATTTTTACCCTTCCTTTTTCTTTTATCGTTTTGCATTAACATAAGCTAAATCCCCTATGTGGAATGCATGCCCTTTTAAAATCTCCAACTCCAAGGCTCAGTTTAGGCAACACAGTCAAATTTTCCTACAGTTCTCTTTCCCCTCTAATTCCTCCTTTGTTCCCTGAACTGTATTTACCTTTCTGAAAAATAAATTTGATTGATTTCTTTTTTGGTTTTTACTTTACCTGCATTTCCTAATGTATCTCACCTTCTCTCTTCCAAAGAGCATTTCTTATAACAAAGACAAAAAGATAAAAAGTTGGAAAAGCTGCTTATCACACCTAACCAACATATTGAAAGTCTAACATTATACTTTGTTCCACACACATAGTCCCCCACCTCTGCAAAGAAAGGTGAGAAACACCTTTTCCTCTTGCTCCTCTAGGACCAAGCTTGGTCACTTCAATTTCAGAATATTCAATTTCTATTTTTCTGTTGTTCTTTCCATTGTACTTAAATGTATATGTGTGTGTATCTATAATTCTGCTAGTCCTTTTCAATACTTGTAATGATCATTTAAAAAAATTATTTTTGTATTAGCTTATGTAAGTCTCATACTTCTCTGTATTCATCATTTCTGAAAACACTGATTAAATTTGGGTACCACTTATGGAAACATTCTCCAATTGATTATCTACTTTATGTTTAGCTGTTGCTCTCCCCCAGAAACCTTACTATAAATATTTTGGTATGTACAGAGGCTTTCTTTTTATTATTGACTTCCTTGGGGTTTATATCTAGAACTGGGATTTCTAGGTCAAAAGTATGGATATTTTAGTCATTTTTGTTCATATAATTGCAAATTGTTTTCCAGTATGATTGGACTGAATCCCAGATCCACTAACAGTGCATAATTGTGCCCATCTTTGAAAAATCCCTCCAATGTTGACTATTTCCATCTTTTGTTATCATTGTCAGTTTACTAAGTTTAGGTGAAACCTCAGGGTTATTTTGATTTACTTTTCTCTCATTTTTAATCATGTGGTTGTATTCTTTCATATGCTTTTTAGTAGTTTGTGATTCTTCTTTTAAGAACCATTTATTTATATCCTTTGACCACTTAATGATTGGGGAATGGCTTTTGTTCTTATATATTTCTGTTAAATTACCTAAAGTCCTCAGATACTTAATATAAAGACTTAATATAAAGAGTTTTTCATTTAACTACTTCCTTTCTTTTCCTAGTTTGTTGATTTTGTTTGTGCAAAAGTTTTCAATTTGATACATACAAAAGCATATATGTAATATATATGTGTGTATATGCACATATATGTATATATATGTGTGTGTGTATGTGTATATATAATCTTTTTAAATTCCAACCCATGTTTGGTCAACAATTTACCACCTCAGCCCCACCATAGCTATGAAAGGTATGCAATCTATTTCTCTTCTTTTTTGAAATGATATTATAGCACCCCTCTATGCTTACTCTTGAAGTTTTAAAAGTCATTTTGACAAGTGTGTTACAATGTGATTAATTTCTTTGCAATCAAACATATTCTCTGCATTTAAAGATGTTATTCTGAGAAGGGGATGATAGTCTTCATGATATTGCCCGAGGGGTCCATAACTCCCCCTCCTCCATCAAAGATAAGGGATATCTTCTCTACATCTGTGACAAGTGGTCATTCCCCTTGAGCACCTCTAATAATGGGGGCATTCTGTAGATAGTCAATGCCCCTTTGGGAGGGCTTTCATTATTGGAGAGTGGTGTTTTCTCACCCAAGTCTTTTGTGACTCTCTAAATCCATAGCCTGGGTTTGAGCCCTCTTCCCCTGGCTTTGAGATATTTCATAAATCATTATTTATAGGAACAGAGCTGGAAAAGATCTCAGAGGTCATCCAATCTAATGCCCACCTTCATTTTATAGATGAGGAAACAGAGACACAAGAAGGATGAATACCTATCCCAAGGTCACACAAGCTTTGACAGGGCCTGGATTTGAACCCAAGGACACATACTCCAAAGCCAGCATTCTCTACTATTGAACAAAGTTCCTTTTCTGTTTGTGTGTATCAGAACTATTTGCTATAGAACAAGACTTTGAATTGTGCAAGAGTTGAGTTAGTTTGTAGAAATCCTGGAACTAGGAATTCTTGGTTAGAAATAACCTTTCCTCCTGTTTATCTGCTTGCTTCCTATCCCTCATGACCAGTTCTGCTAGACCAAGTTATTCCTCTTAGACATTCTAGCATCACTATGATGCTCCTTGGTTGGGGGAAGCAAAGTGATCTTCTCTAGGTCAAAAGTGATTAGCTGCAAAATTGGAAGCAGATGTTTGACCTCCTGCTAGGAACTTGACTGACTGTCATGATGCTAGGCTACTGGTCAGTGATTCTGAGGAGACGGAGAGGACTCTTTCAGCCTGTGTCACCAAAGCAAAGAAGTGTTCAGGGCCGCGTGAAAGGATAACTTATTGGCTAATTCATCTTATTTCTCTTATCCCTTAGAAGTCTAGATCAGCCCTGGGTTCACTAAGAAAATACTTAGTAAAGTATCTATCTATCTATCTATCTATCTATCTATCTATCTATCTATCTATCTATCTTGTGGAATTGGAGGATAAGATTTAGAGTTGGATATGACCTTAGACATCCTTAAATTGAACCCTCTTATTTTACTAGAGGGATAAATGAGACTCAGAGAAATCAAACAATTCATCCAAGTCCCCTGACTGCAAATTCAGTACTCTTTCCATCATACCAGTGCCCACAGGGAATGTAATTAAAAATTAACTTCCTTTAGGCAACTAGTACAGTGGATAAAATGGTGAACCTAGAGTCAGGAAGACTCATCTTGGGAGCTCAAATCTGGCCTCAGACACTTCCTAGCTATGTGACCCTGGGCTAGTTTAACTGTTTGCCTCAATTTCCTGTAAATTGGACTGGAGAAGAAAAAGGCAAACCACTCCAGTATCTTTGCCAAGAAAACCCTGAATGGGGTCATGAAGAGTCAGACATGACTGAAAATGAAACAATACCTCCTTTATCTGTAATAAACTTTTTTTTGGGGGGGGTAGGGGCTATGGTATTGGGGACAGATGGGGAGGGGAAGACATTTTTCTTACATATTTATTGTACAGATAAATACATTCCCATCTAGTCCAATGGCTTCTGCAAATAGCCTGAAATTTTCCTGGATATTTTTACTTATTTTTTTCATTTTCATTTCTTTGAAACAATGTCATATTTCCAAATGTAACATGAGTTAAAATAAATTCACTGGCTAGAATAGAAAAGCCAGCTTCCAAGGAGGGAGTAGTAGGAGTGTCACAGGCTAAAAATAGAGATTCATTATCTTCAAATAGGGCTGCTACCTCACTCACATGTGGCACCAGGGAGTGTTGGGCTCGGTCCTCTGTCATATGTGCTCAAGCCCTTCTGGACATCTACCAGATCCTTGGGACTGACTTGGCTCGTAGCATAATCAGAGATGGAAAAGCCCCATTAGGTCATCCAGCCACCCTGATGCCAGAATAGGATTGTTCCATACTACAGAACCTCCATTTTGTTGCTAGTTTGGATTTAAATAATGCATAAAATAGCTTTTTTTCTTTCCCTTGGAAGTCTTTTTTGTCTTAATTGAGCTCAGTGGAGATTACTTTTTCAGTTCTGCATTCATATTTATACACATATTCCTGATGTCACAAGGCTTTATAGATGTTAAATACTATAGAGATAAAAATCACCATCATTATCACTGCCGATAGAGTCAGAAAATCTGGCTCATATCTGTTGTGTGCTACCTTTGTGACCTTGACAAATCACTTAACCTCTCTGGGCCTCAGTTTTCTCATAGTAAAAATCAGTAGTTTAGGAATAGATGGCTTCCAAAGTTGCTTCAAACTCTAAATCTATGACCAAGTGTTCATTATACAAGATTTTCTTTCCTGAGATTTATTTTCTGATTCCTGTCATCCCCTCCTACTTTCCTTGTCAGAAATATGGCATTTCCTACAATGTGTTTTCATGAATAGGCACTTATATTGCATGGTATGCTATACTCATTCCTTTTAAAATCAAATTTTTAAAAAATGAATAAAATGTATTTTCTTAACTTTTCGCATTTTGCACTGGAAAAGAAAACTCTTGCAACAAATGCTACATTTATTTCTAAAAAGAAGTGTGTTAAATATTTTTAATGTTATAATATCTGATGGAAATAATGGTTGGAGGGCTGACCTAGGAGTCAGGAAGACCTGAGTTTGAGTCTTGCTTCTGACATATATTAATTGTGTTACCCTGGACATGTCACTTAACTTCTCAGTACCCCTGAGCAGCTTTCTAAGACTATAAGCTACATGTGAGTTGTTGATCTATACTAAAAAAGAGAATTTTCCAGTTCACCACAAAGATAAAACTAGAAGTCTGGAGACCTTCTCCTATAACAACCCTCCCTGGGTTAAAAAAAAAACGGTGAATCTAATAGAGTTAAGAGGTATTACCACTCTACTGCCAAGCCCAAAAGCTAGGCCAAGAACAACCAAACTATTGATATTATGAGCATGATCCACAATGGAGAGGACACCATTAGGCAGCCACCTTCTGTGTTTGCACCAAGGGTTCATGGAAGTCAGATACATTACACCCCCCTGAGGTTTTACTGCCTACATGTGGCATCATGTCCCCCTGGGCTCATTTCTATTTGATCATGTTCCCAAGGACTATACATTGTAAAGTTCCTGTATCATGGTGAAACAAAGCAAATCCAATTATAACTTTTCATTTTCCATTCTTATTAAAACCAAGTAGTTCATTCTACGAGAATCATGGAATAGCATCTTCAGATCTAGAAGAATCCATCAACTTCATCTGGCCCAATCCCTTATTTTACAGAGTAGGAAACTGAGACAAGTCAGTGAGAGGCAGTTACTTGCCCAAAGCCACACAGGTGCTAAGTGGCAAAGAAAGAATTAATTTCCCAGTTCTCAGATTCCAGATGATGACTCATTTCAAAGCATTATTACCTTTTCTGTTAGGTATTTAAAACCACTGGACCCCTTTCCAGACAACTTACATATTACTCCCCTTCGTATACTTTGTGGTCTAGACAAAATTTGTTTTCAAAAAAGATACTTTATTTACTTCAAGTTACATGTAAAATAATTTTTAATATTTTTTAAAAATTTGAGTTCCAAATTCTTTCCTTCTCTTCCCTTTTCCCTCCTTAAAATGATAAATATTTTGATATAGAGTAAATATGTACAGTAATTATATACACAAATTATATTTTCATATTAGTCATGTGAAAGAAAGCACAGACTAAAAAGAACATGAAAAAATAAAGTGAAAAATAATGTGCTTTGCTTTACCTTCAGATTCTCTGGAAGTGGATAGCATTTTCAAAAATGGCCTTTTTGATGTTCATCACACATGAGATTATATTTCCCACCTTGATGCCCTGGCACATGCCGTCCCCTCTGCGTGGAGTGCCCCCTCACCTTCTGTATCTTAGAATGCCAATCTTCCTTCAAAGTTCAGCTCTTTATTAGGACTTTCCTGATCCTTGTAAGCCACTGGTTCTTCCACCCTCAAAATTGCTTTGGATTTATTTTGTATCCATAAAAAACAGAGCGGCAGACAAAGAGTTGATCCTAGAACCAGGAAGACCTGGGTGCAAGCCTTGCCTTTGATACATACTCACTGAATGATCATGGGCAAGTCACTTAACCACTCCAGTGATCTAGGCAACTCTCAAAGTTACAAAGAAGGGACCAACCTCCATTGGTAGAGAGAATTTCCACTCTTAGGAGTTCTGTCTATTCATGAAATCATATAAACAGTCATAGTCCCTATCCCCATATCTATACAAAAATGGAAGGAGATAAAAAATAAAAAAAACCCGCATCTTTCCAAGTAGAAGCTCTGTGAAGGCAGGGGTAGTTTCTTTTTTTCTTTTTTTTTTGGTATTTGTATCCATATTGCCTAGCATGGTACCTTAGTCTGTACTTAGTGAATGGCCTGCCCACTTTCACTTTTTCCAAACATGATTTATTGTCAGAGACAGCTTTATTCTGAGACTCAGAGAAGACTCATAGCTTGTATAAAATTTTCCAAATGTGGAACTTATAGAGAATAAAATATAACTTTTAATATTCTTTAATACTGAGGGAAAATGGAGGATACAGTAATTTCCTATTAGTTTACTATTTACATAATTTTCCTGCATGAGATTAATCAGTTCTGCCAAACAGAAGCCTGTCTCAATAGTAGCAAGGCATTAAATGGTTCTCTTATAGACATTAAACTGATTTCCTAGACCTGTTGGATTAAGACAGGTGGTACAGTGGTTAATGTGCTAGATTTGGCATCAGGAAGTCTTGAGTTTGAATCTTGCCTCAGATTCTTGTGTGTTGATTGATCCTAAGCAAGTTACTTTGTTCATCTGTAAAATGAATATAATAAAAATATCTACCTCTTAGGGTTGTTCTGAGGGGGTGCTATATGTAAGGCACCTTATAAACCTCTAGGCATTATAGGAATGATAATTATTGTTTTCTGATATTCATTTTCTTTTTCTTAGTAACTATATCAATTCATTTGCATATCTATATCGAGAGATAGAGAGATAGTGAGAGAGAGAAAGAGAGAAAGAGAGAGATAGTGAGAGAGAAAGAGAGAGAGAGAAAGAGAGAGAAAGAGAGAGAGAGAAAGAGAGAAAGAGAGAGAGAGAGACAGAGAGAGAAAGAGAGAGAAAGAGAGAGGGAGAGAGAGAGAGAGAACTCAAAGGAACTTCAGACATTGTCTGGTATCTAATTTAATTCTTCTACAAATGAAGACTCTAAGGCCGAGATGGCATGAGTTTCTTAAAGGTAGTAAGTGGCACAAGCGGGATTTGAATCTAAGTCTGGTGATTTCAGATCCAATATTTTTTCCACTGTATTATGCTGCCTCACATAAATGAGGAAAATAAGTTTCCAAGAGGGTCACTGAGAGCTGATAAAGAGCTACAATGAGAGGTCTTAAAAGTGAAGTTTCTTTTAAAAATACATTCAGCAAATCTTTATTGAGAAGCTACTACTTTCAAGCATCCATTAGGTTATAAAGATCTCATTATAATACATTTGTAATGGAACATTTTCATCCTTTTAAAAATAGAAAAATGTTGTGCTTCTTGCTCAAAATCTTTACGGTCTTGACTCTTTAAAAAATAATTTCTTGCAAAGAATTTCATTTATTTATTCATTCATTCACTAAACATTTGTTTTTTAATATGTTCCAGGCACTATCCCTGGTCTGAAATACAGACACAAAAATGATACCATTTCTGACCTCAAGGAGCTTACATTTTGCTAAGCAGAAACAATGTAAAATGAATACAATATATAAAATTTATGCACAAATATAAGAAAATGTTTTCATATTAAATAGGTAAATAATACATTCAACTATAAATATCAGTGTTTTTAATACATTACTATCTATACATTGTACATTGATATGTTCTACAACATAATAATATGCCATACTTATGTAACTACATTTTTTTTATACAGTATATTTACATTATATAAATATATTGAGATACTTAATTTACAATCTGCCTATTTATAATGGATATATATTTATAAACAACAAAATACATTATATATTTTATTTTATGTATATCTGTAGTGCATATAAAACATGATATATTTATGAATAAAGATTATGCTTATAATGTATTTACACCATTTTTATAACTATATTATACAATATATGAATAATATAGAATAATATATAAATATGTTATAGAATATAGAAATATATAATGATATATGAATATAATGGTATATATTATATGATATATGAATACAATGGTATATAAATATATTATATATGAATATAATTATGAGTGTAAAATATATGAATATAATGATTTAGAAATATAGGATATAGAAATATATAATAGCAAATGTATATTTATGCACAAATATATTTATGCATAAATATTTATATTGATATATTTAAACAATGTATTTACATTCCATATTTAAATAGCAAATATGTAAATTATATAAACAGTGTATGTAGTATATGCTACATTTCTTTAGAAATGATTTTATAGTAGTAAATGGTACCTTGATATGTAATTATATATCAATATTGTAATAAATTATATGCACACATAATGTACTATATATTATGTAGGTGTGTGTATATACATATACACACATATATACATGCACATATATTCTATATATACAACTATAGCTATATTCGTATATATGTATGTATATATACACATATATATGTATGTATATGTACATATACATATGTGTATATAGGGGCAACTGGGTGGCTCAGTGGATAGAGTGCCAGGTCTGGAGTCAAAAAATTCATCTTCCTCAGTTCATATCTGGCTTAATATACTTTCTAGCTATGTGACCCTGGTCAAGTCACTAAGCTTAATTGCTTCAGTTTTCTCATCTGTCAAATGAGCTACAGAAGGAAATGGCAAACCACTTCAGTATCTTTGCCACAAAAACCCCAAATGGGGTCATGAAAAGTCAGACATGACTGAAAAAGGACTGAGCAACTGAAATATATATTAAGCACAAAGACATTTTTATTTTGAAAGGGGAACTAACAAACGAGATAAGGTGAGGAGAGGGAATCAGGAAAACATCTTGTAGGATGTGGCATTTGAGTTCAGCCATGAAAGGAACTATGGCTTCTTTTTTCTCAGGGAATATGTAGGTATTTCTGTTTCTTTGCACTCTGGGCATTTCTCAAATGTTTAGATTTACTTTAAGAAAGTAGAAACCTTCCTATCCTCTGAACTAAGAAGGAAGGGAAACAGTATTTATTAAACACCCGCTATGTGTTTAATAAGGACTTATCACCCTGTGCTAAGTACTTTACAAATATTTTTTCATTTGAACTTCACAACTCTGGGTGTTGAATCCTATTATCCATGTTTTTTCACATGAGGAAATGGAGCCAGAGACATCAGGTGATTCACGCAAGTTCACACAACTAGGGAGTATCCAAGGTCAAATTTGAACTCAGGTCTTCCTGATTCCAGGCTCAGTGCTCTATCCATTGTGCCACCAGGTCCCTCTAGGCAGTTTCTTGATAGCTCTGGCTGTCCAGATCCCAGTAGATAGGGATACACAGCCTTTTGAATTTTCTACCTTCAATGGGAGTTCTTCACAGGAGCAATCAGCTAAGGAAAGGGATCCGAATCCTTAGGGTTGGATGGCAAACCAAAGGCCGTAAGAAAGTAGAGGTCGTGCCTTTCCTGGTTGTCTATGAGCCAGGAACACCCTGTCATCAAGATGATTGTAGAGTTGATTTTTGTTTTTAAAGAAATTATTTCCTTTTAAACATCCAGAAAAGAGGATGTGGTTTAGTGGATGCATTGACTTGCATTGGCATTCCGATTTACATTATATTAACTTTTCTGGTCAACTTCAGAAAGGGGTGAGCGTCTATGTGGGGTGTGGGTATGCATGAACGCACACTCTTGCAATGTGTTCTTGTTGTCCTTGGCTCCACTTGATTCTTCTGGTTTCAGAGAAGATAAGAAACTTCCGCAAGATGTTTAGAGAGAAAAGAATGACAAGAGGGAGAAAAGCCGCTGGCGTAGTTCGGTTCTTCTATGATGATGACATGTAAAGCAAAGAAATGGATTCCAAATGTGGGTAACAGGATCTCAGACCTGTTGGTCTGAGGTCATTCATGAAAATCAAGGAATTTAAACATCTGATGGTTGTTCAGGCAGTGGCATGTGTGTGTTTTCTGAACTGGTAGAGTGGCAATTCAGATCCTGGACAGGAACTGCCAATATCGATCCTTTCTTGGCATTCTGTCTGAAAAACCATTATGGTATATACCTACATTATGCAATGATTGACAGGCAGCCTTAAGAGAGACATATGAAAGACAGCAGAAAGTAGAGAAGGCTATCCTTGGAGGTTCGAAGACTTGGATGCAAGTCCTGCCCCAATATATATTAGGTGCATGTCTGTGCGTAACTCTCCCTGCTTATGGCAAACATGATCTATTTTGTTGCATGTAGCTTCTATATTGAGACTACTATACATGGATGAAATGATAAGTGAACTAAAAAAAAGAAAGAGATGCATAGCTTCTAAGAATAAAGGATATTATTCCTATTGCACTCTACACTTGTCAGACCAAAAGTATTGTATCAAAACAGATAGTATTGTATGCTGTTCTGGGTACATTCTAGAAAAGACATTGATCCACTGGACAGTGTCCAGAGGCAAGTGGCCTGTATGATGAAAGGTCTTGAGTTCATGCCATATAAATGGGTCTTGAGTTCATGCCATATAAATTCCATTTGAAGGAACTAGGGGGTTTAATTTGGAGAAGAGAGAGTTGTCTTTAAGTATCTGAAGATCTGTTTCCTTGCAGAGGAATTGGACCTATTTGACTTAGCCCCAGAAGGAAGAATTGGTAGTAATGGGTAGAAGTGACAATGAGGAAAATTTAAGTTTAATCATAAACTTCCCAATAAGAGCATTTCAACAAGGGAATGAGTTTCCCCTTACTGGAGATCTTTGGTTGAAGGCCAAATGGGCCACTAGTGAATCATCTTGCATAGGTGACCTTTTTCAAAGATGAATTGGCCTTTGGGGTCCCTTCCAATTCTGTGATTCTGATTTCTATAACTCCTTGAAAATCATGTCATTTGATCTCCACAACAATCTTGTAGAGTGGGTACTTATAGGTATTATTAGCCTTATTTTACAAATGAGGAAACTGAGACTCAAGGACTGATTAAGCAAATTTCCTTATCCCTGAAGCAACAATATTAAAATTTAAACCCAGGAATTGTGACTGAATCTTGCTCAACATGTGACAGAAAAATATATCCTGATTAATTTACTGCCTTAGTCATTCTCACCATCTTTAGTTTTCAAGTATACAGAGGTAGGTTTGGATATTAAAATCATATCCTAAAATTCTGCTAAAATGTGCTAAAATTGTGGCCACCCAGGTCTAGTTTGCCAATTTTAGCAAAAACTTGTAATTTGTAACATATTGTAAAATGATCAAATAAGGTAATGAGAAACATTAAATGATGTCTTTCATTTCAGAACTGCACAGAAAGGAAGTCATGAGCTCACGGGCAGCAGGAAAGAGGGAGACCTGAAGGCTTTCCACATGACCAAAAACAGAGCAAAAAAATGTATAGTTGGCAAGCATCCATGTCAGGAGACAGCAGGAGTAGAAAAGTATGAAAGTACGCAAAAGTATGAAATCAACAGAGTGGAAAGAAAACCCCACAATGGGATTTTTGGAAGCAATCAATAAACATCTGTTATGGGCCTACCATGTTTCAGACATCATGCTAAGGGAAATTGGGGGATAGCAGCAACTGGTGCCATGCTATAGCATACACACTGGGTAAGTCCAGGTGATTAGGGACTATGAAGTCATTAGCATTCTGTCCAGGTTATGCCATATAACACTGAAGACTCAAGATTATGAACCTCAAAGATCCAAAGGGACTTAACCTTGGGCAGTGGAGGTCTTCGCAAGAACCCAGGTCATCCTGGATGAGACCAATCAAAAGAAAGGACCCTGCCTGTACCCTCCACATCATAGCACAGAACTTCATCCTAGTATGAAGACCCAGTTCACAAATTAAGACTGGAGAGATGAACAAACCCAGAAAGACACTGGCCAGTATAGAAGGTTACTATAAATCTAGAGATGACTTCCCCTCTCCCCCCAAAGAAAAAGGAGAGTAAAACTTTTTAATTACTGCAAGCAGAGACTCAGGGAAAAATGGATTTCCGTAAGGACTATCTGGAAGAAATGAAGCAAGAGAAAAAATGAAATTAAATCTTTAGAAGAAAGAACAGAAAGGAAAATGAGTAGCCTAGATAAGAAAGTGGTAAACCTTATTGAAGTAAAGGAACCCTGGAAACTAACAGACTAAGAGAAGTCAATGACCATCTTCAGAGCGCCCATGAGAAAGTATATTGTCAACCTCTCAGAAGAGAGGTGATGAACAGTCATAGTTGCAGAGATATACGTAATTACGTATGTTCCACATGTGGATTTTTTATTGCTCGACTATCAGTTTGCCAAAGACAAATTGTAAAATATTCACAACCACAGGGAAGAATGCTCTAAATCACTAATAATAAAAGAAATACAAACCAAAACAACCATTTCACTCCTACAAATTGGCAAAAATGGCAATAATAAATGTTGGAGGGGTTATGGAGTGATAGACACACTAATACATTGTTGGTGGAGTTTTGAAATGGTAAAACTATTTTGGAAAGCAATTTGGAATTATGCAAATAGAATGACTGAGGTGCATACTCTTTGAAAGAGAATCCATTACTGCGCTTGCACACTGAGAGAGCTATGGATAAGAAGAAAGTTCTTTTATTCATCAAAATACAGCAACACCTTTTTTTGTGATAGCAAAGAATTGGAAACAAAGTAGATAGCCAGCAATCAGCGAATGACTAAACAAACTGTTGTAAATGAACGTGATGGAATATTTCTGCATTGTAAGAAATGATGCATATCATGAGCGCAGGAAAAGCGAATTTACATGAACTGATGCCAAGTGAAGTAGAACTATGACAACTGTATGCACAACAGCAATAGTAATGTAAATGGAAAAAGCAACTACACACCAAAAAAATCAAAGGTTTATGTAACAAAATTATCAAGATCAAGTGTGCCTTGAATAAAGAAATATTAGAAGACACTCCCAACCTATCCTTTTGTGGATGTGGGAAAGCCACACATAGCATGTTTTCAGACTTTTTCACTGTATCAATTTGGTTTTGCTGACTTTTTTTCTTCTTTAAGGAATATTATTCATGATAGGATGGCTCCCTGGGAAGGGGAGGGGAGAGTTCCTGGGGATCCTTACATCACTATAGTGATGTAAGACATCAGTAACAACTTATTAGCAAAAAGAAAAAATGAACAAAAGAGAATTAGAAGGACATTTAGAAGAAATCACAAACAAGATATGGGCAGAGTTTAGTATATGCTTTAAAAAGTCATCTGAAGGAGACTCATGGCTTCACGGAGAAATATCTTTTTCTGCTCTACTGTATTTAAGAAAATTTTTAGTGTTCAGTTTCAGAATAAAGAAATAAAACTTAAAAGAAAAACATGTCAGCTTTCCTGCTTAAAAAGCTTCTTTGACAGGGAAAAGCACTGTAGGCTTCTCGGAGGGATTTAAGCTAGTTCATTATGTTGGTGGTGACACAATTAAGCATTTTGGAGGGAAGATGAGCAAGAGTTCTACATGAGATCTCTTTGTGGCAGCTCTGGAGAGTTTGATTACCTAGGCAGTTTAGTCTGTTTTTTCCTGTGTATTCTCTTCTACTCTGTATGTCTTTTAGAAAGACTATGTATCAGGCCATTCTATAAACTGTCAAAGGGCCAATTATCAAATTGTTGAAGATGTCAAGAGACGGAAACAGCAATTGCTGGAAGGTCTATGGAGGAACACTAATCCTCTATTGGTGGAGCAGTGAATTGGATTACCCAGTTTGGAAAACGTTTTGGAATTGTCCTCCAAAACTACCTATACCCTTTGAATTTAATATAGACATATACCCCAAAGAAATCAAAGACAGAGGGAAGTGACCCATACATACAAAAATAGAAGTCTTTTAAAAAAACAACCCAGAAACTGGATGCAAAGTGGATATCCATCAATAACAGCTGAACAGGGTGTGGCATATAAATGCTTTGAAATATCCTTGTGAATGATCATGATGAATATGGAGAAGTCAGAGACACTCAAGAGGACTTGTATAAAGTGATTGGACAAAGATCAGAAGAACTAAGATAATAATTTATATAATTAGTTCAATAATATCAAGGAAAACAACTCTGAAAAAAACTTCAGAAGTGATCAAGACAATGCCCGCTCATGACTTTGGAAGACTGATTAGGAAGCATGCCCCCCACTCCCACCCCTTGCTCTTTGCCAAGATGATAGGAGAGAGAGGCACAACAACACATAGCCAGGGTTTTAATTTGTTTGTCTTGACTTTACATATTTTTACTCCCTATGGGAGGACTTCTATTGGATTGGAGCAGGGTGTGAGTTGGTGGTTAGTGATAGATGTAAAAAAATAAAGACCATCCATAAAACATTAAAAAGAAACAGAAGAAAATGGAAAGAAATCAAGAAGTGGGCATAAATGGAAAATTTTGTTGTTAACTTTAATATATACTTTAAGCATGTAATAAATTTGTGGTTTCATATATAATCCTCTTTTTATATATTGCATGGTTTGTAGGTGATTGCTAAGTTTATAATTTAAAAAACAGGTTTCTTGTGATTTTAGTATATATAGAACATATCTAAGTGATGAATGTGCTCTAAATCCGTAATAACTGTGTTTTTGAAGAACCTTCTGAACCCTTCTCTCTTCTCCTAGGCTTGTGTGTCAGAAATCTTGAGATTTTGGCAGGTTATAGACTAGAAGGCATGAGAACAGAGATTGCATCTTGTCCTATCCCATAATCCTCAGAGCTTCCACCACAATTATATAGAGCAGGAGCTCAATAAAATTTGTTGAATGATAAAAAAAGATGATTGTTTTTCAAGTTTTCCTTTTAAGTTGTTCTTCATTGCTCTCAGATTTAAATACCAAACATTTCACAAACCACAAATTCTTGCTTTTAATCCAGTGGAGTTAAATGGCTTTTAAGGTTTCCCTTTATGTGCTTACTATACATAGTACTTAAAAAACTCAAATTCTGCTCTTAATTGCAAGAGATACAATAATTATATACATAATTAAAGTATTAATACTTTCTGATTTAAAAAGAGCAATGAACTTTGAATGAACTGAATATATAATTTTATAAAATTAAAAAACAATAGACAGAAGGGTCACACAGCTAGGAAGGTGATTGGTTATTCACTTTCTCTAAAACACTTCAAAGCTACAATCCTCCAAAAAAGGGAATTATGAGCCACGTGTGAGAAATTCTAGCTAAATCCACAGAAGAAAGAGAAGAGAAACTTGACAAAATAGAATCATTGTGAATTAATACTGGAGATCTCTAGCTTTCTTACTCATCAGCATTCCCCCCAGAAAACAACTAGTTTTTGTTCATTATCAATTCATCTCTATTTTAGTGTAGTGGGATAGTTACTGGATTAGGAGTCAGAGAACATAGGATCAAATCCTAGCTCTATCACATGTTACCTGTTTGGCCTTGGACAAATCTCTTAACTTCTCTGAACCTCAGTTTCCTTAAATGTAAAATGAGGAGATCGATCTGAATGACCCTTAAGGTCTTTCTAGCTTTAAATCTATGATGCTAAGGTGACTTTTTATAAAATAATGATATTAATAATCAGGGCAACAGCACACCTTTGAGATTAGAACTATTTATTAAAAGTTCTTCATTAAAATGGGGATGCCTTAAAGCTTTCAAAACATATGTTTAATTTGAAATTGTGTAGATTAAAAAAAAAGAAAAAACCTTATAGGTCCTTGTGTGTATGGAAGTATCTGGTGGGAAGAAAATGCTTATCTTTTGTTTATTTATTTTAATGCTACTTCTGCTATTTGAAACTCAGGAAGTATTCTTCCATGGCTTCTGAAGTGATAAGCAGTTGTTCATATGACACAATGTCCAAGGAGACCAGTGCTTTGTTCATATGTGCCTTTATTGCAAAAGGGAAATTAAGGAATCTTAAATACCTGCTATGGGTTGTCTCATGGGAGGAAACCATTTTTTTTTAGAACTGAGCTTTGTCTGAGGCCTGTTCTCTGGATTTCTCTTCCCATGTTTATTTCTGTGATGATTTCCATTAAGAAGAGGATCCCAGGTCCTTATGAGTCTGTCTGCTTCCAGTCCTTCTGCGTTTGGAGTCATTACCTACCTTTATGTGGTGGTGGAGAAGAGTATGATGGAATGAGGCTGCTGGACGGCATGAACTCTCAGGAAACACATTTTTTTTCGTATGAATGGACTTTGTCATTTCACATGAAGAAAGTAAAGAAATCACAAGATATGATATTAAGAGAAGTGGATGCAATTCAGAGCCTCCCCATTAGACATTATAGCTTTTTCAAAATTCTCTTTCCCTTTGTCTCCCTGCCTGTCTCGCCCTGATTCAGTCCTACATCATTAACAGTCTTTTATACAAGTATGGTCCATAGGCATCTCAACATATCCAAAATGGAATTCATTATCTTTTCTCCAAAACTCATCTATTTTCCAAGCTTCCCTTTCTATATCGGAGCACCACTGTCTTTTTGGTCATTCAAACTTGCAAGTTTTGACTCATCCTCAACACTTAACTCTCCTTCATCCTCCATTACTAATGATGCCAATACTATCTTCCCATCCATCTTCCCATCTCTCATCAATGTCACCTGCATCAAACCAGTTCAGTCCAGGCACTCGTTGTCTTTTGCCTGGCCTACTGTAATGGCCTCCTTACTGGTCTTCTCTTATCCATCCTGATACTGTACTAATCACTGGAGATACAAAAAAGAGACATAGACAGTCTATGCCCTCAAGAAGATTATAATCTAAATGTCAAAATAATTTTCCTAAAGCACAATTCTGACCATGTCACTCACCTATGCAAAAAGATCTGAAACCTCCTAAGCTAAGGTAAAAAGCAACCCCTCAGTCTGGGATTTAAAGTTCTTCTCACTTTGGCTCCAGCCTTCGGTAGATTTCATGCTAATCTCCTTTACACACTGTGCATTTTACCTAAACTGGTCTCCTTTCTATTTTTTACATACAGTATTTCAACTCCTGCCTCTTTGATTTCCTCACCTCGCCCTGTGCCTAGAAAATATTCCTTCCTCCTGTCTGTCTCTTGGAATCCCTAGCTACATTTAAAGTGCAGTTCACTTTCTAAATAATATGTGACTTTCTCATTTCCTGACCCCCGTTTGTCCTCTCCAAAATAATCTTGCATATATTTTGTAGTAATGTATTTAATGTTTTTTTAATAAGATACAAGTTCTTTGAGGGTAGAAACTATTTAATTTTATATTTATATCCTGGTACATATTTCCCATTTACAGAATACTTGTTGAATTATTGGAGTGGATTGTGTATTGAGAAAACACTGATTATACAATAAATTGACCACAGTGTCACACACAGACTAAAGAAAAGGGAGAACCTCGCCCTCCCTCCCTCTTTCTCTCCTTCCCTCCATCCTTCCATCAGTAATCTCTATTCCAATTGAACTCTGCTTAAGATATCCTCCTTAATAATTACCAGCTCCTTAGGAAGGCTAGATTTCCTTGCTTTTGTTTCACTCAGAACAACCAATGGGAATCACTATAGGAAGCTCTTTCCCTGGTTCCATCTATGAAAGAATCTTGGGTTGATCTTAACAGGACATCACATGCTGAAGAAGGCTTTGTTTTGTTTCACTTAGTCAAATATTTCTATAATGAACAAATAATAAACAGAGCAAGGTTATTATATTCTCTACAACATTCAGTCAGCTGCACAACTGTGAAAATATGCTCTGCTGTAGAGAATTATCTACAAAAATAGCCCTGCTCCCTTAATCAAGGAGAACTTTGACTATTTGTAGACCTTTGTCATATAAACTTTTGTCACCAATAAATATGAGAACTATATCATGGTTGTGATGATCATCACCTTTGTATAACTTAGTAGATAAGTTTTAAGGAGTTACCTGAAGGTCATAGTCACACAGCTAGTAGGTGTGGAGGCAACGTTTGAAACTGGGCCTTCCTCACTCCAAGCCTGGGATTTGGTCCATGATGATACACTGACTCTGATAGACTTCATTAGAGATAACAGCATTGGCAATCCATTTTGAGCTTAAGTCCTGGGTTTCAAGTCTTGGCTCTCCCATTTCCTATCTATTTGACGTTGGTCAATTAAATATCCACCTCTCTGGATTTCATTTCCTCATTTGCATTGTGGGGGAATTGCCCTCATTTTCTAAGGCCCCTTCCAAGTCTAAATCCTATGATCCCCTTTCCTTTGGCTTGTTTTTTTCATAATACAAGAATCTCGACATTTTTATGGTTATTTTGTGCTGGGAATTCAATGAAGACTGATTCCAAAGTTTTCTTGTCATTGCTTCTCACAAAGTGTAATTCTCTGTCTGATGTTTCTGATCATTTTCCTTTGCACATTAGAGTGCTTGCTATACTCAGTATGAATATGAATTCTCTTGGCTTAAATCTCGCCCTTAATCTATCTCTCCCTACAGCATACTGAATAACACTGTCCACTCTTGCCTTGGCAGTATACATGAGATAATTCCTGCTGGACTACACTCACTCTTGACATCTCTATCACCACCCTTCTTATAGATTCATTTACCCATAACCAAAAGAACAGCAATAATTTTTGTAAAATGCCATCAGCATCCTGTCACGTGAAGTTGTCTGAAATTATGGTAGTGATCCCAATTAGTCTTAACTCAAATAACACGATTTAAAAACCAGAGTCCTCAAGATTTTTCAATGAATACATCTATTGGAGTGTCTTTGTGTGTGGGTTTGGAGAGACAAGATTGGGGAATTAAAAGAGAAGAAAATGAGTTTTTTATTAAGAATCTATATATTGAAATTGAATTCAGGAACTTTCTCTCTGAGAGCCATACCATACACTCTCCCCATCAACTTCAGGCCAAGATCTTATCCTATTGTTAGTAAGGTGACTCCAGACACATGCTCTGTAGCCTGAAGAGGCAAATGAGAGATCAATAGCCAATGGCTTGATTTTGGGAATGGCGTCTGAATATGGGCAGCTGCTTTTGAAATGGCAATTAGATTGATGTGGAGCAGTTTCCTTCTGAATCATGTGTCTTACTTCCAGTGCCCCTTGCCCTGCCAAGAAGGAAGTCTTATTCCTTCAAAGGAAAGGAAGATGTTTGATAAAATTTTATGAAACTGGATTGGTCCATCAAACAGTTAACAAGTACTTGCTTTGTGCCAGGCACCGTGTTAAACTAATGCTTGAAGTGAATTGAGTTATTTGGTTACCATATTTATACTCTTCATGATTCACACTTTAATTTGATGGTCATGGAAAAAACACACATTTTGTTCACTTTTGTTAGAATCAAAGCTGTCAGGGCATACTGATAGGGTGTTCATTTTGTTTTCTAGGTACCTTTTCAACTTGGAGAACACTGGATGCATTTGAACTTTTTTCCTATTTGTATCTTAAACTTGCAAAGACTGGACATATGTAGTAGAAGGATGCTTGGGTACTGCAAGTCATTTGGCCATATATCCCTGTCCTTAGGGATAGGGTAGGGATAAGACATGATTTTCCAGGTGAGGAAATTCCTTCTCCCAGCGTAGGTCACCAAGTCCTCTGTGATTTATATATAGACATATCTCTGAAATATTGAGAAAGTAAGTGACCCGCGAGTATGTACCAGGGGAAAGACTTGAACCCAAGACTTCCTGGATTCAAGAGTATTTCTCAGACCATCTCAGGCAGCCTCTTACAGCCTCTCTATGGCAAAGATCATATGGTGTCAAAAGGATAAAGTGTTTATTAGTACTGCCAAAGAAAATATAAATTAGTGAAAGGAGAGAACATAGGTTAGACCTAGGAAGTCTCAAGTTCCAATTCTGTCTCTGACACTAACAAGCTTTGTGACTATATATGAGTCACTTAACCTTCATTATGGTTAAATTTTGCTTTGATCTGCACCGATGGAAGAAATTCTCATGTAGCTCCTCAATACAGTGACCAAAGGATATGAGTAATAATATCCAACATTCATACTTGTCCTGATGGTTGAATTCACAGTGGACATAATTTTTCTAACTACTGTACCTCTGACATTTAGGGAGTAGATGTTCCTACCTTAATTTTTTTTTCTGTCAAGGAGAACATTAAAATGGCTCGAGGGAGTTGCTACCATGGTCTAGATTTTTTCTTTCATTATGTAAGGAAGTAAACTTACCTCAAACAATACAGGCGATGTGGAGAAAAAATATAAAGGTATTTGTAAATCTCATATAGATAGAATCTGTAAGTATTTTATGGCAAAAATGAACACACTATGATCTTAGTCTCATTCCCAATTTGCCTATCCACACACTATCAATCAAAGTGGCCAACTCTTAGCAAATGATGTACTTTGCTCATAGTTGATCTAATTAAAAAAATGGAATGACTTAATTATGATATAATACATTTGTGTTTCTGTTAAGGAAACAAAGAATGATTGATTAGAGTCAGAATGAATACACAATATGACTAAACTCAACCTAGGATGATCTAGAAAGATTCTCTAGGAAATCCAAAATGCTTTCCCCTCCTCCAGAGGGGAGTTGCTACTGGTCTCATGATTCAAGAGGTGAGTAAACTTGAAAGACTACACTTCTATCATAGTGGCTCTTGAGCCCCTACTGATGTGCTTTCCATCAATAACCAGCCAGTTGATTGTGTGCTTTTAGAAAAAGGTATTTACTAAGGTAGTATAGCATGAACACTTGGTATAAACATTACTCCCCAAAGCATGGGTTACATTCTCCTGCAACTGTACACAGATCCATGGGAAGAGCTAGAGTACAATACTAGTGAGGCACAAAGGTAATATGTAACCTCTGTTTTTGATCTGAAAGTCTTTTCTTGCCTTCATAGCTGGCTTTGTTCTCTAGTGTAAGGGATCACATTTCTTGAAGCTATGTCTCATTGGATAATTACCTTTCAACATCCATTTGAGATGCTTCTATTATAGTCAATTACTATCACATCCAACTGACACTACTATTGCCAATGGTAGTTCTGGTAAGACCTCTCTGTACATCTTGAAAGGTGGAAGAAAAGGGGAAGTGGGAGGAAATAAGCATTTAGATAGTGCCTGCTATGCTACAGTTACTGTGCTGATGGTTTTAAAAATATTTCATTTGATCTAGATGGTAAAAAGTTCATCTCGACACTTTAATGTCATAGCTGTCACTTTCCCAAGATCAGAAAATAATAAAGATTCAGAATTGTCCATGTACTCACAGTTACCATGGCTGGTAAGAGACAAAGCAACCCTCCCAATGTGAAGATAAAAAGAAAAGAGAGAGATTTGGGCAGGTTCCCAATTTCCACATGGCCACTCAGTCCTAGTTAGCTCAACTCAGTTTAACAACCCTGAATTTTCAGTTCTTCAGAAGCCAATTAGAGAACTTTTTCTCATCACATAGTGCAAACCCCTCAGGCACATATGGCTGCAAACCAGTTTCTCCATAGTTTCTTAGATTGAACTCAATCAATGAATATCTGTGCATGCTTCAAGGATTGATCCCCATAGACCCAGTTACAGCATTATATTTATGTAGCATTTTAAGATTTGCAAAGACTTGTGTATTCTAATTTGTAGACACACACTATGGAAAAAAAGATGTGGGGAAAAATATAAAGATATTTGAAAATCTCACATAGTGTCTGTAAGTATTTTACAGCAAAAATGAACAGGCTACGATCTTAGTCTCATTCCCAATTTGCCTATCCACACACTATCAATCAAAGTGGCCAACTCTTAGCAGATGATGTACTTTGCTCATAGTTGATCTAATTAAAAAAAGGTAAAAAAATGGAATGACTTAATTATGATATAATACATTTGTGTTTCTGTTAAGGAAACAAACAATGATTGATTAGAGTCAGAATGAATACAGAATATGACTAAACTCAACCCATGATGAGCTAGAAAGATTCTCTAGGAAATCCAAAATGCTTTCTAGAAAGCATGATTAATAATTTTTTCTTTTACAAACTTATGAGTAGCTTTTAAGTAAAAATAATGTTGTTATGCTCTAACCTACAGGTTTATCAGGCCATGAATCAATTGAAAATGAAAGATTTTTTCCCACCTCGACCTGGCTGATCTTCTTACATCTGGTTTGAAACTATATAGTGGGAGTGAACAAAGGATGTTCCCTGGAACACTGTCAGAAACTGTTCCAATCAGAATTCCAGAAACTATAACATTCTAAATTCATACTTTGTTTATTTTAATTATTGGATGAGATGTAGGCCATTTAAGTCTTTACAGTGCATGAGGTTTTCTGTTTTCCATCTTTCCAGGTTTTGATCTTCTCTGTTGGTCGAGTTTCCCAATATGGCAGACATGAGGCTCCTTAACTGCCTGATGTCATGCTTGATATTTCTTGCATGGCATTTGTTGCTGTTCGGCAATTGGAACATTCAACACAGATGGTAGAAAAGATGTTCTTATGAGAAGAATTGTATGTTGTAATTCCAACCTAGTGGAGATGGGCCAGGACAGGAAAAAACATGCCATGTGCTGTACTTCACACATTCCTCCCAAAATGCCAGGTTGGCATTCCAGGAGGCAGCATTTAGGCAAGATTTGCACCACAAACTCCTGGGTGTGCTCGGTTCTCGAAGGTCATGCTGAAAAGAGCTATTGTGAATGCATGAGAAATCTAGAAGCCAAAGATGGCAGCAAGTCCTATTAGCACAAATCACTCTACCACCTATATTGTAAGGATACACATACTCTTTTCAATTATGTTTGACTTACTTCTTCTGCACAAGTCATGGAAAAATGGCAACCATTAAAATAATCATCACTCAATAGGGTATGGGGAATATCTCAAACCCTGGCCAAATGGATTCTGCCATTCAATGCCATAATAAAACATGTTCAAATTACTTGATTATCCTTTGAGGAAAATCCTTAAGATTATCCTTTGACTTGTCTCTTAGGTCAAACTTACTTTATTCATGCTTTTTATTATATGTAAAGACAGAAACACCAAATACCAGGTATTCATGCTTATGGGACACATGCCTTTCTGAGGAACCCATAAAAATATTAAACTCTGCCTTTCCTTGGGACTGGATGATTTATGAGCTAAGTCTGAATAGCTCTTTTCTTTGTGGTGGAGGCATGTGTGTGTGTGTGTGTGTGTGTGTGTGTGTGCGCACTTTTGAGATTTATGGATTCTCACTGAAATCCTAAAGATCATATGTGTGTGACTTATTTATACAGTATTCATTACCTTAACAAGTTAGTGTAATTTGCTGTCTGTGATGCTGTCAGTACTTCAATTATCATTCTCTTTAGGTAGTAGGACTATCAGTTTCTGATAATGTTAAAGATAAGAAAAACTACTTCCCCCCTTTATTTTGAGCAGTTCTGTTAAATCAAGCTAAACTTTTAAAGACTGCTTTCTAAAAAAATCATACAAATATGATATGCATGAATATGTATGGGAAGCAGTGTGGTACCAAGGAAAGAGCACTAGATTTGAAACAGGATGTCCTGGGTTTGAATTCTGACTCTCCCATTTACTAGGAATATGACCTTGGGTCAGTCACTGAGACCCTGGGCTCTAGATTTCTTACCTGTAAAATGAGAGTTGGAATAGATGGAGTCTTATGTTCCTTTTAGCTTTAATTCTATGAACCTATAATTTCACTATAAAACAAAAACATCTTTGAAAATCTATTTTCAAAGTAATTTTGGCAGATAATGTTGACAAGTACATTCCTGATCTGGTCATTTTTGTCTATTCTATCATTTGGATTTTTGTGCATACAGATGACAGTGGTTGTCAGCAGGATATCTAGGTTTTATTTTCCTTTCAAAGAAAGACTTTTTAGACTACCATATTAACTCAGAAGAGAGAAGATAGAATTTAAGAAAATCTTAATAGCATTCAAAAGGAAATGAAGTTTAGTTTTTGTACACCCATATGGATGTTTTAGCTTGGGAGGATTAGTCTTAGCAATGGGATAGATAAACAGTTCTGTCCCAAGAGATTTTTCTCATCAAATTAACATACAACAAATCATTTCTTTGGGGACAGGCCAGCTTGAGAAGTTACTTCTAATCACAGATCATCACTGGTTAATTTCCATTATTCTTAGACTCCTCCTTAAACTTTAGTGACATATTTATTTGTGAGTTGAAGAGAGAGAATTTTTTTTTGCCTGTGAGGGTCAGCATATGGTTACCAATAGAGGGAAAAGTACACTTTGAAAAATATAGAACTGAGAAAACATGATCCTTAATCCATGCTGGAACATTGCCCCCAAACTTTATTGTGTTCATTCTCCATTGGGATTCAGATGGATAAGACAGTGGCATTTTTAGAGTTCAGAAACTCAGGTTTCAGTTTTTTTTTTCCATATGATGGCAGGAAGAAATTTGGGGACCATGTTTGTATAGATAAATTAAGTTGGCGAAATTTTAATTAGCAAAAATGGAAAAAGCACAGGAGAGGGCATGCAGAACATGAAGGAAACTCTACCTGGAAAAAAGTCCTTGTTGTATGATTTAATATTCTTGCATGAAGGCTGAAAACAACTCTAATGAATGAGAAGTTTGAGTTCAAATGAACATCAACCAATCAGTATGTGGGGGTGAAGAGGAAAGAGGCACTGGATCTGGAGCCAGAATCACAGACTTTTAGATTTGGAAGAAATCTCAACAATGATCTAATTTTATGCATATCCCCAAAGGAAACCCAACTACAACTTGCCTGACAAGTGCTCATCCATTCTCAGGAAACTCGCTTCCTCCAGAATTGCATTGCAGTTTTGGATAGCTCTAATTATTAGGCAGGGGTGTGGCCTTGAAATCACAATTTGTTCTGTAAAATTTGGATTCAGTCAAAAGGCTGCACCTAACGATTTGCAATGCTCCATGTGGCCTCAAGGCTACAGGTTCTCCTGGTTAGGAGGTTTTCCCTGACCTGAAGCCCAAATATTCCTCTTTGAAACATTTATTTACTGCTTCTGCCCTCTGGGGCCAGAGAGGACAGATCTAATCCCTCCATATCTTATGAAAGTTTAGTGAATTTCAGGATGCCAAAGTTCAGTACAAGGAAATATTGAGCACACAACAAGATGGATGAAGCATGCCAACTTTAGTAAGGGAATAAACAATAAAGAAGGATAATGAAGGATGATGGATACAGGTCAGGTTTGATGGAGACCTTTGGAAGGAGTCTGGTGGATGTTTAAATGGTCCTCATCTGGGTTGAGCAGCACTAGGCATGGGGGTGAGGACGAATCAGGGAGCTTGGACGTGGAGTCTGGTGATAGATGATTCATGCTAGGAGAAATGCTTGAGGAATTAGATAATTGGCTTATATTCAGACTTCCCCAGGGGTAAGAAAGGGGTTTTAGGCTATTACTGCCGGTCTTATTTTGACAACATGACTCCGGGGGAGGCCACTGTAGTCCTTATGCTCTCTACATGGCAGCCTTTCAAATACTTGAACACAGTCTTTATACTTCCCCTTTGTATTCTCCAGGCTGAACTCTCCTAGGTCCTCCAACATCTCCTTTTGTGCTGTACTCAAAACCCTGTACCATTCTGGTTGACTTCTCTGGAAAACTCTTAAATTAATCAGTGTCCTTCTTATACTGTGACAGACAGAACTGACCACTGTATATCATATATTCTCTGACCAGAAAACTGTATGGAGATACTTGGAGGAGAATCATTTCCTTCTTCCAGGACACTGTCTTTCTTAACACAACTCAAAGCTGTATTAGCTCTTTCGGCTTCCATATCACATTGTTGACTCATGTTCAGTCCCCTAAAACTACTAGATCTTTTTGAGAGCAGCTTCTGTCCCATCATCCCTAGACTTTGCCAATTGCATGTAGACACATGTCAGCATGCACTTGATCCCCCCACACTCATTTGTCATCTCTCCCTTCCAGTGTACCCCTTCCCTAGCAGGTAAAAAATAAAACAAAAAGATCATAACAAAAATTCATAGTCCAGCAAAACAAAGTCCCATCCCCTCCAATTTGGCATGTCCAAAAACATAGGTTTTATTATGTAGGAGATGGGTATTATGTTTAATCTTCTATTTTCTCTGGATTTATGGTTTATTTGGCTTTAATAGCTTAAAACTTCAGAAGATTTTTGAGATACATGTGTGTGTATGTTTATGTTTGGTTGTTATTCATTTTCAAAAATAATATTTATTCCCCCCAAATGTGTGCTAGAACAATTTTTATCATTTTTAAAAGCTTTGAGTTCTAAATTTTTTTCTTTCCTCCCTCTCACCTCCATCTCCCTGAGATAATATAGGTTATACATGTGTAATAGTGTAAAACATTTCCATATTAGCCATTTTGTACAAGAAGACTTGAACAAAAAAAAAGAAACAAAGGGAAAAATTGTATGCTTCAGTGTGTATTTGGACAATATCAGTTCTTTCTCTGGAGGTGGATAGCATGTTTCATACCAGTCCTTTGGGATTGTCTTGGATTATTGTATTGCTGGAGACAGCTAAGTCATCTTTGTTGCATGATATTACTGTTACTGTGTACAATGTTCTCCTGGTTCCACTCACATCACCATATACCAGTTCATGGAAGTCTTTTGAGGGTTTTCTGAAATCATTTTACTTATCTTTCTTATGGTACAATAATACTCTATCACAGTCATATACCACAGCTTGTTCGGTCATTTCCCAGTTGATGGGCATCCCCTTGATTTCCAGCTGTTAGCCACCACAGAAGTCTGCTCTAAATATTTTTGTACAAGTAGGTCCTCTAACTCTAACTCTAAATGTGCTCTTTTGGATCTCTTTAGTTTTATTGCCATTTATGCTTGTTGTCCTTCATTCTTGAAGAGGACCAAAATGCCATCACTATGTTGGGGTCAAGGAATAGGTGTAACAGATTGGCTGCTCAGACCAGTACACACACACATACATACACACATTTTCAGAAAAGAAAGTTCCTGACACCAAAGTCCTTGGCAAAATCGAATGATTCAGTATTGGAAACTGTTCAACATTAGACACCACCACCAACATCATCTTGACCATCATCTCCCCTCAGATCTTGATGGGGACAGCCTAGGATCCTGAACTCAAGGGCTTTGAAAATAGCAGTTCTTCCAGTTGAGAGCTCACAATGATCATCCTAGGAAGTGGCCCTTGTGGTGATGTAGCTTGGCCACTGTTCCTACAGGGGCTGCAGTCATGGCTAGTGAAGACTTAGAAAAAAAGGCTTACCACCAAAGGCTTTGGTCCTATCAAATGGTTCAATATTATAAACATATTATTTTTTATCAGTGAGTATGACATTAAAGAAGAGGCAGAATCACCTGATTTGAAGACCATGGGACCTCTCTATATCTGACTGACAGTTAAAATCTTCTATATGTGTTGCCCCTATTGGAATGTGAGCTATTTGAGTGTAGGGATTATTTTACTTTTCTCTTTGTATCTCCAACATTTAATACAGTGTTTTGTACATACCAGTAATGAAATAAACTTATTTTCATTCATTCATTCATTTGCAATGTTTTGAACTGTATCTCAATGAAATTAGACTGAATCTGTGATTTTATTGACGTAGGGAACTTCCAGATGAGAAAACTCCCTCTACCAATGTGAGTCAGTATCTTATCTGTAACTTAAAGTTTTAGAGTTGCCTTGGATGTTGAAAAGTTAAAGGGCTTGTGCAGGGTCATATAACCAGTATGTTGCAGAGTAAGACTTGAAGCAGTCAGGTTTTCCTGGCTCCAAGGCCACCTTATTATTGACTATCATAATTCAGATAATGTCAAGGCTAAAATCTGCCATTTTTTTAAACCAATTCTGTTAAATCAAGGCAAATTTTTAAAAAACCAATTTTCCAGAAATTCTAGAGGTTGCACCGCCTATTTTAAAGGGTTAAAGTCTGGAGAATAAGGAAGATGTACTACATGGAGTTGATAGATGTTACGCATAGGATGCTAAAGCCTCGCCTGACGTTGGCCTCCCATTGGACTATAAAGTGAGGAAAGGACTTATCAGCTCCTACTATTAGTGATTTCATACTGAAATACCAAGCCATTGGAAGCCATTTATCAGGGTGGCTGTAAGGACAAGCAAACGTGTGCCTGCCTGCATTGATTTTTGCAGCAAAATTATGCTCTTGAGACTGGCTGGCTGATGAAGTGTCGCTTCTGGCCTTTTGGCACTTGTCCAATATTGCCTCAAGGCCTACAAGGTCTGACTCTGCTGGGAAAGGAGCGACTCCCCAGAAATTCTCTCAGCTTAATTTTACAGTGAAATTAGGTGTGAATTTGATGACTGAGGTGTTGGAGTCCCTGTTATCAGAATTACTTTAGACATTAATATGCTCCTTCTGGGTTCAGTTGTAGTTTTTCCAGCTCACTTTCTGTCTGAGGAAAAACAGGCGGGTTCATGTAGTAAGACTCTCCCTCTCCTTCCCATCCCTGAAGATGTGGTTGGTGCACCATGGCACTGGGCCATTGGGTCATGGGTTCAGAGAGTCTTGCTTTGTGGTTGTCATGTCACCTCCAGGAGCCTCAGTTTCTCCATCTGAAAAATACAGGATGACAATACTTCTTGCAGTAGTTGCACTCTCTCACAGTATTGTTTTAAAGATCAGGTGAGATCATGAATGCAGGGGCCTTTGCAAACCTTTAAAAACTGTTTTATTTTTTAAATGACAGCAGTAGAGGTGACATAACAAAGTGTTACTTGTTGGGTATTGGGACTGGAATCAGGAAGACTTGGGTTCAGATTCCTCCTCTAAACACTAAGCATGACCCCTGAGCAAGTCATGAAAACTCCCTGGGCCTCAGACCTAGGACTCTTCTACTGAATCGTACGGAGGTACAGAGCTGTCTGCACAGGTGAAGACCATTCCCTTTGCAGGAGTTCGTCATGCTGTTACAATCTCAACTCCTTCTGCATAAAAGTCATTTGTAATTTTTGTTGTAGTCATCATTGCTATTTTCATAGGACTTAGAGCCAAAATAGACCTTAGCTTACTTACATTCATTCACCCCCCCATTCGTTTTCGGAAGGAATGAAGGAACATGTGTTAAATGTTTATTTTATGGAAAACACTGTACAAAGTGCTAGAAATACAAGTAGGAAAGCAGGCCAGTCTCTGCTTTCAGTGAGCTCATATTCTAATAGAGGATAACATGTGGAAGAGTGTAGCTGCATGTTAGATGGGAGACCCCATGGAAAAGCAGAAAGAAGAGCACTGATTCATTGCCACAGCAATCAATAGGAGTTCCTGTGTCAACGAACTTATACATTATTCATAAAATAATGAATTCTTCTGGGTGGGCAGGTCACATTTGATAATGATTGATGTAAAGTGCAAGATATTTGGGGTGATATAATGGAAAATGGCAAGTGCTTCCAATGGTGACCATTAAGAGCTCTCACTTGTCACACTGGGTGGTATATCTTAGGCTGTACAGGGGGTTGGGATTGTTTGTCCTTCCTTCTTGAAGGGGGTTGGGTATGCCCTCAGACAAAGAGTCTGTTAATGAGAAGTTGCAGACATGGGACTGCATTGCCACTCAGTAATGAGATACCCAAATCAGTCAGCTTACTAAAATGAAACTATACGTGGATCCGTGAGGCAGATGGAAATGGATTTAATCAAATAACCTCTTCAATATACAAAATGTTCATTCAGGTGCCCAAACAAAGTCAAATGGAATCTTCCTGAAAGCCAAAAAATAAAAAAAATAGCAAAGTAAATTTTGTTTTGTCTTTGACACTTAAAGTGGAAATTCTCTGAGTCTTTTCACATGAAACTTTGTCGAGTAATAAAAGTGGAAATATTAGAAACTGAGATATTAAACTGTCCTCATGAGACAATCAGTTCAATTTTGTAAAGTAATAACATTTGAATGCCTCAGTGTCCTTGGTTTGACTTCAATATACTGTTGTAATCATTTGTGAAATCTAAATCACAGACAGTCGTAGAAGGGATATGTTTGATTGAAAAATAAACAAGGCATCTGATTGGCAAAATGACAGTCTGGATGTATTTTCCAAACTTCACTATATCAAAAATCCTCAGAAAAATGCATTTTGTTCTGGATATGGAGTGATTAAAGCTAAACATATTGGATAAGAAGACTGAATTACTGCATGTGGTAAGACATCAACAGTGAACTTATATATTTAGGACTTCTACTTAGTGTAACTGTTCCACAATCCACAACTTGTGCCAGGTGGAGGCAGGTCAAGGAATTTCCATAGGCTTTTGCTTTGAGGGTGAGTGGTTCTTGCCTTTTCCCGGTTCTTTCACAGTTCTGCACTACTCCTCACCCAACAAGAAGCAACGCTGATTCTGCCCACCTAGGAAAGAAATAGCAATTAGGAGGGGTTGGATAAGGGAAGAACACATGATCAGTGTGGAGTAGAGCACAGCCTATGGATTTATATAGGTAAAAGAGTTTCCCTGACCAAGGGTGAGGGTGCTGGATATCTTACTTGGGCCAATATTGCTCAGATCTTCTCTCTTCCCCACCAAGTTTCCTCTGGTCAAACAAAATGTTTACAATAGTAGTTTTTGTGTTAACAAAGAAGATTATGTCATGTATGTTCTAGAACGTTGCTATCCTGTAAGAGGCCTCTTGCTCAAAGACGGAACCTTAAACCCATCTCACTCTGGAACTCAAAGATTGGACAACAGGTCCCTGCCCAAGCACCCCTTAATGGCTATTTTTTGGGTACTCCTAGCTCAGAGTGAATGTAAGCTGTTTCTCTTTTGACTAGCAACGCTGAAGGTCTTGCCCTCCCAGTCTGATTTCCCCTACCCTAATTAAATGGGCCATCCCTTGACTCACTTCTTAAAAAGGCCTATTCACTGAATGAGTATTACCTCACTCAAAGTGAGAACCTGAAAATACCTTAGCTAGGGTCTCCCATTGTATCCTGGGCCATCTCCAGTAATTGTAGTGGATATCTGGCCACTGGACCCAGATGACTCAGGGGAAGAAAATGAGGCTGGTGACTTTGCACGGTCCTCCCTCACTCAAATCAAAGTCAACTGCAAGTCATGTCATCATCTAATGTCATGATCCACTCCTCTTTGAGAATGAAAGACAAACGCCCAGTCCTATAAGAAATGATGAATATGGTGAATGCACAGAGGCACTCATGACGTGTAAACTGATGCAAAGTGAAATGAACAGAATTTGGAAAACAATACACACATATACATACAACACTGTATGTATGTATATGCGTATTTGTGTATCCATCCAAAACACAACAAAGTAATTGTAAATGAATTCTGTGAAATTGTAATGGTTAAACTTGGTCTCAAAGAAGAGCTAGGGAGAGATACTTCTGGACAGGGACATAGCATAGCATAGCAGACTTTTGTGTGTTGATTCTACTAGCCTGTATGTATGTATATGTGAATACACATACACATATACACTTTGTGGAAGATAGATGTGTATTATACACACACACACATGTATAAGCTACACAAGCTATTTTCAAAAACTGATAAAGAAAACACTCTCTTGGACATTTTTATGCAACAAATATGGTCTTAATGCCTAAATCAAGGAGGGATAAAGCTGGGAATCAGAACTGTAGAACAATACCTGAAATTTATATTGATATAAAATCTTCCAATAAAATTCTAACGAAAGACTAGATCAATCTCTCTCCATAAATATATGTATACACCCATATATGTTATATGCATATTTACATACACATGCATATATACACATAAACACAAATTCAAAATGGACAACTAGATTAATATTATGAGTATGTTAGCAGCTCAAAATTAGGAAAATAATTAGCACAATTGATCATATTAAGGCAAAAATAATTGAAACACATAATTTCTATTGATAGACCCAGGAAAAACCCTTGGCAAAACACAACACTAATTCATGCTAAAACCCTATGAAGTACAGTCTTAGAAGGCCTATTTTAATGTAATGATTAATAATAATAATAATTTTAAGAACAAAAATTAGGCATTATTTGCATTGGAGAAAGTCTAGAAGACTTCCCAACAAATACAGGAATAATACTAAGATATCCTATTTCCTCACTATTGCTATAATTCTAGAGTTGTCAGTAATAATATAAAAGAAAAAAACACATAATATAAGCATGGAAAAGTGATGATAAAATTAGCCCTATTTGCAGATGGTGCGATGCCTTGCCTAGAAAACCCCAGGGAATAAGCAATAAAAGTAACTGGGAGAAAAAATAGCTTCAGTAAAATTGTAGGATGCAAAATGTATCCATAAAAAAAATCATCATTTCCATATAGCATAAAAAATTATGGAAAATAATTGAAAAAGAAGTCCTAATCAAAATAATAATGGAACACATTAAATGCATAGAATTCAATTTATCATGACATGTTCAAGGCTTATATAGATAAAATTATAAAATGCTTTTTACAAAATTATGAAATTTTTTAAAAAATGTTTTAATGCCTGAAATAATTAGAAGAGTATTTGTTACTCATCACTAGTGTTTCATTTAATTTAACAAAATTTGATAAATCAGTTTACAGTCAGTTCTGTACCAAAGTTTGTAGAAGAAGCTGGCTTAATGCAAGGATAAGAAGAAACACTTGGACAGTGATCTAAGCAGCCCCTTCAGTGCCCTCTGTCCTTCAGAAGTGGCCAAAACAAAAGCCTACCCAAGCCTACTCAAGCCATAACTAGGTGAGAAGTTACTAGACCTACTATCAATTTTCACTATCAGTCCTCATTCAGGTTGATGAACCCCACTCATATGCTTAGTATAAAGAGGGGCTTGCCAGGACCCCATGTGACATTCCACCCAAACCAGCCCAATCAACTCCCTAAAGAATGATAATCCAGGTCCTCTAGAACATTTCCCCTTCTCTTCTATCTCTTCTGTACTTCTGATGGTCATAACCTTTGTTGAGCATATCCTCTTTCACTTTTATATTATTCCTCCAATTTCCTCACTGAGCTTTTTTACTTTTAATAAAGAGCTGTTACTGCTTAAAAAAAAAAAAGCTCTCCTAGCTTGATGTTCCTCTCATGAAGCAACAAATCCCAAGTCAAAGAAGGGTGTTTTTTATAGCTAGATATTTATTCTAATATGTGATATTTCTAATTTAGATGTTCCTCCAGTAATGTAAATCTCAACACACCTCTGATACCCTCATGATGGGCGATCTAATGTAATTGGGGACTTCATCAATTTTCCTTAATGTGCAAGGATATCAGTGGAACATTAAGTCTGTCCACCTTTCTTCCCTTTGTGCATTTTCCTCATGTCATCTTTTGCTCTTACTCTTCAGTTTTTTTTTTACTGTCATATGTTGAAGTCTCTTCCCAGATGTACTACATGTCTGCATTCTCCCCTGTGATATTCATTTTCAAGTATTTGGAGACTTCTGCATTCTAGGTCATAGTGGCATCTAGAAACACTGGTAAAATATTGGGTTTTAAAGATTTGCTTTTATTTTGGAAAAAAATTTGGAGACTTTAAAGAAGATTTCTAATTTTGTGAAGACCATCTTGTCAACTATTCTCCTAATTAATGCTGGGCTCAACTCTTTGTCCTTTCTCATTGTCTTTTCCCAAATACACAGACTGATGAACAAGTTCTAGAATTATTGAGCAGGTCATAATTTGGGTAATATGCTCAGTTTTTCTTTTCTTGGAACAGTCAGGGAAAATTCTTTCTTCATTATGGATCTCTTCCAGGAATCTCTACAAAGTTCCTAGGCTAGATGAAATAAGTACACTGTCATCTACAATAACGAGTATTAGCAGGACTTCAGTCACTCCATGGCTAATTCATTCATCTTCAACTGGAAAAGATCTGCAAAGAGTTTTATGATGAATTGTTTTTTATCGTAAAGGATAGTAGAGCCATAACACTTTGACTCTAATATCAACTTCAGATGTGCATATATGGGAGGTAGAACTGACATTAAAGAAAACAGAGAAGGGAAATGCAGCTGGATCAGATTAAACATGCATAGTAAAGATCCATATGGACTGGAGGCACCGTTAGAGGGAGGGGGCCGAGGAAATCACTTCACTAGGTGTCTCGGAGAGGGAAGAATCCAAAGGAATTAAAAGAAACCTGTAAGTTTAACAAAAATAAGAAAAGGTGACTGAGAACTTCAGCGACTACTGGCCTTTGTGCTTGCTTTCATATATGGTATATTGCTCTCTCTGTCTCTCCCTCTCTCTGTCTCTCTCTCTGTCTCTCTCTCTCCCTCTCTCTGTCTCTCTCTCTGTCTCTGTCTCTCTCTGTCTCCGTCTCTGTCTCTCTCTCTGTCTCTCTCTCTGTCTCTCTCTCTGTCTCTCTCTCTGTCTCTGTCTCTCTCTCTCTCTCTCTCTCTCTCTCTCTCTCTATATATATATATATATATATATATATATATGTTTGTTATGAGAATCATCTCCACAGAATTGAAGACCTTCTCAAGGAAGGTAATTGTAGAAACCTAGGCAATTATTAACAAAATTCATTTGGATGAACTAAATATCTAGAATCTCAAGGGAAATAATAAAAAAAAGAGATAGAAATAGTAATGAAGAGGGGTTATACTATAAATTAGTAATCATCCAAATCATTTTGTCCTTTTTAAAAAGAAAAGTGGATCTTAGTGGAACTTGGAAGATAAGTAAGAATTAGAAACATCTTAGATATCTAATATTCTGAGTTACAGAAATCTAAGAATATGAACTATTAGGGAGAAATTTCCTATTAGACAAGAACTCCTTGTGTTTGTCCTTTGTTTTCAAAGAGGACCATGACATCAGTGAAATGATGACATGACTTGCACTTGACTTTGATTTGAGTGAAGGAGGGCTGTGCAAGGTCATCAGCCTTACTTTGTCCTCCAGAGTCATCAGACAAGAACTCCTAGCAATATTGGAAAGAAGTCTGGCAAAAATCGATTTAGAACAATATCTTGCACTATATATAACATTTAGTTCCAAATGGAACCTCCATTTAAATACATCAAAGTTCACATACAAAAAAAAAGGTTAAAAATGGATATGAGTATCTTTTATAACTAGGCCTTTGGGTGGAATTCTTAAGATAAGAGATAGAGATAATCACAAAACATAAATAAACAATTCCAAACACATGACATTTAAAGGTTTTTGTCAGAATAAAATTGATGCTTCTAGATGAATGGAGACACTCAACTAGAAGAAAAATTTGCATCAAGAATCTCTGATAAGAGATTAATATCTAAGATATATAGGAATATAACATATATGTATATATACATATATGTGTATATGTATGTATGCATGTGTATATACATACACACATATATGTGTGTATATATATATATATATATATATATATATATATATATATATATATATATATATGAAAAATGAAGACCCTTTCCTCAATGGATAAGTAGTAAAAGGATGTGGACAAACTCTCCTCAAAAGAGAAATTGCAAGTTTTTAACAACTTTATGAAAGGTTGCTCCAACTCACAAACAGTAAGTGAAATATAAGTCAAAATAATTTTTAACTTTCACCTTACAGCCAAGAAATTTGAAAGCTAACAAAAGACAGAAAAGTATGTTGGATGGAGTGTGAGAAAACAGGAGGTTTATTCTACTCTTGATGGAGCTGCACATCAGTCCAATCATTCTGGAAAGAATCTTAGAATTATGCTAACAATGTATAAAAATGTTCTTGCCATTGTCCCAGAGATGTGGTCATACTTTTTGACTCATAGCAATGGACACATACTGCTCAAGAAATGAAGACAGAAAGAAAAATATGGCCCAAAATACTCCTAGTGATACTTTCTGTGGTGGCAAAGAACTAGAATCAAAGAAAAGTGCTCATCAAAGGAAGAATGGCTAAAGAAATCCTAGTATGTGAATATAATGAAATGTTGCTATAATAAAAAAGAAAAAAGAAACCTACTGTGAAGAATTCAGAGAAGCATAAAACTTAGTATGTATTAATGCAGAGTGAGGTAAACAAGAATAGGAAATGCCATACACTCGATATTACAGCCATAAAAGTGGAAAGACAAATAAAAGGAAATAACTGAAATCTTTCTATTTAAAATGTGAAGATTTGAGAAAATATACCTTCCTGTCTTTGTTAAATAGCTGGATGACTAGAGTGTGGAATATTGCATGCATTGTCAGTATTGTCATTACGTCGGTTCATTTTATTGAATTGCTTTTTTTCTCTTAACTTTAAAAATTTTTATTGTAAAGGAGAACTTGCTGGATAGGGGATGAGGAGGAGTCGTATTTAGAAATTGATATGGTGTAACAAAAGGCATCAATAAAAAAGAAAAACAGACAGGGCAATCAACTACAATTCCCAGAGTGCACCAGATCTAAGAGACCTACAAATAAGGTGACTTGGAAAAGAAAAATGCCTTGAATTTTTTATTATGAGGTCTGTTCTGTATATAAAATAATGACTAAATTCCAAGTCTTTGCCCACTTTGCCCTGGAGGTGTTTGTTCACAAGCACCTCCAAGCAGACATGCTCACAAAGCTATTATTTTAAATGTAATATCAGCTCATAGCCCTTGGGTGCAATTTCTATACTTAGAATTATTCATCAATTTTGGATATAGGCAAATGACGATGAATAATGCAATATTTAATTCTCACTGGGGACTTGTGAGTTCTTGTTCACCTTGAATCAGCTTACAGGAGAAACCTGCATTTTAAAGATTTGTGTTTTCCCCTTGTGGTGATCATTAGCTGGTTAGATTATACTTTGTCAGGTTTCTCGAATATTTTCTAGGTGGGTTCAGAATGGTGACCTCAAAGGTTCCTTTTGGCTTGTCTATGCCAGCAAGATTAATTCTTCCCATAAGGTTTCTTACTGTCTTGTTTGTATTGGATTTCACATATTCTCTCACTTTTTTTGTATCATCTGCATTACGTTGAAATTAATTTTTAAATAAGAACTAGATATTTTCTTGATCTTACTCTGAAGGTAATGATACTAGAACTATCTGAAGGGCCCTTCCTATTGAATAATCATAATTGTTTCTCAGTGACAGGAGCAACTAAACAGCATTTTATGATGTAATATTTCAGCTATATTATTTCAGATGCAGGAACAGCTGAGTGTCTTTGCTTATGAGAATATTTTGGAATGCAGTTTTTTTAAAAAATTGCTTTATTTGCTTTCAGTGTTCTACAATCACTTCGATATATCTTAGATTTTTTTTCCTTCCCTCTCCTTCCTTCCCTCTCCCTCCCCACTTCCTCCCCAAGACATTGTGAAATCTTATATAAGTTCTACACATGCATTCCTATTAAATACATTTTCACCTTAATCATGTTGCATAGAAGAATTGAAATGGATGGAAGAAACCATAAAGCAAAACAAAACAAAATACAAGAGAAAATAGTCTGCTTCGTTCTGCAGTCCAATTCCATAGTTCTTTCTCTTGATGTGGAACGCATTTTGCCTCAAGAGTTCATTGGAAAATTTTTAGGCCCTTGCATTTCTACGAAGGACTAAGTCTACCAGAAAATTCCTTGCACACTGTGATAGTTACTGTGTAGAAAGTTCTCCTGTTCTGTTCCTTTCACTCAGCATCAGTTCATATAAGTCCTTCCAGGTCTCTCTGAAGTCTTTCTGTTCCTCATAGCACAGTTCCATATAGCACAATTAGTATTCCATTACATTCATAGACCACAACTTGTTCAGTCATTCCCCAATTGATGGACATTCCCTTGATTTCCAGTTCTTGGGCACCACAAAGAAAGCTGTTATAAATATTTTTGTACATGGGGGACCCTTTCTCATTTCTACGATCTCTTTGCGATACAGTCCTAGAAGCGATATTTCTGGGTCAAAGAGTATGCACATTTTTGTAGCCCTTTGGGCATAGTTCCAAATTGCTCTCCAAAATGGTTGGATCCACTCACAGCTATACCAACAATGAATTAGTGTTCCTACTCTCCACATCTTCCTCAACATTTATCATCTTCCTTTTTTGTCATGCTAACCAGTCTTATGAGTGTGATGTGGTACCCCAGAATTGTTTTGATTTGCATCTCTTTAATCAACAGTGATTTAGAATATTTTTTCATATGACTATGGATAGATCACCTCAAAGTCCATTATATAGAGGATTGTTGGAACTCTGAAACCTCCTAAGCAGGGTTTTTTGAAAAAAAGGGTTTCTTTCTGTAATTTCAAAATAAACAGATATTCATTACCTTTTCTTTCAGTAGTTGAAACTTGAGTGAAGTCTGTTTATCCAACATAATTCTTCTTTGTATTTTCCTCATAAAGAAAAGATGTCCATGAATAATTAATACTCACCAAGCAGGGTAATGGAATTTCAAAGTGAGAAGGAATTCCAGAGATCATCTAGTGCAACCCATATCTGAAAAACCCATCAGAAACAAACCTCTGATTCAACCCATTTTCCTCTCTGATATCCTCAACATGTGTGCATCCAGCATTTGCTTGAAATCTCCAATGAGGAGGAACCTACTACTGTTTAAAGCAACTCATTCTGCTTGTGGAACACTGTAGTCATTAGGGATTTTTTTCTGCTCAGCAGAGTTCAATAATATTTCTTTTGTAGCTTCTATCCACTTACAGTAGCTGTGTCATGAAATAGCCCATCAAATATTTGAGAATAGCTGTCATTTCTCCTGCTCTTTCCAGTCTTCTCCTTGATAAGCATATCTGGTTCTTTCCACTAATCCTTAGAGCAAAGCCACTCTATCAGGCTGTGATGCTTGAAGGCTAAAGGGAATTCTGTTCATGCAGATGCAAATAGTGCATATTATTGAAAATCTGACAAGACATTAGGTGGCACAGTGGATAGAGTGCTGGACCAGGAGTCAGGAAGACTCTTCTTTGTGAATTCAAATCTAGCCTTGGATACTTACTAGCTGTGTGAGCCTGGGCAAGTCACTTAACCCTGTTTGCCTCAGTTTCCTCATCTGTCAAATGAACTGGAGAAGGAAATGGAAAACCAATCCAGTTTCTTTGTCAATGAAATGCCAAATGGGCTCACAAAGAGTCAGATATGACTGAAAAATGACAGAATAACAAGAAATAAAACCCTAGACTAGGAATCAAAAGCCTAGAGTTCAAATCCTGTCTCCAAAACTTATTAACTGTATGACTCTGTGCCAGTCACTAATGTCTGTCAGTCTCATTTCTATCATCTGTAAAATGAAGTTAATAATAGCACTTACTTCCAAGTTTGCTGTGAGGATCCAATGAGATAGCATTGCAAACCTTAAAATGCCATATAAATGTCCCTAGCTATTTTTATTTCTGTTTCCATAGCAGCTTAATTTGGTGACCAGATCTAGACTAACTCATGTAATAAGAATTCCTGACTTTTCAGAGTTTGAAGTTAAAGATCATATTGCCTTAGAATCTTTTATTTTAACTGAAAAAACCCTTTGAGGTTATCAACTTTAACTTCCTCATTTTACATTTTTGAGACCCAGGCTGGTAAATTATGTGTTCAATGTGCCAGATAGCAAATGGCAGAGCTGAGACTGAAAGAAATCCAGATTCTCAGATTCCAAATCATGGAACCATGCATGTTTTCACTTCCCTCTTACAAAAGAAGAAACTGAGGCTTAAGAGATTAAGTGCCTTGTTTAGATCAAATATCTATTTAGTGGCAGAATTAGAGAACTATAGTCTCCTGACTCCTGATACAATAGTTGCTGCTTTCCATGTACTTCCAAGACTTATTAGCACAGTGAAAGATATGATGTTAATACTTCATGGGATGCCTAGAAATTCATTGTCTATGGTGGTACAGTATTTTTATTAAGAAGAATGATGCAATTCATTCTTTATTTTTTGGGGGAGAAGCTCACCAAGAAACATCCTCATTACTTCTCAGTGTATTCTTATCTTCCAATGACTCAAGGAGCTTTGGGTTACATATCCTGTAGAGTTGTATTCATTGCAGTTTGCTGAAATTTAAATAATAATGAAAGAAAAAGAAAAAGAAAAGAAAGAAAAAGGAAAAAAAAGAAAAAGAAAAAAATTGCATCCTGGGTCAGGCTGTTATTAAATTGCTCCATTGAACACTATCTGCCAATCATATCTTTGGTTATTTTGTTACAGAGATCATGAAGACCGAAGCCAAAATCACTGCCATCTTCTTTGTGCCATTAAAAAACAACACCAAGAAATGAAGAAAAGGTCTTTATCAATTTAGATTCTTTATATCAACATCAGCAAGATGTCATGTGAATGCACGAATGTCTGTGCTTCCATTATGAAAATCTTTCCTTGTTTCTAACTAAAAGCAAATCAGCTAAAATATGGTCCTCTCTTTTTTACCTTCTTTGCTGTTCCATTTCTAGAGCAAATCATGATCCACCAGGGGTAAATATTTCTGACCAACTCCCAGAAAATGGTATTGTCTTATAGGAACACACCTCAGGCTAATGGTGAATTTAGTGTCTATTTGTGTGCTGATGATGGTCAAGACCTCAAGATTTCTGATGTCCAGTGAGAATTTTTAAAAAAAGAAATTCACTCAGCTTTTCTGGACCCATTGTTTGTCCACACTGGAGTGAGGATGGGAAGATATACTAGGTGCTACTTTGCCTAATGACTGAGATAAATGACTTTCACTCATTTCTCAAATGCAAATAATCCCAAAGTAAGAGCAGTTTTGAAAAATAGGAATGTGTACCTCATTTTAGGGCAGAGGAATGTATCCAAGACACCTGCAGAAAATTTATGCCACTGCTTCTCTGGATGTGAAATTCTTATGAGGTAATTACCCTCTGTGTCAGACATAATCCGGCTCCCATTAGACAAAACTCATTGAGTAAAAATTGAATGGACTTTTTGTCAGGAGGATTCCTAAGGATTGATAGGGCTGTCTCAAGCAGTAATTAGAGGGTGTGTGTGTGTGTGTGTGTGTGTGTGTGTGTGTATGTGTGTACATCTCTCCTCCCTTTGTATACAGCCATCCTTGTTGGGGTCATTCAGGTCTCTCATTAAGCCACTGCTCTTCTGTATCCTAGGCATGTCCAAACCTCCTCCTTGGACTGTCTCCTACCAACACCTTTGGGTTTTGGAGGTGGATGCTGCTTTTAATGCCTTCTTCTTATGGGGCTCTTGCCTTGCCTTGACTCCTTTTCTTTCCACCATAGGCACTATGCCAATAGCTGTCACCAAAATGGATTCTTAAGAGTCACAAAGATGAAAGCAACCCAATAGCACTCCATTAACCACAGTATCTCACTTTGTTCAAGGGTCCTTTCATCCATCAGAGAACTTCCTCCACTGTAATGGAGCTGAAAGCTAATCTTTCAGATGGTATTCTAGACATCTCCCCGTCGATATTCAGTTTCTTTTTTGCTCCTCCTCCCTCCACTCCCCAGCTTTTTTAGGCACTTTCTTCTTTGGCATTTTGATTTATATTTCCCTATGGCAATTATGCTGTAGCCATTTCTGTGTGTTGATTTTATACTTGCCATTAATTATTGCATGAGATGATTTCAGTGTAAAACATATTTCCTCTGTTCCTAAAAGTGTGCTGGGCTCCAATTAAGGGCTTCAGACTTGAAAAAACAAATACTCCAATAAATTTTTGATCTCATTGATGTGGGAATTGCCTCCCACAACACAGATGGCACCAACCTGTGCCTTCCAGTCTGGCCATGTGACTCTTGTATGTGTCCTGCCATAGGCTCATTACAGGAGAGCTACCCAGCACTGCAGGGGCCTTTGTCCAGTTTTCTTGATGTAGCATGCCCACAACTCCCAGAGTAACCATGTTTTCCCTTGTTCTTATCATGTGACCAGTCTATTAATTTGTGTTCTTATATTTCTTTGATGACATTCTTTATATCTTTACATATTAATGCATATTTTCTTGCTTGAATGTCCATTAGTCTGTGGGCACCTACCATATGTTTCCATTTCAATTCTTTGGGATGAATAAAAAAATTTCTTGAACTCTTAGTATGTGGATACGAATAGAGAAGCAGAGAATCCCTTTCCTCAAGAACCTTTCATAATAGAAGCACAGATATTTGTGCATTCACAAGATGTCTTGCTGATGTGCTGTGATGGAAACAATCTAAATTAATAAGGAACTTGTGCTATGTTCATTTTCTGCTTAATAGCTCAAAGACATTGTAATGATTTTGGCATCAGTCTTCGGGATCTCTGCAACAAGGGAGACAAAACATACAGGCGGTTTTAGCGCCATGACCAATTGCCACTTTTATTGTTCATCCTTTGTTTTGATAGAAGACTGATAACATCATGGGATGATGTCTTAACCTGCTTGAGAATTGGATTTAGGTGAGGCAGAGTTGCAAAAATCAGCAGCCTCATTTGTTCATCCTGAGTCATCAAAGCTTAGTGGAAGAATAAGAGTCAAAACAGTCAACTAATGATCACCTGGGACGCAGTGGGTGATTGTGGTGCCTGCAGTGTCTGACTGAGTCTCAGCACTCCACAGCACCTGCTTCAACCCCCTGTATGGTCTTTGGACCAAAATATTCTCATCTGCCCATTCCACCAGGGGAAGTCTTCACATGCTTGGGGTAGACATCCTCCATCACTGACTGGTTTGAGACCTGTTTCAGTCTCATTTCCATGTAGCAACACTGGAAGAATAGTGTAAGGACTTTGGCCTCATGGAGAAGCTTAGGGTCATTAAAAGCACTGAGTAATTTCCCAAAAGCAAACCAGTTCCCTCTCTTCTTCATGTTCAGTTTGGGGCCCATATCATTGTCCATTGGTAAGGGGTCCTTTTCAACCCCTTTTCTACATTACTCTTCCTCTACTTACTCTATGGCCCTTGCCATGCCATCCTACTTGCTTACTGCTCCTCACATACGAAGCAGCACCTATCATCTTTGTGCCCTTGTATTCAGTTTCCCCCATGCCTAGAATGCTCTCTTTTCACCTCTACTTCAGAGAATCTGTGGCATTCTTCAAAACTCAGCCCAACTAGTAGCTCTCTTTTTTTAATTTAATTTTTAATTTATGGAATAAAACAAGCATTTCCACAACATAGTACAATAAAAATGATCGCACATGAAACTGCAAATGTACTATGCACAATTTGCTCTTTCTTTCAAATACACAACAGAATTATCATGTAAATTTCTTTTTTTACTACCCTCCCCCCAATGCTGCACTAGAGATGGCTACAGTTAGACACAGATATATATGTAAAATTATTGTACACATACTTCTATCTATAGTTCTTTCTCTGGATGCTGATAGTCTTTCTTCATATGTCCTGTATAGTTAATTTGAGTATTTATAATAGTGAAAATAACTTATTTGCTCATTATACATTATTAAAACAATATTGCTGTTATCGTATACAGTGTTCTCTTGGTTCTTCTCAGTTTGCTCGTCATTGTTTTGTGCAAGTCTTTCCATGTTTTTCTAAAATCATTGAGCTCATGTTTTTTTTATGGTTTGTTAGTATACCATCACAATCATATACTACAACTTGTTCAACCATTCTGCAATTGATGGGCATCCCTGCAATTTCCAGTTCTTTGCCACCACAAAAAAGAGTTGCTATGAACATTTTTGAACATATAGTTTTTTTCCTGTTTCCCCCCAATTGTCTTTGGAAATAGACCAAGTAAAGGTATTACTATGTCAAAGAGTAAAGAGAGTTTAGTAACTCTTTGGGAAAAATTCCAGATTGCTCTCTGAAATGGTTAGATGAATTCACAATTCTACCAACAATGAATGCGTCTCAGTTTTTTCACATCCCCTCCAACATTTGTCACTTTCTTTCTATCATTTTAGCCAATTTGGTAGGTAGAAAATGATATCTCAAGGTTATTTTAATTCACATTTCTCTAATACATAATTATTTAGAGTATTTTCATATGATGATTAATTGTTTTAATTTTTTCATTGGAAAACTACCTGCTCATATCACTTGACCATTTGTCAAGTGGGAAATGACTCATATTCTTATAGATTTGACAAAGTCCTTCATATTTTAGAGATGAGACCTTTATCTGATAAACTATCTATAATTTTTCTTCCAATTTTCTGCTTTCCTTCTTGGCTACATTTGTTTGATTTATACAAAATCTTTTTAATTTAATGTAATTAAAATTATCCATTTTACCCCTAACTTTGCTCTCTACTTCTTGTTTATTCATAAATTGTTCATCTACCCATAAGTCTGATCAGTAATATATTCCATGTCCTTCCAATTTTCTTGTAAAATCTCTCTTTATATTTAGATCTTGTATCTATTTTAATCTTATCTTGGTAAATGATGTAAGATATTGGTCTATGCCCAGTTTCTACCACACTGCCTTCCAGTTTTCCAACCAATTTTTTTTTTACCAGATAATAAATTCTTATCTCCAAATCTTAAATCTTTACCCTTGTCAAACACAATGTTATCATTATTTTTTGCTGACAATATGATGATATACTTGGAAAATCCCAAAGACTCAATCAAAAAGTCAGTTGAAACAATTAATCATCTTAGAAAAGCAGCAGGATATAAAGTAAATCCACACAAATCATCAGCATTCCTGCATATCACAAGAAGAGGTAGTAAAAAATACTCCAATTTAAAATAATTCTAGATAGCAAAATATTCCTGAAAGTATACCTGCCAAAACCTCCCCAGGAACTACAAAAACAAACTTATAAAAAACTTTTTCTAATTAGTTAATTCTATTTATTTTCAGTGTTCTGCAATCACTACCACATAACTTAAATTATTATTTTTTCCTCCTCCCCGCTCCCTCTCCCTTCCCTCCCCGAGAGGGCATACAATTTTTGTATAGGCTCTACACATACATTCCTATTAAATACATTTTCACTATAGTCACGCTGTGTTGAAGAATTAAAATGAGTAGGAGAAATCATCTGACAAACCAAAATGCAACACACAGGCACACACACACACACACACACACACAAATGATCTGCTACATTCTGTGATTGAATTCCACACCTCTTTCTCTGGATATGGAAAACATTTTGCCTTAGAAGACCATTGGGAATTTTTTTTAAGTCCTTGCATTGCAGTGAAGTTCCAAGTCTACCAGAAAAAACTCTCGCATACTGTGGTCATTGCTGTACACAAAGTTCTCCTGGTTCTGTTCCTTTTGCTCAGCATCAGATCATATAAGTCTTTCCAGGCCTCTCTAAGTCTTCCTGTTCATCATTTCTAATAGCAAAATAGTGTTCTATTATATTCATATACCATAATTTATTCAGCCGTTCCCCAATTGATGGGCATTCTCTTGATTTCCAGTTTTTGGCCACCATAAAGAGTGCTGCTATAAATATTTTTGTACACGTGGGACCCTTTCCCATTTTTATGATCTCTTGGGGATATAGTCCTAGAAGCAATATTGCTGGGTCAAAGGGTATGCACATTTTTGTAGCCCTTTGGGCATAGTTCCAAATTGCTCTCCAGAATGGCTGGATCAGCTCACAGCTCCACCAACAATGAATTAGTGTTCAACTCTCCCACATCTTCTCCAACATTTATCATCTTCCTGTTCTGTCATGTTTGCCAATCTGATAGGTGTGATGTGGTACCTTAGAGTTGTTTTGATTTGCATTTCTCTAATCCAAACGGATTTAGAGCATTTTTTCATAAGACTATTGATATCTTTAATTTCTCCCTCTGAAAATTGCCTGTTCATTTCCTTTGACCATTTATCAATTGAGGAATGATTTGTAGTTTTGTACATTTGACTCAATTTCTATATATTCTTGAAATGAGTCCTTAAACTCCGACATTAGCTGTAAAAATTCTTTCCCAGTTTTCTACATCCCTCCGAATTTTGGTTGCACTGGGTTTGGTTGTGCAAAAACTTTTCAGTTTAATGTAATGAAAATTATCCATCTTGCACTTCACAATGCTTTCTATCTCTTCTTTAGTCAAAAATTCTTCCCTCTCCATAAATCTCATAAATACACTATTCCTTGCTCCACCAATTTGTACATAGTATCAGTCTTTATACCTAGATCATGTACCCATTTTGATTTTATTCTTGTGTACAGTGTCAGGCATTGGTCTATGCCTAGTTTCCACCACACCTCTATCCAGTTTTCCCAGAAATTTTTGTCAAACAGAGAGTTCTTTTCCAAGAAGTTGGGGTCCTTGGGTTTATCAAACAGGAGATTGCTATATTCATTGTCTACTGTGTCTTGAGTACCCAACTTATTCCACTTATCTACCCTTCTGTTTCTTAGCTAGTACCAAGTGGTTTTGATAATTGCTGCTTTATGATACAATTTGAGATCTGGTAGCACTAGGCTACAAAAACTTTTTATACCAATAAATTCAGATGTAAATACTGGGAGAAATATTAATTGTCCATGGATAGGCAAGGCTAATATAATAAAAATGGCAATTTTACTGAAACTACTTTATATATTCAACACCATTGTAAATAAATTACCATTTTTCTACTTAATTAGAAAAAATAATAATGAAATTCATTTAAAAATGAAAAGTCAGGAAGATCAAAATAAATAATGAAAAAGTATAAAGGGAGAAGGTTTATCAGTATCAGATCATAAACTACACTGTAAGTCAGTAATTATCAGCTACTATTTCTATGCAGCTATGTAGTTCAGTAGACTGAATGTTGGGCCTAAAATTGGGTTAAACTGAGTTCAAATCTCACCCTTGACCCTTTATTGGGTAAATCACTTAACATCTGCCTACCTCAGTTTCCTCATCTATAAAAATGTGGGTAATAAGAGCATTTATCATGCAAGAATTATTGTGAGGATCAAATAAGGTAATTTATATAAAGTGCTTTGTAAAACTTGAGGCACTATGTAACTACTAGCTATTTCTTTTACATGAAGTCTTTTTGCTTAGCTATTAGTTTCCCTTTCCCCCAAACCTACTGTATTCATATGTATATGTTCTCTATATATGTAAGTACACACACACACACACACACACACAGTCTCCCTCAGGGAGGTTTCACTTCCATCTTTGTATCTTCAGGACTTAATACAGTGTCTGGCATATAGTCAGAGCTTATCAAATGTTTGTCAATGTATTTGTTGAGTGCAAAATGAGTTGGGGTTGGATTGAAGAGCCTCTCAGGTCCCTTCTAATTCCAAGTCTGTGATCTTGTCGTTGATGGGTCAACTATACAAGATGTTCATTACATCAATCGCAGAACTCCATTACAAATGGTATAGTCTAAGAAGAGTGGGTCAAAGTGTTTGTTGTATCAGGCTGCTGCCTTATTTAGCAGATCTGACTTCTGTGAAGGCATCATTTAGGGGAGATGATTTTATTTGGATAAAAACCATCCCATCCTATGAGGAAAGGCTCAAAGCTAGAGCAGAATCACAGAACTTCTGAGTTGGAAGAGACCTAAGAGGCCACTGAATCCAATTCACACATGAAAAAGAACCCTATTTCCAAAATTCTGGTTGGACCATATGGGAAAGTTAGATTCAGCTGGTTCCTCTTTTAAATTGTACAATTGTCTCTGTAACATAGTACATTTCCCCTACAGTGATATTTTCAGCAATGTGTAAAGGAAATTCCAAATACTAGTTTTTACTTTTCTATACAGGGTGTTGCCAAACTCGTAGTGCGGGTTTAAGTTTTCTGAGCTAAGACTTTTAGGACACTCTGTATTTTGTATTGACAAGTGTGTGTTCATGTTGTTCACCCCTACCAATACACAGAGTAAAATAGATCTATCATTCATTATCTCTTTACTGAGTCCCTATGTGCCTGGAACCACCCTAGGTGCTAGGGATGATAAAAATGAAGGAGTTCCTTCTCTCAAGGACATTGAATTCTAACAGAAAGAACAAATACACATATAAGCATATAGAATAATTATATGCATGATAGATATAAAATAAATATGGAGTTCTTTGGAGCAGTGTCACTACCAATTGGAGGAATCAAGAAATACATTAGATAGGAGGAGTTTCTGGAGTTACAGCTCAAAAAAGTTAGGAATTTAGGAATTTTGAGAAGTGGAAGCTAGGAGAGAGTAGATTTCAGACTTGGGGGATGCCAGGACAAAGACATGGAGAATGCGGGTGATATGCCATGCTTGAAGAATAGAGAGTGGGACAATTCAGACACACTTTAGAGTGATGGAAATACAAAAATGTTAAAAATGCTTTTTTCTAGCCAGGATATAAATAGATTATTTATCAGTTAAGAATGGATATTTCATTTTCCATTAATTCAACCAGAGTGGTTTTCATGAAGACTGTGATAGAAAGTATATTTATATCTTTTTTATATATATAAAAAATGGTTTCCAAGGATTTATTTACTGCCAAGAAAAAGGAAAGAGAATAGGATATATCAATGAGTGTAAACACAGGATGATAGATTTTCAGTAAGAGAGGGCATGAAAGGTAATTTCTTCTAACTCACTCATTTTAAGGAAGTTAGAATCACAGAGGTTAAGTGGATGAACCAAGGTCACAGAGTCACACAAAAGGATTTTAATATATGTTCTTTCATTTTATGGGGCACATTCATGTTCTTAAAAATTCTTAAAGAACTCAGAAATAAAAGTTTTATTTTGTATGTTTTTATATTATATTGAAAAAGAAATTATTCTGGCAGTGTTTACTTAAAACAAAAATTCAAGAGGCAGTATAATGCAGAGAAAAGGTCATTGGGTTTAGAATAAGAAGAGGACTTGAATTAAATCCCAGATGAGACTTGATACTAAGGGCTCCTCATCCAGCTTTGACCCCATATACCAGAGATGACAGTTCTTACATCTGCTGCTTTTATTTTTTGATTTTGTAAGTTGAGAAAGTGATGCTATAAAGTTAGAGTTCTTAGACCTATCCAATACAGCTTAAAATTTCAGAATTTACTTCCTAAGTTTATTTTCCAAACTGTTATGGAAAGCTGGGAAGCTAGGTGGTGCAGTGGATAGAGCACTGGACATAGAATCAGGAAAACATCTCCCTGAGTTAAAATCCAACCTCAGACCCTCACTAGCTGTGTGATCCTGGGCAAGTCACTTAACCCTGTGTGCCTCAGTTTCCTCATTTGTAAAATAAACTGGAGAAGGAAATGGTAAACCATTCCATTCTGGCCAAGAAAACACCCAAAATGGGGTCACAGAGAGTCAGACATGACTGAAAATGATCAAACAATAACAAATGTGTCAGATGTTGTGCTAAGCACTGGAGAAACAAAGATACAAAGAAAACAGTCCTTGATCTCAAGGATCTTACATTCTGAGGGAGCTGGAGACATAATAAATGTATGCATATATGTTCATATGCACACACATACATATATATGCATATAAAAATATGGACATGTATGTATTCCAAAGTAAATCTTGAAGGAAAGGCACTAGGACATAAGGAAAGGTTTCATGTATAAGGTGATAGTTAAGCTAAGTGTAACCCCAGTCAAAAGCTCATTAGCATGGAGCTCTCTCCTCACTGAATGCCCTGCCCCATGTGAGGGATTGGGCAGAGTGAGGACGATGGGCTTTAGAACCGGGATTACATCAATTTTAAAGGAAACAAGTGATTCTAAGAGGCACAGATGAGGCAGGAGGGCCTTCCAGCATGGGGAACAGTGTTGGCAAAGGCACAGAGATGTGTGATGGAATATCTTATGTGAGGAACAGCAAGAATCCAGCCTGATGGACCCCTCACTGAGGAGGGGAAAGTGTTAAATAAGATCGGAAAAGAAGGTTGAAGTGAGGTTGTGAGGGCTTTAAAGACAAAACAGAAGAGTTTATTCTTGATTCCAGAGGCAATAAGGGGGTATTGGAGAGTGCCGTGGTAATCAGACCTAAACTTAGGTAAATCATTTTTAACAGCTGGGAAGAGAAGGGGGAACAAGACTTGAGGCAGTTAGGAAGTCTTTGCAATATCCCAGGATAAAGGTGATGGGGGCCTTAATTGGAGGGGGTGGATGTATGAACAGAGAGAAGGAAAGGGTTGTGAGAGATACTGCAGAGGCAGAAATGGTAAGATCTGGCACCTGACTTGGCTGGCTATGTGGGAGGAGTGAGGTGAGGAGGTTGAAGATGTCAAAATTGTGAACTTGGGTGACCCAAAGGATGGTGGTGACCTCAGCAGACACGACTCTGCTCAGTGCCAGACTCAAGGGCAAGGGGTGCACCACCCATTCTCCTGTGGTGCCCATCTCCCCTCTCCCCTGCTCTCTCCCTTTCTGCAATTGTGTTCCACAAAATACACTGATGCATCAGCTAAGGGTTCAGGCGCTTAGCCTATGGCTCTTTCACATTTCCTGTTTCCTTAAATTCTACTGACATCTTTATCCTCTTAAAATTCTTCATTGACCCCTTTTGGTTCTTTCCCCCTATAGTCTTTACCATCTCAATATCTCTAAATGTGGGACAATTCGTTGGAATTTTTTCTTCTTGTTCTTCTAACTTTTGAGACGTTTGTTAGTTGAACATCATTCCATGTTTTCCTCAACTTCAATATTTTTGCATTTGAAATTCATTAATTTCTTTCTTATTTAAATAGATTTCATCTTGCATTCCGTTCTCTAATCTGCTATTTTAAAATTCTCCAGTAGTAGTTCCAAGTCCTAAATGATATTCCAAGTCCTAAATGATATTCATTTCTAATTGAGTCTTTAAATTTTTTTTTCTTTTGAACCATTCAGGAGTCTCTTGTTATTTACTCCCCTCCATGATCATCTGGTAGTGTATCAGATTCAAAATTTAATCAGTCATTGATTTACCTTTTTTTGTCTCATAATATTTGTTTCAAAAACTGTCTATCCTTTTTGAGTATTTGCTATTCTCCTTTCCTTCTGATTTTAGAATTCTGTTGTTTCATCTGCTTATGATCTAGGCTTTTAATGATGATTTGTCTCTTGGAACCCTTGGTCTTTGAGCTTTTTAAGAAATTCTCCCATCATTTACTTTCTGATTCCCAGGGCTGTTTTGCTTGGCTGTCTCAGATTCCTTATGTTGTAGAATATAACGTTCACTTCTGGATGAGGTGAGGCAGACAAGAGTGTTTGAGGATGGAGCAAGCCGGCTGCAAGATGTAAGGTAGGAGAGAAGATGCAGAATATGACCAGTCAGAGCACAGATGGATGCCCCTACCATGGACCTATCTGTGTACTTTCACGAAGTACCCCCCAGTTACATGACATTGTGGAGCAGAGTTCCCCTTCCCCCTCCATTCCCTTTGCTCACCTCTAGACTGCCTGATATTCGGGGCACTCCAGACCCTACTTGCTCCTCCCCCTTTCTCCTGCTCCCCTTCTCCCCATCCCATCAAAGTTTATTTAGTCCAGACAGAGCTAATTGCTCTGCCTCCTATAGGGGAGCAGGGCATGCTGATGCTCTGTCTCTCACATGGAGTAGAGCCTGCTGGGGCTCTGCCTCCCATGGGGAGCAACTCTGATGAGTGTATCATCCCAGTAAATGCCTTCTGTCTCACAGAATTATTTTCATGACAGACCCTGTGCCCTATGGGCTTATTCCTCATCATTTTGGTGTACCCCAATATTTTCGGGGTACATCTAAGTCTCAACAACCTAAATAACCTTTTGGGGGTACTGACCTCCCCAACTGTTCCTCTTCATTTCTTGTGTAGTCATACATGCAGGACCTTCTCCCCCGCTCCACTTCCACATTCCTCCATTGTGTTGGTTCCTTTTTTTAAAAGCTGAGCTGAATTAGCACCTGCCGCATTTTATAGGGTGATGGAAGGATGAGGAAGTTGTGGGGGGCAAGATCTGTGAAGTCCTGAGGGGTCCCTAATGTAAGCCCCATTATCAACCAGAATGCAGGATGCAGGATTGGATGGTCAGAATCTACCGCATGTATCAGGATGGGAGGAAGTCAAGGAAGGTTGGCACAGTCCCCGAATGGTTGTAATGGGTATCCCTTGATGAGCTCTAGGCACAAGCCTGAGCGTTGGAGGTGCTCCTAAACCTACACAAATGGAGAGAGGTCAGTAACCCCACACAAAAACCCTAAATGCTCACTGAGCACTTTAAGGATGAGAATTCTCTGGGATCAGTTCATAGGGATTTTAGCACACTGTGGTTCTATCTTTTTCATAGATAATAATAACAATAATTATTATTATTTGGGGGCTAAAGGAGTCTGTAGAAAGTGACTAATATGTCATCTGACTGGTTATAACACATGCCAGTACTGATGCAGTGGCAAAAGCAATCCTTTGATCTACCCATTTAGAACATTGAAAAGAAAAGGAAAATACAAAGATAGCCATGAATCCCAAGACCATTTCCACATAACTCTCATTTAAAAAAAGAGTAGATATCAGATATGTGTAAAATCAAGTCAACACGTACTTATGAAGCTCCACGTTCTGCCAAGAGTTGGGGATACAAAGAAAGTCAAAAATACAAGAGTCTTCTACATAAAGCCTTTCCTAGAATCCCTAGCTGCCAGTGTCTTATTCTGCTACCTAAAAATCATCTTATATCAACTTTACATGCATCTATGTATATATAGGATGGCTACTCTTTTAGAACATAAACTCCTTCAGGGAAGGGACTATTTCACTTTTATCTTTTAGCCCCCAGGGTCTAGCATAATACCTGGCACATAGCAGGTGCTTAACAAATGTTTTTTGATCAAAGGATTAATTAACTGGGTTTGTCCTTAAACCAGTGTGGTGGAAAGGTGCCCACAATTGGAGGCATGGGAATTGAGTTTCAATCCTGGTCCTGTTTCCCTGACATTTGCAGCTATAAAATGAGGTGGTTGGAATAGCTGACCTTTCCTCTCTCTTCAAGTTCTAGATCTATGAAGCCTTTCTAATGAATTCAATAAGCATTTTAATGTTATTTACAATGTTCAAGGTACCGTCAGAATTGCTTGCAAGTCTGGTAGGCCCTTGTAGCTTATGCTCTATGAAGCCGGTGAGAATTCAGGGCTCCTTCTTTGTCAAGATAAATGGTTAACATAGCACTTTGATGGTAGAGAAAAAACTTCTCCTGTTGAGTTCACCCCTTGGGTTGCCTTTGGTCTCTTTTTTGGTATATCAGTCATAGTTGTTTGGTATAGTAGGCATCTTTGTAAGAATCTCGATCCCTTATGCATTTGACCATGATGCTATGCAAATCCACAATATCTCACAGACCAGGCAAGTGCTTCATTCATCTTGCTCTTTATTGTCAAGAGCGACCAGTCCTGAGGCAAGATCCATACAATGATTGGATGAAATAAAGTTAGCCAAAGGAGGGTCAAGAATCATCATTCATCCCTAATAAGGAAGAACTGTGGCTTGGAAATCACTGAAATTGTCCAATCGGTCAAGCATTTCAAAAAGATTGGCAATCTCCATCTTGCTTTCATATTCAGCCAAACCACTTAATCCTATATAATCTCACCCACCAACTCCCAAGACAACATTCTCTTATTGAAGGTTAGAATGGCATGCCTTCTCTGTTTTGAGTTGCACATTTGAAGTAACATATATATACTTCAGAAATAACAGCTGGAGGATTGATAATGAAGGATCCTGGTGATACTACTTGCGCTACATTTGAAGGGCTATCAGGAGAGTGGTTAACTACCAGATTTAACACCAAGGCCTTCAGCAAGCAATAAGAAGTGTGATCTCAAGTCAATTTTAAAAGACAAATTCAATAGGAGCTGAGTATAGAGATCCTGGAGCTATGGAGCACAAGACTGTCAGCACCCTCTAAATTTTGGTGCCTTGGGGAAAAGCCATGATCGCTCTGCTTTAGTTACAGCTTTAATAACTAGTGTTTGCCCCAGAAGCATCCATTTCTTGGTTGGGATTTTTTTCATCATCGTTAGTATTAAAGGTCACAAACTGTAATCTGAGGTGAGTTATTTTTTAAATTTACATATCTGAAGAAATAATTGTGCTAGTTATTTGTAATTAATTCTAACACAATAGAATGCCAGACTAGAAGTTGTAAGCTCCATTTCAAATAATTACTAGTTGTGTGATCCTGGGTTATTCATTTCTAGGAGACTCAATTTTCCCACCTGTAAAAAGACAATTCTCTAAGGTTCCTTCCAACATTCTGATTCTATGGGTGCCCTTTTGAGGCCTCTATCAATATAAGCCTTCATCACCCCTCACCAGAGTTATCACAATAGTCTCCTAACTGGTCTCCCTGCTTCACCTCTGATATTCCTCTACTTGATCATAATCTCTTATCATTCTATATCTCTTTATGCTTCACCTCTCCAAAATTTATTCTTTGCCCTTATCAGTGCCTTTGATTCCTCCCTTAAGCCATTACCTCTCTTCTCATTTCACTTTCTTCCTTCCCTGATTTCAATTCCGTAATTGCCAATTCCTCTCCTTTTGAATCCCTTGCCCCTTTGTCCTATCACTGCTTATTGCTTGCCAAGCCTCAGACCTAGATCACTCCCATAATTTGCTCACACAGTGCTTGTTTATCTGCCACTGAAAAACTATTGGGGGAAGTTATACAACTATGCTTACTAGATACACTATTAAATTCATGTTATATCTCTTCAACTGGGCTTTTCCTACAGCAAGGCAATCCTTTATTTTTGGTAATTAGTTGCCTCTCTCTACATTCCCAGAAATTAATCCAAACCTTCTATTCTTTCCTCAAGCATTCCATATCTTTCCCTTCCATTTTCTTTCAGCTGAGAGCCTCACCTCTTACTTAACTGAAAACATTGATATTCTTTGTGAACTCTCCTTTCTCCCCTTCTCTTTATTTCTTCCTTTCCTCCAGTCTCTGATCACAAAGTGAGTCTTATTTTCTGCAAGCCCAATACTTTTACACTTGCCCTTGACTTGTACTGGTAAATGTTTTACAAATACCTTTCTGAAAAAAATATGCATCCAATACTTTAAAATTTATTCTGTATTTCTCCACTTTCCTAAGTCTAGACCATCAACAAAGCAATAAAGCAAGCTTTATTTGTAGAGTAATTTCTGCAGTGTAAATACAACATTTTAATCATTTGCTCCCACTAGCTGGTAGTTGCTGAGTCTAGCACATCACTGCCTTGATCCCATATTCTCCCATCTTGTCCAGCAGATTACTCACTCAATAATCTCCCCTCTCTATTTTTTTTCTTTTTTTAGCATTCATTTAAAATTTTTTTTGAGTTCCAAAATCTTTCCCCCTCCAACCCCTCTCCAAATCATTGAGAAGGCAAGCAATATGATACCCATTATACAGTAAAGTCATGTGAAAAGTATTTCCACATTAGCCTTGGTGCAAAAAATGTGAGAAGTTGTTTCAGGCTCTATTGAGTTCATTAGGTCTCTCCCTGGGAGTGGACAGCATCTTTTCATAATGAGTCCTTTGGAATTGTCATGGATTGTTGTCTTGATCAGAGTAACTATCTCTTCATTATCCTGCAGGTAAGAATTTGGTTCCTAAGAGATTTTGATATGCTCACATTTGATATAACTCACAGCATTGTGCTATTGTTGAAAGAATGTGGAATATACAAGAAGGATTACCTACATATGATGGGGTTCTCTAGATGTTCCTGTTTGCAGAGGACATAATGCTTGTTGCATTAAGTCCTGGAACATGGCAAAAAACCCTCCCTGTTATCCAAAAGAGCTTAGAGTTGCATTTATACCTATTTAATTTCCTTTTATTAGATGCAGTCCAGTGCTCTAGCTTTCCAAGATCTTTTTGGATCCTAACTCAGTTACCCAGTAAAAATACCTCCTAACTTTTTGTTATCTGGAAATTTGATTGGCATACTACTTATACCACCAAGTCACTGGTAAACACATTAAATAGTACAGGGCCAAATATAGTTAACTAGCATACTCCACTATAGATGTTCTGTTACACCAACATCAAAACATTAAAAACCATAATTTGAGCATGGCCAATCCACCATATCTGAATCCATTAAACAGCATTATCATTTGGTCCAAACTTCTCTACGTTCTACACAAAAGGTATAAGATCCCTTATCAAAGTTTGTGCTGAAATCTAGGTAAATTGCATGTATAGCATTTCCCTATCAACTTACAAATGTGGTCAAAAAAGGAAATAAGGTTAGTCTAATATGACCTGTCATTGATAAATCAATGGTGTTTCTTTGTCATTACCACTTCCCTTTGTAAATGTTTCCCAATTTTCTCTGTAATGATTCATTACAGAATTCCCCTCCAGTTGAAGTCAAACTCACTGTCATACAGTTGCAGATTGTTCTCTTCATTTTTGGGATAATCAGAACATATTTTGCTTCTTTACTGAGATAATGTAAATTAATGTGAATTTTCAATCTGGTGTTCTATAGGTAAAATATTATTCACAAATGTGATGATTTTGTTTCTTTTAAGTCTATGCATCTTCTTTAAATTTTTCTTACATTGTTGTTAATGTTATACAATATTTCTAGAAGTACACCAAATAATAATGACAATGGATGTCCTTGATTTGCCCAGATCTTCTCTTCTTTTATCAAAGAATTAACCTCAATGTTTCATAATTTGTTTGCAAAAATAGCAAAAGATTGTATCTTATTTTACTATGCTTTTGTGAAATGGATATATTACCAACAGACATTATACTAAAATAAAAATTGATAAAAATTCATTTATAAATCTATTTTTGAGGTTTTTTCATTTGCAACTCCTTTTATGATTTGTTCAATTTCTTTTTATCTTCTGAGATTATGTTGCTAACTTCTTCATTTCTAGTTCTAATACTGTGGGTATGTTCTGTATTTGAAATATTTATTAAATTGATTTGCTATTTTTGCTGGTATCTAGCTGGCTAAATATTTTCTTTTATTTTTGTTTATTTATTGTGATTTCTTTTATTTTTGACATTGACAATTAGATTTTCCTATCCTTTAAAAAACCAGATTAGCGAAAGGTCTATTATATTAGTTCTATTAAAAAATAAAACTATTCCTAGTATTATTGCTATTTACTGATTCATGTTGCATCATCTTTCAGTTATCTTTTCTTGTATTTTCATATTTTACAATTTTGGGTATCTATATTCAGTGTTTTAATGTGTTTCTGTTTCCGTTTTTTTTAGTTCGATCCCCAATTCACTGATCTTTTCTTTCTTTTGTGTATAAGAGTCTTTATAGAATTAAATTTTTAGAAAGAATGCTTTTTACTATGACCCAAAGTTTTGGGTTATTGTCCTTTTCTTGTCATTTTCTTGGAGGAAATTAGCTATTGTTGCTATGATTTGTTCTGTGATGTACCACATTTTTAGAATTAAATTACTTAGTTTTAAGTTTGCATAATTTTTTCAAATGCCTTATAATTATTATTGCAATTTGTTCAGTAATCAATATATTTAGCATATCTGCTTTTTAAAATTTTCATGCCCTCTTCCTGGTCAAGTTTCAAGAATACAAGCCTGGGGCTCCTGGAAGGTTTTTTTCTCTTAATCTCTAAGGGAGAGTTTATTATTGTTTCTCTCTAGCTTTTTTTTAACTTCTTACTTTTAGTACATTTTTAGGATTTTGCGGGAATATTTGAAGATTTTCCCCTAGCCATTCAAGTCAATATCTAATATTTTCTTCCTAGCTTTCGTTAGATGTGTTCCATTCCTAGTCAGGAATCTGCCAGGTCCTTATTTTAAGGCATCCATCCAAATCTATTTTCAGGCACCACTTCCTAACTCAGCTGTTCGCTTCCCAAATCACATTTCCCATCCTTCATCCCTTTCCTTCAGGGAAGAACAGTAGGGAAACCATAGCCTATGTCCTCTGTGATCTTCAGTTTCTTTATTTTATAATCTTCAGCAACACTTTTTGGGTTCCTCTTAGAATATCTTTGTGCTTACACGAATTCCTAAAAATGGGTTACCATCATCTGTTTTGTTAAGGTTGGGGGAGAGTTGTTTGTTATCATGTCATCAGCAAAACTAGTGAATACTTGGCCATCGCAGAAATACAAACATTGTATTATCAATGCAAGTCACAACCAAACTTTTCCTTCTCTCAGTTCTCACCAGTTGCTTATACCCCCTTTATTACCTTTTCCATGCATCTACTCCCATTGATCTTTTTTTAAATCATCCCTTTGCTTCTTGATAACCATACCCAATTTCTTTTCTTTTATCTCAACAACTATTGGAAAATCACATCCAAATTCCTTTTCATTCTTTCACTAAATTCTCATCTCATTATATCAGTTTGCTCTGTGTATCCTTCTTTTACCTGACTTAGTTAGCTAATCAATTTTAGCTTTTGTCTTTTTCTTCATTTTCCTCTTTCAAGTAAGTCTTCCTTTCCTCCTTCAACTTTTCCTCAAATTCTTCTCACCAAAAGTCAATCTCTGTGTTTTGTCATAAGTCCAAAATATTATATTCATAAATTCCTTCCACTTTGAATGCTGCTCAAGTCTGTATTTTCTCCAATTTCAGAACCTAGGTGACACAGTGAATAGAATGCTGGACCTGCAGTAAGAAAATCTGAGTTTAAATCCCACCTTAAGTACTTCTTAGCTATGTGACCTTGGGAAAGTCATTTAACCTCTGACTGCCTCAGTCTACTTATTCGTAAAGAAGAGTTAATAATAGCATCTATCTCCCAGAGTTGTGAGGATCAAATGAAATAGTATTTTCAAAGCACTTAGCGTAGTGTCTGGCACATGGAAAGTACTTTAAATATGTTAAGTTCCTTTTTTTCTGACACCCTTATTCTAGGGATGGTATGATAGCCCTTTCACAGTGGGGTGGATATCATAAGTAAAAGAGCCATGGGGATGATCATTTTTTTTACTGCTTCTGTAAAAATATGTGGATGATGAAGCTAGATGCAAATAATAAGCTAAAAATGGATTCTTTTGTCCTGAGCCCTTAAGGAAGGTTAAGTATAAGGGTGCTTCAAGGGCTTGTAGAGATTGTAGTTAAAAATGGTGCAAAAAATACATGGAAAATATATATATATATATATATATATATATATATATATATATATATATATGTTGCACGTGAAACCTGACCTGTACTGTAACATCAAACATGTGTGTGCCAACAAGAACTCTACTTGAGTTACTAAGACTACAACTGCAGTATGTCAAATACACGCATACACACAGATATTTTAAAAGGTATAGTTATCAAACCCCATCAATGACTGACTAACATCAGAAAATAGGAAACATCGAGCAGCTAAGGAGAAAACAAGTCAAAACTTTTTGATCAGGAAATAATGGATTCGCAGTTGAGTTTCAAAAGCAGCTAAGAAAATAATGTACATTTTTCCTATATGTAATAATAATCCAAGTCTTTTGCTTTGTATATGATCATCCCATTATAGTAAGACTGTGAGGTCATTAAGGAAATTAACATATTCCAGGTGTGTTCCTTCTACTGGCCAAATGCCTCAGAACTAGAAAAACCATGATCTACTTCAGCTGTGGGATTTACGATACAGTGTTAAATTCTGGATAAGGAGACCTCCTCCTCCTTTCCTCCAGCCCCATTAATTAATTTGAAGGATGAGATTTCAGCCAATCACCTTTAGAGTCTCATGGATCCATTTTGTAGAAAACTGAGAATTTTTCAACACTGTAACCGCATTATTAAAGGGAAGGTAATTAGCAAAGTTGTCTTTAAAGGGCTAATTTAAAAACTGTTGGCAAGTACGTCATCAGGAAAGTTCATTTAGTAGAAGCCAGATTTCATTTAGTTACTTCTTGTAGACTTTTGACTAATGACTATGTAATCAGTAGATTCCATTAGAAAATTAAATGGTCTTTTTGATATAATATGTCATATAGCTAAATAATGTTAGATTTCTGGCCTGCCACACTTTCCTGTTAGTTGCTAGAATGTCTACTTAGTTACAGCTTTTACAACTCCTACAATTCTGATGAATAAGTAAAAAGTGGCGAATAGTTGTAATAGAACTGATCTATATCTTTTTCCTAGATCTTTATTCTTTGATGCTAATCCATGTTTTATTTTTTCTTTTTTTATCCTACTTTATGGACCTAGTTCACAAACCTTACCTTGTCTGTTCAGAATATTTCTGTTCATCCAATCAATCAAGCAGAATTTTTTAAGAGCCCTGGGGTTACAGAGAAAAGGCATAAGCAACCCCTACCCTCAGGGAGCTCATATTCTAGTGATGGGGAAGGAGACAATTTTTAGGTACATATGGATATATGGAAGGTCATCTTAGAGAAGACTACAGCAGATAGGAGAGGGAATAGGAAAGACCTTCTCCTGCAGAAGCACCTGCTGGATATTAGACACAATTGACAAAATGAAACAGCCGTAAGGAGTTGACATTCTTCTTGGGGTGACAGTAAGTGAAGAACAACCTGTAAACAGACAAGTAAACATGAAGTACACACATGGTAATTTGTGGGAAGGGTGAGGATGTGAATCAGTGGCTGGAGAGAGTATCAGACAAGGCTTGATCTTGAACTGACTTGTGAAGGAAACCAAGGATTCTAAACTGATGTGTTTTGAAGCAGGTCCAGTAAACAGTGGTGTCACTGTGGAAAGAACCCAACAATCATCCGAAGGAGGATGTTATTTTTATGTAAGCACAATTTGTTCATGAGGCAGTCAATGTCTCAGTCCTTGTCAGCTTCTCAAGTTGTCTTACTTCCACATCTGAAATCATTTTCACGATGAATAGCATTCAGAGCTTGTCTTCCTTCCTTGTTTGTTTTTAAGAAGTTTTGATGTCTTTTAGTTTTCATTGCATAGTCATTTCTTGATAGCTTACTTTGCCATTTTTATGGTGATTTCTAGATTCCTCCCTGGTAATAAAGAAAAAAAACATTTAAGTGCAACTGGTCCACAGTAAAGTCAAGTTTGATGGTGTATTCAGCACTCTGGACACAAACTCCTCATTCCTTTAACTCTAAACAGGGTTACATTGTATATTATGCACATATATGTTATATCCATATTATGTATATCTATATGTATATATAGATATAGATATACACATATATATTATCATTTGTTCTTCACTGGGGGCCAAGATGAATAACTTCACTAAACTTGATTCTAGTTGTATTTTTAAAATTTTTATTATTTTGAACTTGACAAACATCAATGTAAATATGTCCTTATATATAGAACAGCAAAGGAGGATTACATTTTGGTACTGAAAATCTCTATTATGTACAGTTTCTTTATTTTTAAAAGTATATGTTGAGATTGTCTGTGCCCTCACCTGAATTTCCGCCTAATTTTATCTATTCTTTTGAAAATATTTCTTTGATACTCTTTTCCTTTTTCTTCTTATTTTTGGTAGGTGTTACTCACTGTATCCCCCAAATCCTTCTACCCATAACTCTACCTCACCCTCATCTTCAAAATGTCTCAGTTTGTTAGAGGCAACACCCATTCAATGACTAAGGGTAGGTAAAAAGAAATAGGCAAAGAATAACCTCTTCTAGCTAGTAAAAAAAAATCAGTCGGGCAGAGGAAGATTTCTAGTGTTTCTGGACAAAACAGAAACAATGACTATTTTTACTCACCTCTGAGTCATCAGAGCCCAACCAATGACCACACGAGGCTTAAACTGGGACCCATTTTCTAGACAATACAAAGATTGAAGGAGCTCTTCCTTTGGGAGTAAGGTAGTTTAGCTCAATCAAGAGAGTCCCAAATCTCACCCAAAGGGAAAATCCCTCAAAGTCTGTTGTTGTTGGTTAGTAGTTTTTCAGTTGTATCCAACTCTTTGTGACCCCATATGGGGTTTTCTTGACAAAAGAAGGTTTGTCATTTCCTTTTCCAGCTCATTTTACAGATGAGGAACTGAGGCAAACAAGGGTAAGTGACTTGCCCCGGTTCACATAGCTACTAAGTGTCTGAGGCCAGATTGGAACTCAGGAAGAGGAGTTTTTCTGACTCCTGTCTGGAGCACAGTTTTTACTATGCCAGCTAGGTACGCTCTAGTGTAGCAAGCTGAAAAAAAGTGATGATACAAGTTCTACTTCCCACAGAAGTTTTCCCTTCATGGCCCTGAAGAGATATTGGATTCCTCTCCATTTTCTCTCCTAATACTGGAAACTAAAGGAGCCTAAAGAGACCAAAGAGATGAGATCTCTTTTCTTCCCCACTCTTGCCAAAGTTGCTCTCCACCAATGATGAGAGATTCACACAACCAGTCCTTTAAGCTGAGGTTATACATAGCTAAACTCTGGGTCTTTTACATTTGGTACAAAAATCTGGGTAACGAAAATATTTAGGTAAAAGAAACAAGTAGAGAATGTAACAGTGGACAGACACAGGAAGAGGAAACTGGGGGGAGAGTAAACCTTTTGTAACTTTCCATCAGTCTTTCAGGAGTTGGGTAATGAACAAGAGCTTCAGTCTCTGTTCTGAAATGTCTACAAGGGTTGGATGATCTGGTTTGCCGTCTCCCTCTTGTACCACTGCTCAGCTCTACTTTCAGTTTTTCCTCTCATCTGCCACATCTGTGTGATCAATTCATTCCTGCTTGGCTCATTAAGTTGGAGGAAGAGTTGGGAATGCCATCTTCACATTCCTTCCTCTCAAGCTGTTTTGTTATGTCTCTTCCAGGTGTAACCCAAATTCCTCTTCTAGCATAAATTCACAGTAGTTCTATCACTCCCAGTTGCTTCCTTGGAAGTACAAATAGAAGAATTAAAATTAAAAAAGTAAATTAAAAATATTTAATGCCTAATGACAGCACTAGGCAGGCAACAAAAACTAGCAGACAGGCTCCCTTTTGAAAGACTTTCATAATCAAAGAGCCTTCAAGGCAGGTACTGGTTGAATTGAAGTGCAGTTTTTTTCTGGCCTAGGGAATAGCCTGCAGAAGCCATCTGGGGATAATCGTTATGTGCTTTATTTAATCTAACAAAATTGTGGTCTAATGGTTTAGTCCACCGAAAAGAGCGTGTTCAAGAATTCAACATTGCTGGAACCACGGCATTAACACAGTGAAATCTGTTACAATTACCCAGATATCTTATTCATTGGTTTAAAAAAATTGATAATAACATATTTCAATAAACCCCAACATGCTGTATATTTAAAATCTCTAAATTATGTACTATGAATCTTCACCCCGCCATATAGAAATTTATTGTAGAAATCAATATGGTAAGAACATGAGGAATGTATCATCCCCATTATCCTGTCTGCTATAGGAATTGTCCCAAAGATGCTATAAGGGAGAATTTGGAAGATGAGCTTCCATCCTAATATTTTTATTCTACTATAAAAAGGTCATTTTGTCAACTTTTGCAATAGTTATGGATTATTGACTATAACAGAATAACAGCAGGGGAGCCACTTATCCCAGGGTCATTTCTTTTTAAAACTGCATTAGAAAAATGAGATGAGCAAAATTAATGATGTCAAAAATAGTAACTAATAATAGTATCCTGTTTAGCTAGTCCTAAAACCATTCCTGTCTCTCCTGGATAAAAGAAAGTCTGGTTTCTAAGTCAAAAAGAGTCTACCAAAGATATTGTATTAATCACTTGAAGTGCATGGATGACATCAAGTCATGCACCTCACCCCCAAGACAAATAAACAAAACCTTAAACTGTCTCTTCAATGCATGGAAATTTTCCCCAATGATAACTATATGTAAAAAATTACTTTGCAGAGAAGTTTCTTTCATAAAGGTTTCATATCCAAGATATAATGACTTCATTTAAATTTATGTGATTCTCAAATAGATAAATGATCAAAGGATATGAACAAGACACGTTAAGCCCTTTTCTGGGGGCCATTGGCCCTGAAAAAGAGAAGGGAAGGAAATCATTCCTCTATTTCCCTTTCAGTTTGTGCTCCATCCTTATCACTCTCCTCCTCCTCACCTCTAAAGAGAACTCTCTTTATCTTTTTCAATGTAATTCAAAAAAGAGTAGCCCTGGAACAGGTGGCTCTCCTTCCACTGTCTTCTGTGATGAGCCTTTTTTCTGGATTTTGCACTATTTATAATTAAATAAACCTATTGGGATATAAGCTGATTTTCTATTGACTCACTGAAAGCCTCTTTAGGACAGCTGGAGTGGCACATAGGATAATGGTGCTGATGCATACCTGTGTTCTTCCCACATCATTTTGATTTGTTCTACTAGGTCTCAATATTTTCAGAGTTTTTTATTACAAACAAATCAGAAGTTACTGATATTTAGTATAGCCATACCTGTGTCTGGGAGACAATGAGCCCTAGCTCTGGCTGTGTTCAAGTATAGTTTATTATATTATCAAGGATATTTTGATGTCTATATATAGGAGGGAGGAGAATAAGTATTTACAGAGAATCTACTATGTGCCATGCATTGTGCTAAGTACTTTTGCAATACTATATAGACCCTCATGACTCTGCAACATAGGTGCTATGATTATCCTAGTTTTTTACAATTGAGGAAACTGAGGCATTTTCCCAGGGTCACACAGTAAATGTCTGAAGCCAAATTTGAACTCAGTTCTTTCTGATTCCAGACCCAGTGCTCTACCCATTGCTCCACGAATTGTATCCTAGATTTGTAGGATGGGAATTTGTCACTCTTAGTTTGTACTTCATCTTCATTTCCAGTTTGGGCCAATATTAAACACCTCATAGCAGTTGTGAGACTTTCTGGACCTAGTATGGTCCAAACTCACACTGTAGATGAATCCAAAGGGTTTGCAAAATGCTCCATAGAGATCAAGAGTACTCCACGGATAGCACATATCTTAGAGGTCATAAAGGAAGAGAATAACACAAGGAGATGATAGAAAGAAAAGAAGGGGCAGAAACATTTAAATTCAGACCATGTAAAATGAAGGAAGTTAGATTAGATTGTCTCCCAGGTCTCTTCTATGTCTATATGCTTTAGACACTAAGAGCCAAAGAATATAGATCATGGAATTGAGCAGAACAAAAAACTGTTATGTGAAACATGTTTTCATTTATTTGTGATTTAATTTTTTTAAGCAACAAACTCCTATCACCTAACTCCCCAAATCACCAGAAATTCTGGAAGAAAAAAAATCCCATACCTGTATTTATTTCAATTGACCTGGTCAATGTTTTAATCATCTTAATTGCTTACTTTTCCAAAGTCTTACGGAATCAATTATGCCATCAGTTTTAGGGCTAATGGGCACCCATTAGCAACACTGACCTGTTGCTAATGACCTGAACTGTATTGTATTATTTGTGTACAATGCCACTGGGGCTCTGTCCTCACACCTAATTCCCCTCCTAATTGCCATCATCAATCAGGTTTGGCTAAGATGTCAATTGGAAGAATTTCTTCTTCAATGAGGTGAAACTTGTTACTAGCAATAGTAAGAAATGGGAAAATATGGGTCAATATTTGTATTCTCAAGGACCAAAAGTATCATATATGTATCTCACAAACATATTTTTAAAGAAGTCAACCCTGCCATGTGGAGTTAAATTCAGATCACTGGTTGGGAATGTTTGATGAGTTATTGATCCCTGCATGGATGTGGATTTCATTTAAACACTTTTTCTTTCTTTTCTTTTATGGTGATTGTTTAGATGATGATGATAATGGCCATGAAGCGCTGCTCATGACTGTAGAAGGAATTACATTTTTTCTCCTTAGAATTTGTTTAATCTGCTCTTTTGGGGAATTAGAGACTAGACTGTGACTCCAGCACTTTCAGTAAACTTTTCACCCCAAAGGCATATGTAGTTTGCATTCGAAGGGATTATTAACATGTGTGTGTATAATACACATAATGTGTATTAATGTGTTGTGTCCAGATTGACTCATTAGCCAACATTTACATGAACTAAGAATCAGGGTAGCATGAAGGATAGTGAATTGACTTCTAAGTTAGGAAGACTTGGGTTCAAGTCCTGTTTTGGACAAAACTGAGTGTGTTATTCTGAGCATCATTTAACTTTTTAGTACTCCAGGCAACTCTAGGATTGTAAGTTTCAGAGGTGCCAACCTGAGCTGACAGAGTTTATTTCCACACCTGAATCAAGCATAACCTATATAATGAAAACACAGAAGTAGTCCCTATCCCTTGTGGAAACCAGAATCAGAACCAAAACAAAAAATGTTAGGAACTAGAGTGGGTTTATTGAGTTCCCCAACAAGGGAGCCCCACCCATATGGGCAGAAGAGAAAAAAGGACAAAGCTTATATAGGTTTCAATTTAGGTAGGAGGTGAATTAGATATGGGGCACCTCAGGTGTGGAAAAGACTGTCCTGGGGGCTTGTGGAGTAGGAATAGGTGATGGGATGTTTCCTGATTAGGGCCAGTAACAGGAAAGGTTTTTCTTCAGGTTAGCTATCTTTTGTAACTCTGTCATAACAGACAGGACTGTCCTTACTCTTTCAGCAATAATGACAATCTCAGACAGGGTTGTGACATATAGAGAATTGGGTGAGATGGAGTTTTATTATTATTCAGTTGTGTTTGATTCTTTGTCATCTCATTCGGGGTTTTCTTGGCAAAGATACTGGAGAAGTTTGCCATTTCCTTCTTCAGCTCATTTTATAGATGAGGAGACTGAGACAAAGGGGTTAAGTGACTTGCCCAGGGTCATATGGCTAGTAAATGTCTGAGCCTGGATTTGAACTCAGCAGTCTTCCTGATTCTAGGCTCTGTACTCTATTCATTACACTATCTAGCTGCCTGAGACAGAGGCACTACATGGAGTTGCTTAACTTTCTCTGCTACCCACAGCCTATGTATATAAGAAAAAGTAGATAAAAACTAATCCACCTCTTCTAGAAAGCAAGAAAACTACCTAATTATTTAAGAAAAAAGCAAAACAATGACCACTTCAGTCAACTATTTGTATAATTAGTAAAATCTTGGGTCCTAAATTTTATGGATAATGCCCTCAATTTTCCATTTCAAGTTGTAATTGTATATACAGGTTTGATGTACCTCAAGTCCTTCTCTCTCTGTCATGGTATCTTTTATCATACAAATCACCATTAGCAAAAGGCTAAAACCCACAGCTGCTACGCATCTCTCCATTTTTCTTTACTTCACTTGCAATTTCGTTTCTTTGGATATGATGATGTTTCATGATTTACCACCATATAGCATCCCTAGGATGATATTGGCTATTCAAAAAAAGAGGTATGATGGCAAGGCACAGTTTGGGATGATTGAAAGTGCTGTAAAAATGTCCCAAAATCTGTTTTCTTCTTCCAATAAAGATCATATATTTGGAGTTAAAAGGTCCCTTAGAGGCTGTCCAGCCAGATGCCCTTATTTTACAGATGAGGAAATTAAGGCCCAGAGAAGTTCATAGACTCATGCATTTAAGAGCCTTCTCTTGCAAGCCACTCATTTTATAGATGAAGAAACAGATTCCTACTATTGTTAAATGACTTGCCCAAGAGCACACAGGTAACAAGGGCAGAATTTGAAGCTAGTGCCTGTGACTCTTGGGCTAACACTCTTTCCACTGTACTGCGTTGCCACTCAGTTGTGCTGCTAGATCATTTTTATCTGCACCATCTGTCCAAATACTTGTAGTGAGAAGTTAACCAAAGTATTGTCCACCCAGCCACACATTATATGCCAATTACACAATATACATTAAACCTACTTGTTTTTTCTGCAAATATATATTCCTAGGATAATATTTTAAAAGGTCATAGGCCTCAAAGAAGTTTGGCAGTATACAAAGACTTAGTAAAATATACAAGTAGTATAATGTCTCTGGATCTCATTTCTATCAAGAATGCCCATGTGAAATCAGATTAGTTCCTCTTTAGTTTATTAGTCAGTTGGGCATTGGACAGAGAGCTCCCATTTACACAGCAATTAAATTAAAATCTGTAGATCTAACACATTTGCTTACCACCCTCTAACCCATTTTCTGCTTCTTCTGCCACCATCACTGCAGAAGCAAAAGAAAGTCACATAGAAGTGAAAATTGTTTCACGTTTTTCTTTTTTTTTTTTTGTGAGCTTCCATAGCCAAAGCATTTATCAAATGGTCCACTTGCTTTTAGCCTTCCTGTACTTAGAGTGGTTCTTGGATAGCTTGTCACAAACACCACACTCAAAGGTTTTCAGCCGCTCAGAATGTGTCTTTCGCTGATATCATCTATCTCCACATTATGAGCCTTCAGAGGAAGATTCTGTAGACTCCAAATGCATCAGACACAATGTTTTATTTTCCTTCTCTCTATATTGGCATAGAAAGTTGTTTAAAATCCTGCAAAGGCTGAAGCAAAACAGACAAAATACCCACATTATTAATTTCATTTTCCTTTAAAGATATATGGATAATTTTCTGTACTATAGACAGATACTGAGATCCTACGCACAGTAAACTGTTTCTTGCCTTATGAGAGGATTACAGCAAAAATGTGCTTTTCAACTTTCTTTGTGGTCTGCACCCCTTTGACAGTCTGCTGAAACCTATAGACCCCTTCTTAGAATCTTGACTTTAAGCTGGGGGTGTCAGAGGGGGGAGAAAATATATAAGATCACAAACAAATTTTATTGAAATAAAGATGCAGCTTTTATTCCATTGAAATTGACAGATTTCCTGAATTCTATCCAGAAGGTGTTAAAAACCTCTAAACCAGACGATGTCCTTAAAAGTTGTAAAATGTATTTCTATTCAATCAGAACTAGACCCTGGCAAACTCAGCTTCACTTTTGTTGTTATATTTCATATATTCATGTTCATATTCATTCACGTGTGTGTATGTATATATATATATATATGTACACACATATATATATATACATGTATATAGAGATAGAGATAGATATAGATCTATATTCCATCTATAAACTGATGGAATAAAATAAACATTTCCATAACAAAGCACAATTAAAAAGATGATCACACATGAAACAGTAAATCTATTATGTATAACTTGCTATTCATTTAAAATATATAGTAAAGATATCATATAAATTCCCTCCTCCCTTATAGGTATGTGTATACATACATACATACATGCATACATATATCTGGATGCAGATAGCATCTTTCTTTGTATGTGCTTTATAGTTAATTTGGGTATTTATAGTAGTCAAAATGTTAAAGTCTTGCTTAAAACTAGTAGGTCTATGTCTCATTCTGAATATCTTGGTCTCAGGGTTTGGAGGAAACTTCAGAGAGAAAATGTCTCAGGGGGCAGAGCCAAGATGGTGAAGTAGAAAGATGAACATACTGTAGCTCTTCCCTCACAGCCCATAAAATGCCTGTAAAGAATGACTCTTAACAAATTCAAGAGCAGCAGAAGTCATAGAACAATGGAGTGAAGGAGATTTCCAGCCCAGGATGACTTGGAAAGTCAATGGGAAAGGTCTGTTGCACCAGATGTGGAATGGAGCACAGACCAGCCTTGGCCTCATGGAACTTGGAGGAACAGGGTCAGAGCAGGCCTCAGGGACAGAATCCCCAGCAGCAGTAGAGGTTCTCAGATACCTCAAACCACAGGCGACAAAGATACTTCAAAGGTCAGTGAGAGAGCTTTTTCAATCAGAGCCAGAAGGGAGCAGGATCCTCCCTAGTCCTGGCTCCAGATGGTGGAGAGGCAGCAGCAGTAGCATCATCAGCAGGCAGTGGCTGTAGTAGCATTGGCCAAAGCAGGCAGCAGCCAGCATCCATTGTTGGAGTCCTCAGCTTAAAGCCCCTGGTGAAATTGAGCAGCTGATCTAAACCTCAGCCCTGAGTGGCAGCCCTGCCCTCCCCCTAGAGCCCCTGGAGGAATTGAACAACTGATCTTAATCTCAGTCCTGGGTATGGCCTTGGGGTAAGGAGGAGTGCTGGCCTGGAAGAGCTGGAGGCCATTGAGGAGTAAACTCCTCTCCCTTGATGGTGCCACCTTGGAGGAAGAGAGTCCTTACAGATCCCCAGAATGTGCCCTACTTTTGACGAAGGAACCCAAAGTCAGGTAACTGGTTGGGAAAATGCCCCAAAAAGGGAAAAAATAAGACTATAGAAGGTTACTTTCTTGGTGAACAGGTATTTTCGCCTATCCTTTCAGATGAGGAAGAGCAATGCTTGCCATCAGGGGAAGACATAAATGTCAAGGCTTCTGCACCTGAAACATCCAAAATAAATTTGCAATGGTCTCAGGCCAAGAAAGAGCTCAAAAAGAATTTTGAAAATCAAGTAAGAGAGGTGGAGGAAAAACTGGGAAGAAAAATAACAGCCTTGCAAGAAAATCATGAAAAATCAAGAAAAGCGAGTCAACAGTTTGCTAACGGAGACTCAAAAAGTTGTTGAAGAAAATAACACCTTTAAAGAGAATGTCCCTTTTTGAACTACAACTTTTGAGAAGTAAATGCTTTCTTCTCTTCATACAAGATTAAAATGAAGGAGAATTTGTTGCCTTGTGCTACCAAAGTTGCACCCAGAAAAGAGATAAAAGAAAGCAACAGCAAGTAATTTATCATTGATTTAGATGGAAGAGCCAAAATGATGCAAGAACCTTGAATTACACAGACATTTCCATTATTTGAGGTGGAGGACTAGTTAAGATTTTGTTGAGTTGTAATTGTTCTGCTATCCAGGCTCTTTCTCGCTTTTGTCTTTTTCTGTTCCTCTCCCCCATCCCCAAAAGAAAACAGGACAAAAAACGTGATCAACCTCAAGCATTTATTAGTCAATCACTGTGTACAGGCATTGTGTTAATCACTGAGATACAAATAAAAAGTAAAAAACCATTCCTGGCCCCCAAGGTGCTTACATCTTAAAGGGGAAACAGTAAGTATATAGAACAGTAAATACAAGAGAAATCCAAGGAGATGAAAGCTAAAACTCAAATTTCTTAAGTTAGAGTTGTTTTTCCCTAAAGCATAAGTAGGGCACTTGACCACACTGAGACATGTGCACGCTCCACTTTAGTGAGAGCAGAGCATTGCCTGCATCATACAATAATGTAGCACATTAACTGGTGAAGTTTCCCATGAGTAATTATTTTAACAGATGATTTGGTGTCTTTTGAATTGCAACATTTACTGAAAACTTTAGAGAAAAAAAATTAAATCATGACCATGAATGAAACAGAACTGTGGACCCAAAATAGCAATAAACCAGGTTTATTTCCTGTTTCACAGACCAAGTCAAATAAAAAAAACCACCACCACCATTATATATACACACATAGACACATCAGAGAACCTGACCAGGTTGTTAAGGCTCGAATGAAATCTACTACACTCTCAGTTCACTGAACTGGAGCAAAATAGAATACTGATTAATTTTCTGAAAGAAATTTGAAACAAGACTAATATTTCTTTCTGTTTGTACCTCATTTAAATAAAGATAAAATTATGCCTAATATACATACTATGTAGAACATTCTCAGTTGGTAGTGGTAAGTGTATTCTTTTTAAAGGTTAAAATATTATTTATTAATTTCTAATATTCTTTTTTTTTTTAATTTTGAATCTTGGACTTCTGGAGTTGGAACCAAGATGGCAGAATAGAGAAAGCATTCAGTTAAGTTCTCCCAACATTCCAGTCCAACTGACTTTAAAAAAAAACACCTCCACTTGAATTTTGGAGTGGCAGACATGACAAAAGGTCACAGTAAGACAATCTTACTGATATCGTAAGAAGTCAGACAGAGAGATTTATGACATGAGGGAAGAAGTGGGCTTAGAGTCCATGGGATCAAACACCATAATGGGACTAGATGGCAGTGATAGAAACAGTGGTAACTTCAGGAGCTCTTGCATGAAAGATGGTAAGGGGATCTGGCAACTGGACAGAAAGAGGTTACAGGGTAGCCCTGTAAGTAGGACCAGATTTTGTTTGGCAGCTCCATTGCCAATACCACTTCTGGCTCACAACTCAAGGGCAGAGAGGAACACTTTCAATCAAGAGGGGGTGGAAGAGTATCTATTTCTAGTTCCAAGGTGTGAGAGCCAGAGACTGTAAGCTAGGTAGGATGTTTGCTGTTTTTCCTTTTTGGAATTAAGTTTTCCAGCCTGTGGTTAAATTGTAAACAACCTAAGGATTAATCCCTGATAATCTATAACTGTGATGTATTGGATGTTGAGGCTCAGTTTTCATGCCTTAGGGCACTAAACCAATTAGATACTGAGGCAAGTGGGCTCTCAGACCTTTGGGCATTAAGGCTAGCAGTTCCAGCACTACACAGTGGGCTGCTCATGATGCACTCAGCCAATCAGATAACGCATGTGGGCTATATACATGGGCTTTAACCAATCATATACTGAGTAAAACCATATAAGCTGGAAGCTTGATATTGCCTAGGGGCCCAATGGCAGGAAGAATACAGGAAGATGACTTGGAAGAAGATTTTGGATAATCTCTTTTAAAAGGGTTTTGTGAACCCAGAGGAAAAAGATGAGCATTGAGTGTTGAGCATTTGGGAGAACTAGCAACAGTGGAGGCAGCAGGAACAGCTGCAGAGACTTAGAGTTGTGGAGATTTGATGAAGGAGCCTCCAGGTTTTGCAGGTGAGTAGAGCTGTAGGGAAGAGATTTGCCCTTGGGAAAGAGGCTTAGTTTAAGCCCCTTTTAAAAGCTTTTATCAAGGAACCTTTGGGTTGTGGAAAATAGATTGAGATGGTGGTGCAGGTAATGTGTGTGAAAGTTGTTATTGCCCTGTTAAGCTTTGTTTTTCCAGATAAAGAAGCTGGAGGCAGGAGCCCTGGATTCTGCTGTCAGGCAGAAGCAGGGAGAGCTTGAAGTGAAGTAGTTCCTTCCCTACCACCTGAGACAAGGAACAGCAGTGGAACGCTGCCTGAGTTGGGACCCGGGAAGAATTGGTTAGCCACATGACTTGGAAGTCAGCCTTCAGTCAAGATGAAAGAGGACTTTACTTGGACACTCTGGATTAGGCGATTGTAACCTTCTGTGACCTGGGGGTGCAGTTTATACTGGATGCCATGTGAAATTGCTATGTGAATTGCAATACCTAAATAATACCTAAATGGTATTGCTATGTGAAATACTGAACGTTATGGGATATACTGTGATATGTTTGTTTAAGGTTATGTGGCCACCTTAGTAAGAAGTCAATATGTTGTTATACTTTAGCTCTATGTTATAAGGTTCAGTTCTGAATAGAGTGCTTATTATATCGTGTGATTTGACCTTATATATTCATGGCAGCAGCACTCAGGTGTCCTGCTGTGATTGGCATTACTGAGTCCCTTCTTGTTAAGGACCTGAGTTCAAACCAAGATAACAGTGACCACACGTCTCCTCAGATCATAGCACCTTGGAAGCACCAAAAACTTTCAAACCCCAGAATTGGCTCTGAAAGTTTGAAGTTTGAGCCCATACTGGAAATAGAGTCCAACATTAGCAAGAAGTTCCAAATCAAGAAATGTGGTGGAAAAATGAACAAAGAACAAAAACAGCCAACCAAAATAAAAATTACTATGGTGGCAGAGAAAATCAGTATACAAACAGAAGAAGACAATGAAGTCTAAACAGTTACAACCAAAGCCTTTAAGAAAAAAATGAATTGAACATAAGCCTAACAAGAATCCCTGGAAGAGCTAAAATTATTTTAAAAATAAAATATGAGTGGTAGAAGAAAAGTTAGGTAAGGAAATGAGATACAAAAATCACTAAAGAAAATAATACCTAAAACACCATTGGCCTAATGGTGAAAGAGGCACAAAAATTCACTAAAGAAAAGAAATCCTTAAAAAGCAGAATTGGCCAAATGGAAGAAGAGGTAAAAAAAGTTAGCTAAAGCAAATAATTCCTTAAAAATTAAATTGGGGAAGTGAAAGCTAATGATTTCACAAAACATCAAATTAAACAAAATCAAAAAATTTAAAAAAAGTAAATGTGAAATGTTTCATCAGAAAAACAATTGACCTGGAAAATAGTTCAAGAAGAGATAATTTAAGTGATTTACCTGAAAGCCATGATAAAAAAAAAAGAGTCTAGACATCATATTTCAAAAAATTATCAAGGAAAACTGCCCCAGTATCTTAGATTCAAGGACAGAATAAAAGTTTAAAGAATCCACTGATCATCTCCTGAAAGAGATTTTCTCAATGAAAATTCCAGAGCTCCCAGGTCAAAGAAAAAATACTGTAAGCAACCAGAAAGAAATTATTCAAGTATCATGGAGCCACAGTCAGGATCAGCAGTTACTACATTAAGGTAGCAGAAAGCTTGCAATATGATATTCTGGAAGGTAGAGGAGCTAAGATTACAACCAAGAATAAATTATCCAGCCAAACTGACTATAATCCTTCAGGGGAAATGTATATTTAATAGAGGATTTCAAGCATTTTCTATGAAAAGAATACAAAATTCAAAAGAAGCCTAAACAGGTAGAGAGAAAAGAGAAAACATAAGGGACTTAATAAGGTTTTTCTCCATGGACAGATGATATATGTGTCATCTCAGAACTTTATCATTATTGGGGCAGTTAGATTCTACATAGAAAGAGAATGCAGGTGTTAATTGATTATGGTGGGATGATATAAAAAATAGGTGATAAAGAGGATGATGGGAGAAGGAGGAAGGGAAAGAATGAATGGAAAAAATCATCTTACATAAAAGGAAGAGCTTTTAGAGTAGAAAGCAAAATGATGGGGTGGGGCATAGACAATGCTTGAGCCTTACATCTAAATTGGTTCAAGGAGTGAATATATACATATATATGCATGCATATATGTAAGTATATGGGTGTATACAGACCCACACACTTACATATATACTCAATGGGTTATAAGTTCACTTACCTTGGTAGTGTACTTTCCAGGGACATACACATTGATAATGAGGTTGATGCACACATTGCCAGAGCTAGCTCAGTGTTTGGGAGGCTCCAAAGCAAAGTATGAGAGAAAAGAGGTATTAAACTGACTACCAAACTGAAGGTGTATAGAGCCGTTGTGTTAACCTCATTGTTGTATGTCTAGGAAACCTGGACAGTATACAGTGCTGAGGCAGGAAACTGAATTCCTTCCATTTGAATTGTCTTAGGAAGTTTCTGAAGATCCCTGGTATGATAATGTACCAGAGACTGAGGTCTTTACTTGAACTAAACTGTCCGGCATTCAGACTCTGCTTCAAAGAATGTAACTCTGATGGGCTGGTCCATTATCCTAATGCAAAATGTATGCTTGCCAAAAAAAGACTTGTTTTATGGAGAACTTTCATGGGGCAAACATTTACATGGTGTCAGACTTGCAATTTTCCCTCAGAGAGCTCACTGATAGCTTGTTCAATTTCTTTTCTGATATAGGGTTATTTAAATATTCTATTTCTTCTCCTGTTAATCTGGACATTTTATGTTTTTTGCAAATATTCATCCTTTTCATTTAGATTGTTATGTAATTATGAAAAATAACTCATAATAATTGCTTGAATTTCCTCTTGATTGGTCGTTTTTAATTTTTTTATTAAAAACTTTTAGTTTTATTTTAGGTCAATGATTTTTAACAGGTTTCAATTTTATTCATTTCTCTTTTGATTTTCACAATTTTCATCTTGGTGTTTAATGAGGGATTTTTAATTTGTTCTTTTTCTAGGTTTTTTAGTTGCACATCCAATAATTGATCTGCTCTTTCTCTCTTTTACTGCTGTACATATTTAGAGATATAAAATTTCCCCTAAGTACTACTTTGGCTGTGTCTCACAAGTTTTGGAATGTTATCTTGTTATTGTCATTTTCTTTAATGAAATTATTGATTGCATCTATGATTTGTTCATTCTTTAATATTAGATTAGTTTCAAATTAATTTTTAATTTTTGTTTCCATGCCCCTTCATTGAATGCAATTTTATTGCATTATAGTCTGAAAATTATGCATTTAACATTTCTGCTTTTCTGCATTTGTTTGTAAGGTTTTTGTAACCCAGTAATGGTTAATTTTTGTGGAGGTGCCATGTACAATTGAGCAAAATGTATACTCATTTTTATTTCCATTAAGGTTTCTTCAGAAGCCTGTGATATCTAACTTTTCCAAAATTCTATTCATCTCCTTAACATCTTTCTTATTTTATCATTAGTTTTCAGAAGGGAAAGTTGAGATCCCTCACTGGTATAATTTTTACTGCCTATTTCCTACTATAATTTACTTAACTTTTTAAAAAAAGAATTTAGATTCAATGCCATTTGGTGCATGTATGTTTAGTATTGATATTACTTTATTTTCTATGATGCCTTTCAGTAAAATGTAATTTCCTTGCTTATATCTTTTTATTAGGTCTACTTTTTGTTTTTGCTTTAAAGTGATTTGCAAAAAATATAAAACAATTTCATTCTTCTCACTAAATTTTTAAAAGCATAGTTTTTTTCCCCCATAAAATATGTATGTTAACAGGTAACGGATTTATTATTCCCCACCCTCTCTTAATTGCAGTTCCTTCCCTCCATTATTTTCTATTTATTCTGTTTGTAGCTTGCTAGTACACGTTTATTTGCATGTCATCTATAGCATTAGAAAGTAAGTTCCTTGAGGGAAAATACAATCTTCTGTCTTTTTCTTTTGCTTCCCCAGTGTTTAGCACAGTGCCTGGCATATAGTAGATACTTAAATATTTAATCATTGATTGAGATGGATTGTTACCAAGACATAAGGTTCTGTTTCAAACTAACCAGCCAGCATGTGACTCTGGAATTATCTTTGGGTCACACAAGCCTGCAAGTCACTAGTAATTGATGATTATTTCTTTTTGGGATGAGTTAATGAAGATAAAGTCTGCAGATGAATATAGATGGCTATGTCAGTTTCTGGGAATTGAGAAACTTTGAGGCTATGAAAAAAATAACTTATTTCTCTTCTTATTTGGAAGAAAGGGGAGAACTGGAACCTCAGTAGACTCAAGAAGTTAGCTTTCTGCTAGGTATAGGATGGGACTTCTAAATGGTACATAGTGGCTAGGAGAGAGGGGGGATGGGAGAACAGCCCCTTGAATAATGCTGCCCATTGGCAGCTATCCTGACTCTGAACTTGCCAGAAAGACAATAGTAGGAGAAGGAAGAGGGTAAAGAGGAAGTGAAGGAATTATTGTGGTACAATGGGAAGGGGAGCAAAGGGTGGAAAGAGAGGGAGGGAGGGAGAGAGAGAGAGAGAGACAGAGAGAGAGAGAGAGAGAGAGAGAGAGAGAGAGAGAGAGAGAGGGAGAGAGAGAGACAGAGAGAGAGAGAGGGAGAGAGAAAGAAAGAGAGCAAGAAGTTGGAGACCCTTGAGGTTGGAGTTGGGAAAGAAGATAACTCTACCTAAAAGGTTACTTAACTGTGACCTCTGACCAATACAATTAATGGTCAACCATAACTTCATGTTACTCAACTGTGCATATCCTTTAACTCAGAAATGCCATTACTAAGCTTATAACCCAAAAGATAAAAGAGAGAGAAAAATAACCTTTATGTGTAAAAATGTTTTAATAGCTCATTTTGTAATTCCAGAGGAAACTAATGGGACCACCCATCAGTTGTAGAATGGCTGAATAATTGTGGTATGTGAATATATAGAGGAAATCATCCTGATGAATATCTGGTCACTGAATCTCGATGGCTCAGGAGGAAAAAGTGCAATTGGTGACCTTGCATAGCTCTCCCTCCCTCAAAAACAAAGTCAAGTGCAAGTCATGTCATCATTTCTCTGATGTCATGGTCTTCTTTGAAAATGAAGGCTAAACACAACAAAAAAGAAATATATACATACACACACACACACACACATATATATATATATACATACACATGCATATGCACACACATATAGTGTGTGTGTTTAGGTATGTATATCTATATCTATTTATCTATCCATCCATCCATCCATCTATCTATCTATCTATCTATCTATCTATCTATCTATCTATCTATCTACCTATCTATCTATCTAATCAGTTCAGAGAAACCTGGGAAGACTTGTATGAACTGATGTATGGTAAATAAGAACAAGAACAACTTAAACAATAACAATATTGTAAAAACAATAACCTTTTAAAGACCCAAGACTTTTGATCAAGTCAATGAGCAACCATGACTTCAGAGCACTAATGATGAGATATACTACCCACCTCCTGACAAAGAACAAACAGATGCAGCTGTAGAATGATGCATACATTTTTGAAAATGGACAAAAGGGATTTATTTTGCTTGACTATGTATAGTTGTTAAAATAATTTTGTTTTCTTTTAAAATTGTGGATGGGAAAAAGAGAAAATGCTTATTAATTACAAAAGAATTAAAAAAAGAATTACATGAACATTTCAGTTTCCAGTACTATTCAATTACTACTCATTTTTTATCATTGAAATTTTCTCTGGCCATCTAAATTAACCAAGTCCAACCCAAAAACCATTTAAGCACCTACTAATTATGAGGCATTTTGGAAGGTGCTGAGGAAGTGAAAATAAATGAAAAGGACCCCTCCTTTAAAGGTCGATTCAAATAGAAGGTAGAATGGTTACTGTTGCTCTTTAAACTAGACATTATCTCCTGTTGGGGAGATATGTCACTAGGACAAGCAGAAGTACATTCCTGTTTGCCTGAGCTGAGCAGCTGAACATTTTCTAATCCAACTCTGTTCCCTGAGAGAAGGTTGTGATCACCTCTTTTATTTTCTTATTTCATGTACGTAGGCAGTCAGTAGTTTCTTGTCTTTTGAGTCTCACTATTGTACCACTATCCCAGAGACTACCCTCCCCAAAATCCCATACACTGTCTTTTAGTGATTGCCTCTGGTCCTGTCGAAATTCTTATGATCTGTGTTCTAGTTCAGTTAGGTACTATGAATATATTTTTTAAAAGATGAAAAGCAATTGTCTGCAACTTGGTCCGCAAGTCTTAGTCTAAACAGAGTGCAACATAAGCAACTTTGCTGAAGACAGCATTTTAGCTTCTTTCAGTATCCCTTTCCTGTCTTTTACTGACATTCTCCCTCTCCCCAGCACAGCTCCCCTGTGTTCTTGAACTGTCTCCTGGTTGCTCAGGGTTCCATTCATTCATTCTACAAGCACATACACATTTCTTGCTTTGTGTCTGTCTGTCTGTCTGTCTGTCTGTGTCTGTCTCAGTCTCTTTATCTTTCTGTGTCTCTACCAAGTAATTTCATCAGGGAGACCTAAAAGTGGGTGGGAGTGAGTATCAGCATAGGCTTCCTGTAGAAGGTGGACCTCAGTAGAGCCTTGAAGGAAACAGGATTCTAGGAAGTACAAGGTGAGAAGGAAAAGCATTTCTGGGAGATTGCAAAGACACTGAGGAGTTAATTATAATGGTAACAACAGCTAGCATTTATAAAATCCTTTGTGATTTGTGAAGCACTTTACAGACATTATCTTATTTCCCCTCTCACAACTCTCAGAGGTAGACACTATTTTCCTCACTTTACAAAATAAGGCAACTGAGACATATAGGTTAAGTGACTGGCCCAGGATGACATCAGCGGTGTCTGAGTCAGGATTAAAATTCAGGTTTTCCTTATTCCAGAGGTGTGACATTTGGCTGACCTAGGAAATGGAAGAATGGAGAACAGAAATTGGGCCAGTTTAATGATGCTTTGGAGCCTGAGGTTGGACTCTCTACTATAATATCCCTTCTGGGTCTCACATTGCATACTACATCATTCCTCTTCTGATAATTAATCATCATCATATTTATGTAGGATTTTTCCAATTTGTAAAGTACTTTACAAATATTAACTCATTTTGTCAACACAAGAACCCTGGAAGGTCAATGATATTACTATCCTCATTTTACAGTTGAGGAAATGGAGACATATAAAGTTTATGTGACTTGGTCAAGGTCACATGGACAGGAAGTGTCTGAGGCAGGATTTGAACTCAGGTCTTCCTGAGACCAGTGCCTATTATCCACTGCCCCACCTAGCTGCTTCATCAGCTGACTTCATGTCCAGTGTCAACTGCATTATATAGCCATTGTTTTGGTGAACCATTGACTAACAGGGCAAACTAAATTGAGCTAAGATATAAATGGCTGAAAATTGATCCATGTCCTTTGCCATTTCCCTTTCCTTCCTCATATGGTGTAAGTACCTCCTAGCTGAGGCCGTAGCAGGCACCCTTCCTTAGGGAGAACATGATATAAGTGTTTTGGGTACCATGTTAGGGCCATTGGAGGTAATATCTGAGCCCATTTATTGCTGACTGCTTTGCTTCCCAGAGCAAAGGTTGGCTCTACAAGGATCTCAGGCTGTAGAACCACAGGGTATGTATGACCACTCTTTCAAAGTAAATCTGGGTTAGGAGTAGGAATGGAGGACATCTAAAGTGAAACTCTCACCTGGAACAGAGGTCATGGATAGCAGTCCAATGATTCAGATATTGACCTTGCTAGTTCTCAACTCTTCCTTGAAAGAGAGTTGGGTACATTTTGGACTTAGCCCAGGAGGGTTTCTCTTATAATGGGATCCATCAGCAAACATCTTGAATGCAGGGAGTCTACTGCTTGTCTCTTGAATGTGCACGTATTGAAGCATTTTACTATGTCTCCAAGAGGCCAGACATGGCAGGTCCCTCCTGACAAATGCTTCCCAATAACCCTAGTGCACAGTCATGTATGCCCTGGCTTCCTGCACGGAAATTGTTTCTGGGCTGGATTACTGCTTTGCAAATGAACAGCATTTTTCTGCTGTGGTCTTGTGGTCTAATATTAAAACATTTTCACAATGGAAACCCGATGGATTAGATCATTTTCCCTAGGTTTGCATCCCAAGGGACATCTAACCTATGTTGCTTGTTTTAATTAAATTACCACATTTTCCATATGATTAAATGCCTGAATAATGAAGACTTATGGGACTGAATTTTAATGCATCATACATTAATATGGGCGACAAGGGGAACATATGATTTTACTTTGAGTGGAATCTTTTAGTAGCGAATGTTTCACCTCTTCCTTTTTGTCTTCCTTGTTCTCTTTCAGATCAAATGAACATTAGAGAAGAGTAAGGCAGAAAAGGACTGGGTGTTAGACAGTATGTGCAAGGGGGAGTCATTGATGGGAGCTTTGAGGAAAGAGAGGAAACCTGGAAACTGGTACTGGATTCTGGGTATGTGCCAATGCTTCCAAAGCAACACTATCTGAGGATTGCCAAGCATCAGGTCACTTACCACTCTTAGATGGCTTCCATCTGTCAGGTATGTCTGCATCTGATATGTGAGACCATCAAAAAGGATAGTCACGGGGTGTCAAATAAGAAAATCCTGTGCAGACATTAAAATTTCCCCTAATGTACAGTTTTGTTCCTGGTCTCATGGTAGGAGCTTCCACAGGTCCAAAACTAGTAGGTCAAGATAGAAAACAACATCATGATTTTGTTTAAACACTTCTCAACTTTGCTTATTACACGAAAGACACAAACTCTCTCCAACGTGTCAATAATGTGAATGCTTTTGCCAAAACTTATTAAATTCTAGAATCTACTTATGAGATCAGCTCACCATTCGGTATTTTATTGTCCACTTCATTAATGATGGACAAGTTGGGGTAAGCAGCGTACATAGAGAATGTGGTGATCTCAAGGAGAGGGATTTTATGACAATTTGATCCTGATGTATGTTAGCAGAGAAGTGGAGAAACTGGATGCTTTGAAAAGAAGCATGGACTTTTATCGGGATTATCATAGGATACGATTTTATATTTAAATCTAGAAAGGATCTCAGAGGGCTAGCTAGTTTAACATCTTTTTTTTTAACAGACAACTAAATTCAAGGCCCCAAAAGATCAAATCTTATGCCCAATATAATGCAAATAGTCAGAAACTGAGTTTCGATTCTAACCTAAGTCCTCTGATTTCCAATCTTGTTCTCCTTCCCTATGTCATGGAAAGCGATCTCACGAGAGTGGGGGTAGATGGGAAAGGATGATGGCATCTTTTATGAGTTTTAGAAGAGTCTTTTTCCCAGATTCCCTAACTTTAGCCTTCTCTGAACTAAGCCAAGGGTAATTGCCAGGTAAAGACATGCTCATGTTATTTTTAGACTACTGAAATTGAATGACACTTTTTTCCCAATTCTCCACAACAGGCTTTGACTTCTTCCTTTACTGCTCCATGCCTTTAAAATTAGAGAATTGATGTGATTCTCTTTCTATAACTTATATTTGTCTGACCTATTTCCCTTCTGTCTAGAATTGTATACCCCTTGAAAGTGGCATTGTCCATTCTCCAAATCTACCACACATTTACTACAAGAAATATGTGAAATGTTTTGATGAGTGGGGAAAAAATAAAGACCTTTGAAAACTATTTTTTAGTGTTCCGTTGTTGCCCCCTTCTTTTTCTTGTTTGATAGGCTCTTTAAGAAAATTGGAGGATCAGAGCCTTAGATTTTGACTGAAAAAAAAAATCCACTCATCATTATCTTTATAGTTAAGAGATTTATTTCCCAGCTTACTAGCTCACTGAAACATTTTGAGAAATGAAGTCTTATATTTAAACATGAGATCTGCTTCCCTTACAATTCACAAGGTTTACTCTGTTTCCTTTTTCAAGTTGGGAAATGATGTTCTAGCTACAAGACATTGACAATTCCAAGCTGCCCACAAAAGGTCTTCTAGTCTACTCATAAATCCTGTAGAACCTCCAAATGCAAACCATTTGGGCTGAATCATCAGCATATGCGTTGATGTTAATCTGTTTGGCTATGCTGGGGGCCAGACTCTGAGTGGCAGAGGGGTCCAGCTTCATTGCCTTGCTTTTCTGTGTAAGGCTGGCATACCATTTGGCATACCTCATAGAGCATCTGGGGTGGGCATCTTTTTCCCATGATTCATTTCTTCTGTCTAGCATCATACCATTATAGTTATGGTGACTGTGGTTTGCTTCACTCCCTCTTGCCCTCTAGCAGTAAGGGAGTTTGACATAAAACGGAGCTGTGGGAAGGAAAGAATGGCCTTAATGCATTCATGAAGACCTTCAAATGAAGGTTAATGACTAAATCTTTGTCCCAAACATAGATCTTCTTAGAATGCTATGTATCTTAGTTTGTCTCAGTTAGGAAATACAGGCTGAGTAGTGACCTTTTGAAATATATATATATAAAATTTGCTCAATAATTTCAGTTGCATCTGACTCTTTGTGACCGTTTGGGTTCTTTCTTGGCAAAGATACTGGAGTAGTTTGCCATTTTTTTCTCCAACTCATTTTACAGATGAGAAAACTGAGGCAAGCAGGGTTAAGGGACTTGCCCAGGGTAACACAACCTGTACTTGTCTGAGGCGAGATTTGAACTCAGAAAGTTGAATCTTCCTGACTTGAGGCCCAGCATCAATCTAATGGGGTTATGGAATTCTCTGAATCCCTAAAAGGAAAGGACCATGTCTCTGAAAGCAACCCAGTCCCTGAAACCTTCCCACACAGCCCAGACCCTCAGACCAGTCCCTGACATTTTGACTGAGGCATCTGGCCTATCTAGATACTCAATAATCCTTTAACTTCTCTTTCCCTTGCTGCTAAACTCCTTTCATTGTTTGCACCTGGCCCACCCCAGGCTACTTGCCGCTCCTTAATCCCATCCAAATATTTTCACAGTCTTTTTCTGTATAAAAGCACCAATCTTACCCTTCACTAAATTGTGCAAATTCTTAGAATCTCTCCTGCCTGTATTGCCATTACAAATACTGCAGATTTACTAGAAATCTTGCCCACCTAATGGTGTTATAATAAAACCTCACTACTCTGAAAGAAGGCATGAGTGGTCAAATTCTTTCAAGACAGACCTGCCCTGTACCCTTACATTTTAGGGGTCTCAGCACCTCAAACAATAACATATTCACTGCATCACCTAGCTGCCCTATGACACACGCACACACACACATACACACACACAAATACACACAGATGGACTACATATATGTAGTCTATTATATACACACATATGTGTATGTGTATTGTAAATTCATTCCCCACCTTGTTATAACTAGGCATGTAACTATATCTCTATCTAGATATGCTCAGTTATGAAGTTTATACATGTACAATTATAGCCACAATTGTGAGGTGGATAGGTGGTACTGTGCATGGAGTATTAGACTTAGAATCAAAAAAATTAATGCCTGCGTCAAAGGCTGGTGTGTGACCCTAGGCAAGTCACTTAACACCCTCCCCCTGTTTCCTCATCTGTAAAGGGAGATAATAATAGTACTTGCCTCACAGGGTTATTGTGAGATTTAAATGAGATGATACATGTAAAGTGTTTTATAAACCATAAAGCATGATATTAATGCTAGCTATTACTATTACACTATAACACTTACATAAACTAGAGATTAAAACAAAGATAAATGACCTGTTTTATTTATTGATGTACAAAATACTTTTTCACTCTTACTAAAATTATAATTAATATGACATTTTAGCCAAAGAAATGTAAATGCATGTGCTGCATCATTTTGGATGATGTTGGTATACACTTTGAGATGCAAGAAATCAAAATTGCTTATTTTCATACTTTTCTTTAATGAATCTCAAAGGCAAAACAATACCCCACAAAACTACATAGATCTAGAAGATCATAGACAAGCATAGAAGAAAGGATCACTGGTCAAGCTTGCTAAATCATACTCAGCATTTTTCAATTCTTTCAACTAATTACAAAAAGATTTTTGTGGAAATTCAGCTAGGAAATTTTCACGTCTTATGATGTCAATAAGCTGTACTTACAAATTAACCACAAGATACTACATTTTTATTTTTTAATAAAGGAGTTCAAAAGCCACTATGAACAATTTTTAAACAGACTTGGAAATTCCATGTAATCCTACTTCTGCTCCAAGCCTAGTGTAGTTTGTTGTGGGTGCTATGTTCTGCACACTAGGGGCTGGGCTGAGGCTAGGAAAAGGTGACACCTGCTTGGCTGAGAGACCGTGGAATCTTTAAGGTTCACTATTTGCCTAAGTGGAGAAGAGACTTCAGATTCAGAGAGACTGTGGCCTCTGGCCTGTTCCGAGAACACGATATTCTCTCTCAAATCATGGCATTTTCTCTGGCTGGCTTCCACTCCTGGCATGCTTTCCCAGCTCATTGCCAGCTATTGCCTTCCCTGGCTTCTTTTAAGTCCTCAAAAAAATCCTGTCTTCTACAGGAAACTCTTAGTTCTGGTTTCTTTCTTCTCTCTATTACTTCCTGTTTATCCTGTATATACCTTGTTTGCATACATTTTTTTTGCTTATTGTCTCTCCCCATTAAATTGTGAGCTCCTTGAGGGCAGGCAGGAGTTATCTTTTGACTCTTTTTGTCACCATGGTGCCTAGTACCCAGTAGTAGGTGCTTAATGAGTGCTTATTGGTAACTGATTGACTTCTAAATAAAAATGTTAATAGTTACCATTTATACAGGGTCTACTATGTGTCAGACACTGTGATAAGCACTTTACAAAAATGATCCTATTTGATTTTCACAATCGTAGGAGGTAGGTGCTATTAGTATTCCCATTTTATACTTGAGGAAGCTGAGGCAAACAGAGGTTAAGTGACTTGCCCAAGACTGCCCAAGCGTCTGAGGACAAATTTGAATTCAGGTCTTCCTGACTTCAGACACAGCACTCTACCGACCATACCACCTAGAGCTGTGATTCTGTGAAATTTGACACAGAGTAGGTACAAATCAGGGTTGTGCTGGTAAATGTTTAACAACTGGTTCTCCCTCCTCTCCCCCCACAAAAGTACCCATGACACTCTTATAAATGTAATCTACTTTCTTAGCATTTTCTCTATCATTTTCTTAAGACTAAATAATAAACCAAATAATAAATCAAATCCAGACTTGTAGCATTTGCTATTCTCAGGGGTTATTAATGCTCATCCTAAATATTTAACAATTACAAACCCTTATGAGAGCTCTAGTACTTACCTTCCTAATGCCAATCGTCATTTGGATGGGAAAAGTGGAATAATTGTTGAAAAGTCATTGAATTTAAACCTGAAAGGGACTTTTGAGGTGATCTGGTATGATCTCGTTTTACAACTGAAGAAACTGAGACCTGGTGAATTTGAGTTGTAACTTGGTGGCTAGTGTGTTTTTTTTCTGCTTTCCCTAATCACTGAACTTTTCAAAAGGCTCAAGCACTTTTTTGTCGTTGAAGAACTAGAGTGATTCCATTTGGGGTCATAGTGAAAGGCAGGAAAAAAATGGGATGAGAAAGGGATATGATGGATAAATGCAGAGACAAAGAGAACATGAGATTCCTCATTCCTAGTTTCTTTAAATGGCCCTCTTGTTAGAGATGGAAGAATCTTATGATATGCTTTTTCCTCTCATTTTCCTGATGAAATGAATCCTTGAAATCTTAGAGTCTCAGAAGTGATACAGCCTTGGAAAATTTAACTGAATGAAGCAGAAAGAAAAGGAAATAGGAAGAGGTTGCAAGTAAGTGGAAAAGTCTGAGGTGAAGGTGGAAAGTGAAGGCAGAAAATGAGAAAGATGAATGGTAGAATTAGGGTCACTTCTAAAGAGTTGAGGTGTAGTGAAAAGACAGAGAAGTAGGGTTAAGCAAAAAAGCCTAGGAGAAAGGAAGAATCAAGGTGTATGTCATGTGATAGCATGAAAATCGGAAAACCGGGGTTCAAATCTCAGCTCTGACTCTTCCTGGCTGTGTGACATTGAAAAATCCCTTACCCTCTCTGAGCCTTAGTTTCTTCATCAGTAAAATGTGGATGATAAGAGTCCCTGACCTCCCAGGCTTGTTCAAAGGATAAATGAGATAATATATCGCAAAGCTCTTTTCACACCCTACTATAAACTACAGCTAATATAATCTTGTGCCTTGAAAATAAAATCCTACTACCTAATTTAGTTCATGGTCTTCCATTGGGTATGGAAAGGAGCTCAGTGACATAAAAGTTAACCTTTGGGAAAGGAGGAGGTCTTTCTAGGTCTTCTATCCTTTCCAGATGAAATGAGTTTTATGTATAAAAGAAAATGAAAGCCATTTCTCTGTTAGGACGCTGGATACCACTTCTAAGCCTTCACAGCTTTTTTCTCAGCGCTGCAGAGGCAATGACGAGTCATACGGGGGAGCCATTTGCCAACATCTTGGTAGCCTGCTCCTTGGTTTGTTTCTAAAGCAGATACATTTATCTTCTCTGGGATGGTTAAATCATTAATAAGGAACGATAGCGTTGAGATGTTCTCAATTCTGTTCCTAAACTTAAAATGAGAACAGGCCGCCCCGATCTGATTTTAAGCTCATTGGCCTGAACCAAAAAGCTCGGGATGCTGCTTCCCTTGACTTCCCCAAAGCGATACATCACCCTTCGAAGCCCTTACTTAACTGTCGGGATTGCCAAATGAAGGCCCGAGTTTACGTCGTATGCCATGAGGAGCTGACATGAAGGATTAAATGCGGAGGAAAGACTTCCCACTGCAACTGGAGACCGTGCTGGTGACATGTCAGACAAGCAGCGTCTGTGCCTACCTTACCTCTCCTCCCGATGCTTCATTGAGACAGGCGTGAATTTAGTAGAGTGCCGAAAGCAAAAATGCCACGCTTTGTGCAACCCACAGCAGTTAGATCCAATTATTTTTCTGGTTGGGCTACTGTCTCTGCTCTGGCCCGTGCCAACGTGGTATCTGCTGTGCGGAACAAGGGAGAAAACTGGCAAGAATTTGGACGTGGGTCCCAGCAGAAAGCCCTCACCAAAGCCGGTGGGTTTGCTCAGTTAAATGATGAAGCCGCTCAAGAAAAGCTAGCTGCTTTAATCCCTGTGCGCATTCCAGACCTTGTACTCTCTCACTGACTACCACGTTCAGAAACAATAGTCCCACAATAGGTCCCCTGAAGTCTCATTAAAAGAAAGAGGAATTGATCCTCACATTTCAGAAAAAGGGCCTTTTGGATCTGATAAAGGAGTCCTTCGTGGAGGCTTTGAACACCTCTGGGCAGCTCTCTAAAGGCGCGCACAAGAAAATGGGGCTGGCAGGAGGTTTTTGAATGTTCGCTTGAAAGAAGAGAGGGCAGACCAAAGGATTCACATTCAGTGCAGCTGGGCTCGTAGCACCGTGGTTCATGGTAATTAGCTGGCCAGTGAAAAGCAGACAGCTCACAGTGACTGTGGGAAAGTGACTTGGTGATTTGCTACTGCCCGGTCAGTCTCACAAAAGAATTGTCAATGGAGCACCGGCAAAGAAGATGAAATCCAAATAATGACAGGCTGCATATTGGGTGTGGTGATGGCGCCATCCGTCTTGAGAAGATAATTGAAAGTCTGTTCAGTGGACCCACCAGAAGCTATAATCTATAAGCTGGAGATAACGCTTAAGGGGTCAAAAAGAGTCTAATGGATGGGGCGTTGGTGAATAGGGAGCTAAAGGTGTCTTCGTCTCCCCATTTCCATTCATTAGCTGAGAAATTTGAATTCTGGGTGGGTGGGGAAGTTGGCATACAAATTCAAACTCTCATGTTCTACATTTTAGCGCTCGTCCTAATTGAACACATGGAGAATAGAATGAACGACACAGCTGTGAGAAACCCAGAAACCAGCTGTGAGACTTATTTGTAGCTGAAGGCTAATTTTGCAATCATTTACTTAGATTTGACCATGCATCAAGTGTACAGATAGAGAAAATACAGGAAGATTATTTCTTATAAGGAGAAAATCAGATCTCAAAGATCTTAAGATCCATCTGGTCCTCTGAAGAAAAATCCTCTTACCTATATCCTTGACAAGAGACCGTCATTCATTCATTCATTCATTGTCTCACTCACTCACTCCCTCATTCATTAAGCATTTAATAAAGTTCTTGCTGTCTGCTTGACTGTATTGTACATGTTGGAGATACAAAAACAAGATGAAACACCTCCTGACACAAAGAAGTTTACATTCTATGGTGGGGGGAAGAACATGAATACAGATAAAAGACATCATGGTAAAGAATTTGGTTTTGAATTCAAAAGACTTGGGTTCAAATCCCAGTTCTTCTACTTGCTACCAGTACAACTTTGGTCAAATAACAACTTTTCTTAGTCTCAATTTCCTCAAATGTAAAATGGTATGGTTACATGAGGTCTCATTTACCTTTCTAAATCTATGAAACCAAAAGTATTTGCAATATATAGGCAGTAATAGTAAAAGAAACTTCAGTGTGGAATGCGGAGGATGATGAAAACTGGAAGGTTAGGATTGGTCGCTTGTTTGAAATGTCCTTTGTGCTGAGTCTTTGATGGAATTTAGGGAGTCAGCCTATGAGAAGTGGAGAGGGAGAGAATTCTAGGATTGGGGCACTATACATAAACAGTCTGTGTATATAAAAATATCTGTACGTAATACGGAACTAGACAAGTGAATGTTGTGTATGAGGAATGGTAAATAGACCAGTTTGACTGGAATGCAGAGACCATAAAGGACATAATGTGACATAAGCCTGACAAGGTGGGCTGGACAAATCATGCTGGCAGTGATGTGGAGGTTGGATTGGAGAGGAGAGAAACTGAATATAGGGGAACCAATTAGGTGGTGCCATCTTGCATACCAGATGCACCATACTCTAAGCTGCTTGGCTCATTCTGTGTCCAAATCCAAATTCACTTGTTCTCAGTTTTGGGGAAGTTATACTAAAATGTATGAATGCAATTTTCTCTTGATAACTGGAGCCCAGAATAAGTCCCAGTGGTTAGAAAAGAATCATTCTCAGTGTATATAGACAACCTCCTTCTCAACTGCCTTTAAGCAAAATAAAATACCCACAGATTAGTAATTGGCTAACCACATTTTGGTCTTAATATTGACTTTTAGAAACTAGAGGACTGAAATGCACAATCAAATTTAAAAAAAGAGACATAAGTTTTGGAATAGGTAAATTCTTCTCTAGGAAGGGAGAAAGAAGGAGAATCACAACATTTGATCTGCTGAGATCCTTCTTTTCACTCAAGATCCTGATCAGTTACCTCCTCCTCAAAAAGACTTTCTGTTATCACAAATTAAAAGTGTTCTTCTTTAACTTTTTTTAGTCTTTATAGGAAACTCTGCTTGTCATCCTATATTTTGCATTTTATCCTATATATTTTTGTTCATGAAATAGCTTTCATGTTAGATCATAAATTCCTCGAAGAAAGAGACAGTCTGGTTACCTTTCACATAGTTTCGAAAGAGAGCATGGCGTAATGTAAGAAGTAAGGCTGAATGGAAAGGAACTACATTTCCCATAGTCTGCTCATGAATCACAAATGGTGCTGAACAAGGCTCCATTACCCATGGAGTTGTGTGTCCAGCATACAGGAGATTAATGGAAAAGAATTTGGAGAAGAAAGGGGAGTTATAAATTTTGCTGATGGGTTGGTGAACAGTGTCAATAGCAAACTTTATTGCTGAGTTCTGAAAGGAGAGTCTTGTCTGCAGGAGACAAAAGAGAAAATTCTTACTCTAGAAAATCTGATCCTTGTTGTTATTATCTTTGTACCTCCAGTGCCTGAAATAATGTCATATTCATAGTAAACACTAAATAAATGCTCATTCAACTGAAGTACATTTCATTTTTCATTTATATCCTGATTCACTAATTGGTGACATCATAAATGACTAATTACAATGACTGGATATCATAACTGGATATGATACTTACATCTTAATGTCTGACTGTTACTCCATTTGAGGTTTCCTTGGCAAAGATACTGGAGTGGCCATTTTCTTTTTTACAGAAGAGGAAACAGAGGCAAAGAGCATCAGGTGATTTACCCAGAGTTACATAGTTGGTGCCTGAAGCTAGATTTGAACTCATTAAGATGTCTTTCTGATTCCAAGCCCAATGCTCTATCCGTTGCACCACATAGAATAACCATTATAAGACCAGTGCCACAACAGAAGGACCACAAAAGCTCAGAAAACACCTTAGTCAGCACATATTTGACTTACTTGCAATGTTGAGGGATATAATGATCCAAAGCATCACTGGTTTAGGGTATAAACTTCTTTGCAAAATCTTATAAAGGAAGATGATAGAAATTTGTAGTATGATCTCATAAATTCATGAGAAGCAGTGGAGGAAAAAACCACTTTAAAAAAACTTGGCAGGAAACACAGCTAAAGAAGTCATCTCAAGGTCATTTTACAATAAAAGTGGAAGCATCTGCTTGCCAAAGTTATTTGCCATTGTGGTGGAAGAGATTCAACACCTAGTCTAAGTTGAAGAGAATTTCTTTGGAGATGGCAAAGGTCTCCAGATTTCAATGATGACATATAACATTGTTCTGGTTGCATTAAACTCTGAAGCATTGCTGTGCTTTCTAGAAGAGGCCTGTAAGCAACCAAAAGCAATTGACCCAATTATCCACATAGAAAAGAGCAAGAAGATAAAAGAATGTTTATTGTCTGGATAGAAAGACTAAATTTTAGATGAAAAAGAAAAGACAATATGGAGCTGGCCCATCAGTATGCAGATTTGGGATCGATAGAATAGATAGCCAACAAATTGAGTCTAGGAGTTGAAGAGTGGACAAATGGGATAGATTGCCTTTAGGAAATGTCAAAGATCCTTTAATGTACCTGAGTTTTTTATGTAAACAAAGACCCATTCTTATGGTATTGCTATGTGGCAGTAAGACATGGTATGCAATGCTTTTAGAAGAATTAAAAACCGATGTCACTCAGAGTCAATGGTGTTTTTCATGGTGCATGTGACTTTGTTACTCTTTCAGAATGAGTGAAAAATTTCTTCTGTCAACTTTTATATGGAAATATAGGGTGGTTTTCTGTGGAAGGATCAACCTTGTCCTTGGTGCCTTCAGAAAGTTTGAGCAGTCATGAAATCTGTCACTTGAGAAATGAGATCACTATGGGGAAGGACCCAGTTTTTGAGGGAAATCACTTTTTTCCTTGTGCTTCTACTTTTTGTTACTGGGGAAAGAGAGGAAACATCTCTCTCTCTCTTCCCTTCCCTGTCCACCGCTGGCATCTGATAGTGGAGAACTTTCACAGTAAGAGACAGCAGGTCTAGCAGAGAGAAAGCCCAGAGAGACCAACTGTGAAGTGGAGAGTTATCTGTGTACTGGGGAGTTGACTTGTGGAAAAGAACAGGTCCAGAGAATCCAGGAGAGCAACTTGCCCTGAAGGGACACTGTGCCCAAGGAGAATGGCATGAGATTACTACATTCAAAGCATGCAATTTCTGCCATGTAGTCTTGGTCATGTATGTTTCCCACATGTGAGCCCCTTAAATTTTTTGATAAGTCTTCCCAAAAGCGCTGTTTGTATTTGCCAGAGACTGGGCCCTAAGTTTATAAGTGTGGGGGGAATATTTTGTAGCACTTAATTTTTCCTATACCAGTGGTAGGGAAACTTGTGGTCTCAAGGCCATATGTAGCCTTCTAGGTCATTGGGTGTGGCCTTTTGACTCAATCCAAGTTTTACAGGACAAATCCTTTTCTTAAGGGGATTTGTTCTGTGAAATTTGGGCTCAGTCTAAAGGCTGGACCCAAGGACCTAGAAGGCCACATATGACTTTGGGAAATGTCAAAGATCCTTTAATGTACCTGAGTTTTTTATGTAAACAAAGACCCATTCTTCTGGTATTGCTGTGTGGCAGTAAGACATGGCATGCAATGCTTTTAGAAGAATTAAAAACGATGTCACTCAGAGTCAGTGGTGTGTTTCATGGTGCAGGTTCCCCACCCTGTCTTATACCATTTCAGTACATATCTTTGTTTTGAGATAATGTGTTCTCTACCTAATACTGAAGGTGAATACATGAATCAGGGGCTTGTGAGCTATAGTTTTAGGTGATGCAATCCAGGGTAGTCCTACCTCATAGGACACAACTTGCAAATGCAAGATGGAGTAGAGTGGTCTGGAGGTTTGTTAGATGTAACATTCTCTCTTTTGATGGCAAAAGACTCCTGTCCTCTTCAAAAGAATGATATGCAGGTCTAGGAAAACACATATGGATTTTAGGGAGAGTGGCTGAGACTATCCTGGCCAAGTATCCCTGAACTAATGACATTGTAATTGAATTAGGATCATGGGGGAGTAGACATTGCTCAAAACAAAGGGAACTCTGTCAAGGTCTAAGATGGCCGCTTCAACAGTTTTTGACCCAGTCATTTTATCAGCATGAGGGGATTCTCTTTCCACTGATGTAGACAGAAGGTCATAGTAACATAACTAAAGCTGAAGATTAATCTACTTATTCCTTGGTCTTGTAAATCATGTCCAAAGGACTATCTTGCTCTCTGAACATGGCAAAGCATGAGCACTGCCACTAATGCCTTACTAGACAGTTTTAAATACCTAGAGAGTAATAAAAACAAGTTATTACTTTACACACTTTAAAGTTTACAAAGCTCATTGTAAACATTATTCCATTTAAGTTTCCCTACAAGTCTATGAGATAATGTGTTGCTTCCATTTTACAAATTATGGAACTAAGGTTAAGAAAAGTTAAGTGATTTGTCCAGCTTCATATATCTAGCAAGTATTGGAGGAAATATTTGAACTCAATCTTTCTGACTTCTACTCCAGTCCTATACTGTTTTGACATACATTATTCACACTAATTAATAGTAGTATGATTTGAAATTAAAGATCAGCAGAAAAGACTGGCAATGCCCACATTCCAAAGGTAGGGGTCAATTTGAATCCTTCTCCTATCATTACTCCAAACAAGAAAAGGCTACGATGAGTGACAGAAAAAAAAACCAAAAAACTTGTGCTGTTTACATGACTAGAGCAAAGGAAAGTGATGGACATTGGGGATAGTCCTCTGACATTCTAGGGATGCTGAGAAAACATGACAAAGACCCACAGTATACTGGGTTCCCTTTTGGCAAAATTATGGGAGATTAGGGACAAGAGTCACAGAAGCTGGGAAAGTATGAGTATAAATAGAGGGAAAAAATCTAATTGGGGAAGAGCCACAGATCCACATCACTCTTTGAGCCCCTGAGTGTGGTTGTATGTAAATAAACCTCAACATGCTAGAATGGATAGAGAATTATCCAGGACAACCTGGATTGATATATGGGATTGATATATGGACATATTACTTAATCTGTCAGTGCTCCAACCTCCCGGCTTGCATCTCCAGCTACCTACTGTTCTAGAACAGGATGTCCCATAGGTTACTGTTTGTCCTTTATTCTTTAAGAGGACCTTGACATCAGGTAGGTGATGACATGATTTGCAAGTGAGTTGGATTTAAGTGAGGCAGGGCTTGCAAAGTTACCAGCCTCACTTTCTTCTCTGTATCCATCTGTAGTCCAGTGACCAGATGTGGATCAGGACAACTAGAGATCACCCAGAATGCAATGGGGAACATGGCAAAGGTCCTCTACAGATCTCATTTTAACTGAAGTTGTGCCCATTTGGAGTTTAGGGCTAAATGAAAAAAATGGGCAAAAATGTCTCCTTTTAAAAAAATACAAAAAAATAGATCCAGGAGTGGAAGACTCTCAGTGTTTCTGGCCAAAGTAGAAACAATTGTTCATTTACATTTATTCTGAGTCATTTAGGGCCCAAACAGTGGGGACTAGAGTGGACATCTTAAATGAAACACTTCCAAAATGGCACTCATTAGCTTTTCCTCCAGACCCTCCTCCTCCCTAACTTCCATATTACTGTTGAGGGCACTATCCTTCTCCTAGACTTCCAATCTAGGTACTCATCTTTAACTCTTGACACTCACCCCTTCATATCTAATCAGTTGTCAAGTCTTTTAATTTCTTTTTTCACAGTCTCTCTCATATAATTCACTTTTTCTCCTCTAACACTACCACCACCTTAGAATGGGTCCTTGTCACCTCACTCTTTTGGAGTAGCCTTTGACTGGTCTCTTTGCTTCAAGACTCTTGTCATTCTGGCCCATCCTCTCATCTGTCAAATTGATCATCTTTAAGCCCAGATCTGAACATGTCATCTCCACCCTCCCATTCAATAAAATCCTCTGGTAACTTTTAACACCCTTCATTATTTGGCTTCTTCCTTTCTTTCTAGTGTTTTCTTTTCTTTTGTCTTATCCTTTTGCACTCCCACCACCAGTGTGCACTACTTGATCCAGTGACACTGGCCTCTTTACTATTCTCTGGCTTTCCATACTGAACATTTTCACTTGCCACACATCTCTACCTCCTGACTTCTTAATTTCCTTTAAGCAAAAGCTAAAATCCTTCTCCAATCCTCTTTTCTTCTGAGAGTGTCCCCAGTTTATCTTGTCTACATCTTGTTTGAACATAGTTTCTTACATATTATCTCCTTCCTTTGGTTCTGAGCTCTGTGAGTACAGACACCAGGTTTCTTTTTTTTTTTTTCTGTATTCCCAGTGTTTAGCACACTGCCTGGCATGTAGCTGGTATTTAATAAATACCTGTTGACTTTCAAGTAACTGAGGGGAAACTATTTTTCTATTATATTAATAACCAATAATTAATTAGAATCCAGCATTTTTATTTCCTCATTCAAGGACCAGTCTCTGAAGGACAAGGCTGATAGATGAAATTGACCAAATCCTTCGAATGCATATTTCTTGATTTTGGGGGAAACCTTACCCAACTAGGAGACCTTATTTCTGTTTAGAGTATAAATGGAAATCTAATCTTGGTAAATCCTAGTCTCAAAACATAAAACCTGTCCTTGTATCCCTCCATTAGAGTTTCGGGTGACCTAACTTATGAAAGAGAAAAGCAACCAAAGTGGTCCCTCGGAGAGATGGATTCCTTTGTCCAAATTTCTAGAGAAGGCTGAATCTTATGATCGGGTCACATTCTCAAGTAGGAGGAGCTGAAGACCTTTAGCCCACCTCCTTATTTAAATGCCCACCCCTTATTAATTGTTCACCAATCAGGGTTGACTTCTATCAGGATCATTCCCTTTCAAAAATATATTTTAGGCATTCATTTTCTGAGGGGTCTTTGATTACTGGGAGAAATAATTGACCATCAATTTATTGATTATTAGCTAACCTAATTAATAAGTTGATTATTAATTCCCCCAAACTCTGTCTCTCAGGTTTTTCATTCACATCACAGCTCTCTAATTTGCAGAGGCACTGCTGGCCTGCATTGGTAAATGAGTTTCTTCATCTGGGACTTTCCTACATAAATGGAATTACAAATCTAGTTGCTAAATCTATGACACAAACAGCAATGGGAACGATAATTGCACTGTTACCATGTTATTTATGCATGCTTTTGGGAGGCACATATTGTATGCATCAGTAGGTGATGATTTATCAGGCTGGCTCGACAGATGGCAATTATTTGGGACTTGATGCTCCTGAGGACTTGCTGGGCAGAAAATCCTGACACTTTAACATTGAACTAAAGTGGTTTCATGAGTTTGTAATGTGACTTTTTCTTGGCTACATTCAAAGAAGGAAAACCCACGGAAGGACTAATTTTTGCCTTTCAGTCCTATCTCATGTCATCCCTAAATTGGGCTCCATCCTTAGATTGAGAAGTTAAACCAGTGTGTATTAGTTCCAAACAAACTTTGGTGGGGATAGTCCTCTTTGAAAACATTTCTGACCACAGAAAATACTGTGGAGATTCTCAGGGTGCCCTCCCATGGCAAAACAACAAAATGTTTGTGTGTCCTTGCAAACCCTAAAACCTGATTTATTGTAGAAACTTGTTAGCAAGGGTTCCCATGGTTAAACTTGCCTGACTTAAAGTGAGACTTCAATGAGATACATCTTGACCTGATGACTGATCATCTAGCCAAGAAATAAACACAAAGCAAAAATAGCACGCTTCCTGGGAACTAGAGGAATAGGGGATTGGGTTGCTGAGAAGGCAGAAGCCAATCAACCTTTTAAAGTCCAAATTGTATTTGGATGTCTGAATGAATTGGGTTGAATCAGTGCATGTGGCAAGTAGTAAAATAAACAAAAATTTAAAAAACAGGAAAAGAAAGGGAATTGTTGATGCATGTCAAAGAAAACCCCCAAATTTCACCTTTTGGTTTCCAAGTTTCCATTCTTTCTAACTCCTTGTGTAAAATTGCTTCAGAGAGTCTGCACTGGAGAATGTGTTTATGGTCTTTGTGAGTAGTTAGAATTTACATAAAAAAGAAGCTGTGGTTGCATTCTAAACTCTCCAATAAGGATTTAATTTAGATTTAATAGGACACTTATCATATGTTAATTAAATACTGATGGCCTATGAGAAACATATTTACCAAGATTTAGCAGCAAGGTACAAATCAAGATGGTTTTCACATGGTTGGGGCATGTACTTAACTAGGGCAAAAGTTCCTCTTTAGAGACATCTTGCTTTTCAGAATAACAAATAGATCAGCATAAATCTAATTTAAAATGATTATAACAATATTTATATTTGCTATTGTGTCTTGTGACTGTGCTTCAAAGAAGTATGTGGTTATTGCCCCATCCAACTTGTGTGTTATATAACCGCTGATTCATTCATATGCAGGTAAACATCTCTACTACTACCTACCTCTCAGAGAAAGCAGTAATAAAAAATTTGATCTTCAAAGACTGCTAGCTTCATGTTTTTTTAAAAATAATGTATTATTTATGTTCTAAAGTTAAAAAAGTAACATTTGTACTACATGCCTCTATTACACTTTGTTGAAAGTTATGAGAAAAAGAAGAAAAAAAGAAAAGGAAAATGAAAATAAAAGAATGTTATGGCTATTCCAATATTCCAAGCTGTGTTGTTTATCAATCAGTTTTGGGGAAGGTTCAGGTAGGAAAGGGAACACTGAGTCTAGAGCTTTCTCTATCATCTGCTCTTTATCACATACCCTTATCTACAAACTGTCACATTCTTGCTACCTTGGGGAGGAACTGAGATTCAAAGGCCTAACCTCTTTTGCTGAGGCAGACCTATCCGGACTGTCCTAAAGTTAAACATAAGAGCCGTCCCCACTTTGAAGTCATAACTGACCTTCAATGCGGTTACCTTAAGGTATTTATAATAAAATTCTTTAAATCCTTTATGTCCTGAATTTTGCCTTGTTAATCAGAGTGAAAAGCCCAAATAAATTCTCTTTCAACAACTTTCTACTTGAGTTATAAAGATTTCCCCCCGAGTATGTCTCTGTTATAAATGATTCTAGCTTGCCTTGGGAAGGCTCCATCTTTGAATTGACTTTGTACCAAAGAGGTTTTAGCATTTAACCTTCAGTGCCTTTTGTTTTCTTAGCTCGTCTTCTATCATTGTAGCTCCCCTGAGCCACTGATTCTATCCAACTGCTGCAGTCCTGTCTTTTCACCAAAGCATATAGCTAAAAGTTAACCTTTGATGAATGCTGAGATATTTCACAAAATCCTATGCAGTTCTGCTAAACTACACAGAGATGGCTAAATATGGCCACTAGTACCTAGGTGAAATGAGGAATTACCTGAATCATGTGTTACATGTGAACTGTGAATTTGTCCATCTGGATAATTCAGGTTCTGAGACCTTTTTCCTCTCAAAAGCTTATTTTTAAAGATTTTTTTTTCTTTTTTGGATGCTAGTGGTACTGGTGTGAACTTGATTTGCAGTGGAAAGAGTGCTGGATTTGTGGTCAAGGAATTTGAGTTTGAATTCTAAATTATATATATATATATACATATATAATTTCTATAATCAATATTTATATAATTTACATAATTATATATATATTTCATTAAGCACTCTGACTTCTTCAGTCCTCTGGAATTGTGATTGGTCCTTTTGGTAATCAGAGTTCATTAGTCTTCTGAAGCTGTTTATCCTTGCTGTATCATTGTTATGACATAGTGCTAACATTACTCAGCATTATTTCATAGAAGTCTTTCCAGGTTTCTTTGCAACCATTCCTCTCATCATTTCTTTATGGCACAACACTCTTCCATCATGTCTGTACATAAATTGTTCAACCATTTCCTAACTGATGGTTCTTGTTTGTTTCAGTCACGTCTGACTCTTCAGGACCCCATTCAGGATTTTCTTGACAAAGGTACTGGACTGGTTTGCCATTTTCTTCTTCAGTTCATTTTACACATAAGGAAACTGAGGCAGACAAGGGTAACTGACTTGCCCAGAGTCACACAACTAATGTCTGATGCCAGATTTAAACTCACAAAGATGTCTTCCTCATTCCAAGTCCAGTGCTCTATGCACTGAGCCATGTAGCTGCCCCTCCGGTTGATGGAAAACCCCCTAATTTCTAAGTCTTTGCCAACACAAAAGAGCTACTGTACATGTGCATATTTACATCCACAGTTAGAGATTATTTTGCTTAGGATGAAATCCTCTTTTAACTTACCCTCCTTATTTTACCCTTCTCATCTTCCCTTTACCTCCTGTTTTCTCATTGAGTGAAATGTTTTTCTGCACTCAATTCGTGTATTGCATTCAGTTTGTGTATTCTTTCTTCTTTTGACTAATTCAAATGAGAATGGGGATTTTCTTTTTCTAATGTTGTTTTATTTTTAGTTTTCAAGATTCATTTCCACAAAATTTTGAGTTCCAAATTTTCTCCCCATCTCTCCCCTCTCCACACCCCAAAAGGCCATGCATTCTTGTTACCCTTTTCCCCAATCTGCCCTCCCTTCTATTACAACCCTCTCTTCTTTTATTCCTATCTTCTCTCTTTTCTTGTAGGGTAAGGTAGAATTTCTCTACCCTATTACCTGTATTTCTTATTTCCCAGTTGCATGCAAAAACAATTCTCAACATTTGTTCCTAAAACATTGAGTTCCAACTTTTCTCCCTTTCTCCCTCCTCACCCAACACCACTGAGAAGGTAAGCAATTCAATATAGGCTATATATGTGTAGTTTTGCAAAAGACTTCCATAATAGTCATGTTGTATAAAACTAACTATATTTCCCTCCATCCTATCCTGCCCCTATTTATTCTATTCTCTCTTTTGAACTTGTACATTCCCAAAAGTGTTTGCTTCTAATTACTCCCTCATTCCATTGTCCCTCCCTTCTGTCATCCCCCCACCCCACTAATCCCCTTCTCCTCTATTTTCCTGTAGTGTAAGATAGATTTTCATACCACATTGAGTGTGCATGTTATTCCTCCTTAAGTCAAATGTAATGAGAGTAAGCATCACTTTTTCCCTCTCACTTCCCCCTTTTCCCCACCATTGAAAAAGCTTTTTCTTGACTCTTTTATGAAAGATAATTTGCCCCATTCCATTTGTCCCTTTCTCCTCACAATATATTCCTCTCTCACTCCTCAATTTTTTTCACATATCATCCCTTCCTATTCAACTCATCTTATGCTTTCTCTCTCTCTCTCTCTCTCTCTCTCTCTCTCTCTCTATATATATATATATATATATAATATATATATATATATATGTATATATAAATATATGTGCATGTTGTGTGTGTGCATAATCCCTTCAACTAGTCAAATACTAAGAAAAGTTTCAAGAGTTACAAATATTATCTTTCCATGTAGGAATGTAAACAGTTCAACTTTAGTAAGTCCCTTATGATTTCTCTTTCCTGTTTACCTTTTCATACTTCTCTTGATTCTTGTGTTTGAAAGTCAAATTTTCTATTGAGCTCTGGTCTTTTCATCAAGAAGGCCTGAAAGTCCTCTCTTTCATTGAATTACCATTTTTTCCCCTGAAGTATTATACTCAGTTTTGCTGGGAAGGTGATTCTTGATTTTCATCCTTCTTCCTTTGACTTTTAGAATACCATATTCCAAGCCCTTTGATCTCTTAATGATGAAGCTCCTAGGTCTTGTGTTAAACTGATTATATTTCCACAGTACTTGAATTGTTTCTTTCTATCTGCTTGCAGTATTTTCTCTTTGACCTGGGAACTCTAGAATTTGGCTGCAATGTTCCTAGGGGTTTCTCTTTTCTGATCTCTTTCAGGAGGTGATCAGTGGATCCTTTCAATATTAATTTTACCCTCTGGTTCTAGAATATCAGGGCAGTTTTCCTTGATAATTTCATGAAAGATGATGTCTAGGTTCTTTTTTTGATCATGGCTTTCATAATTTTAAAATTGTCTCTCCTGGATCTATTTTCCAGGTCAGTTGTTTTTCCAACGAGATATTTCGCCTTGTCTTCTATTTTTTCATTCCTTTGGTTTTGTTTTGTAATTTCTTGGTTTCTCATAAAATCATTAGCTTCCATTTGCTCCATTCTAATTTTTAAAGAACTATTTTCTTCAGTGAGCTTTTGAACCTTCTTTTCCATTTGGCTAATTATGATTTTTTAAGCACTCCTCTCCTCATTGGCTTTTTAAACCTCTTTTGCAATTGAGTTAGCCTATTTTTCTTTTTTTTTAAATATAAATTTATTTATTTAACTTTTTACATTCATTTTCACAAAATTTTGGGTTCCGAATTTTCTCCCCTTTTATCCCCTCCCCCCACCCCAATACACCAAGCATTCTAATTTTTCCTATCACCAATCTGCCCTCTCTTCTATCATCCCTCCCTTCTCTTGTCCCCATCTTCTCTTTTGTTCTGTAGGGCCAGATGACTTTCTATTCCCCATTAACTGTATTTCTTATTTCCTAGTAGCAAGAACAATACTAAACAGTTGTTCCTAAAACTTTGAGTTCCAAATTCTCCCCATCCCTCCCTCTCCACCCATTGCCTTTGGGAAGGCAGGCAATTCAATAGAGGCCCTATCTGTGTAGTTTTGCAAATGACTTTGATAACAGTCGTGTTGTGTAAGACTAACTGTATTTCCCTCCATCCTATCCTGCCCCCCATTGTTTCTATTCTGTCTTTTGATCCTGTCCCTCCCCAAGAGTGTTGACTTCAAATTGCTCCCTCTTCCTATTGCCCTCCCTTCCATCGTCCCCCACCCCCTTGCTTATCTCCTTCTCCCCCACTTTCCTGTATTGTAAGATAGGTTTTCATACCAAAATGAGTGTGCATTTTATTGCTTCCTTTAGTCGAATATGATGAGGGTAAATGTCATGTTTTTTTCTCAGCTCTCCTCTTTTTCCCTCCACTAGAAAGTCTCCTGCTTGCCTCTTGAATGAGATATAATTTACCCCATTCCATTTCATCCTCTTTCCTCCCACTACATTTCTCTCTCACCATTTATCTTAATTTCTTTTAAGATTTGGTCCCATCCTATTCAATTCACTCTGTGCTCTCTGTTTCTGTATGTGCATGCATGTGTGTATGTGTGTGTGCATGCACACATGTACATGTGTGTGTGTGTGTGTATGTGTGTGTGTGGTCCCACCAACTACCCAGATACTGAAAAGTTTTAAGAGTTACAAATATTGTCTTTCCATGTAGGAATGTAAACAGTTCACTTTTGGTAAGTCCCTTATGACTTCTCTTTGCTGTTTCCTTTTTCATGCTTCTTCTCATTCTTGTGTTTGAAAGTCAAATTTTCTTTTCAGCTCTGGTCTTTTCATCAAGAATGTTTGAAAGTCCTCTGTTTCATTGAAAGACCATATTTTCCCCTGAAGTATTATACTCAGTTTAGCTGGGTAGGTGATTCTTGGTTTGAGTCCTAGTTCCTTTGACTTCTGGAATATCCTATTCCACGCCCTTGGATCCCTTAATGTAGAAGCTGCTAGATCTTGAGTTATCCTGATTTTATTTCCACAATACTGGAATTGTTTCTTTCTAGCTGTTTGCAGTATTTTCTCCTTGACCTGGGAATTCTGGAATTTGACCACAATGTTCCTAGGGGTTCCTCTTTTTGGATCTCTTTCAGGCAGTGATCGATGGATTCTTTCAATACTTATTTTGCCCTCTGGTTGTAAAGTATCAGGGCAGTTTTCCTTGATAATTTCATGGAAGATGATGTCTAGGCTCCTTTTTTGATCATGACTTTCAGGTAGTCCCATAATTTTTAAATTGTCTCTCCTGGATCTATTTTCCAGGTCAGCTGTTTTTCCCATGAGATATTTCACATTGTCTTCCATTTTTTCATTCTTTTGCTTTTGTTTTGTGATTTTTTGGTTCCTAAGAAAGTCATTAGACTCCATCTGTTCCATTCTAATTTTGAGAGAACTATTCTCTTCAGTGAGCTTTTGAACCTCTTTTTCCATTTGGCTAATTCTGCTTTTGAAAGCATTCTTCTCCTCATTGGCTTTTTGAACCTCTTTCGCCAGTTGAGTGAGCCTATTTTTCAAGGTGTTATTTTCTTCAGCATTTTTTGGGTCTCCTTTACCAAAGTATTGACCTGTTTTTCATACTTTTCTTGCATCTCTCTCATTTGTCTTCCCAGTTTTTCCTCCACCCGTCTAACCTGATTTTCAAAATCCTTTTTGAGCTCTTCCATGGCCTGAGCCCACTGGACATCCACCTGGGATGCCTGCGATACTGAGGCCCCGACCTCCACATCTTTCCCTGATGGTAAGAATAGTTCCTCGTCATCACAATTGAAAGGCAGGAACATCTGAACCCCATCAAAGTACCTTTCTATAGTCTTATTTTTCTTCCCTTTTCTGGGCATTTTCCCAGCCAGTTACTTGACTTCTGAGATTCCTGTCCACTCCTACCTAGATCCGCCCAGCTAGTGCTTGGGGTCTGAGATTCAAATGGGCTTTCAGGGGCAGGCGCGGCTGCTATTCAATGTGAGCTTAAGTTCTGGTGCTGAGGTGGGGGCAGGGCTGCCTCCCAGGCTCAGTTCCCTCAAGGAGTTTATGCAGAGACCTTCGGTAATGGCCCTGAACTTCTGCCTGCTGCTCTGGGAGTCCAGGGCCACCGCTGCCGCTGCCTCTGCCGCTTCCTCCCGAGGGGGCCCGAGTCACAGAGACACCCCGCTCCCCTCTCGGCCAACCCAGAAGTCTCTCTCGCTGACCTGTAGTGTCTGTGGGTGGAGGGACCTTTCCAGCCACCAGAGGTTCCGTCCCTGAAGCCTGCTTCGATCTGCTCCTCTGGGGCTGGGTGGCCACGGCAGCTCAGGGGTGGACTCCAATGTCTGCAGTGCGATGGACCCCTGGGGATGTCTCTCCAGGGCTCTCTGGAATGGAAATCTTTTCCACTGTGTTTCTGCACGCCTTGCAGTGTTCCAGACTTTGTGGGGAGTTCTTTTTGCAGGAAATATATAGGCTGTGGGTTCGGAGCTAGCATTCAATGAGCCTTTCTACTCCGCCATCTTGGCTCTTCCCCCCATAATTGCTTTTTATGATGGAATTCTTTCTTTTCTTTTCTCATTGTTTCAGTTTATTTCCTGGTTTTGTGCTTTATCCTAGGACAGGGATCATTGCACTTCTGAAGATAATGTCTGGACTTGTCTTCTTGACACTTTTGGAGAGATTTTACATATTGTGTTGTTCTATCTAGGATCTTAGGGGTAGTTTGGGGACCTGTGAGTTTTCAGTGCTCCCAAAGTGGTGTGATACAGGACAAAGTCTGATTGCTCCAGTCAGAGATCTGCCAGCTCTTGATCTGTGTTTGGATTTCAGCAATATGCCAGTAGGGTTACTCAGTAGAACTGCTCTTGAACTCAGCCACAAATGGCTAGTTGGAAAGCTCTGTTGGTCCAGAGTTAATTCAAATCTTTAAGCTTCCATTGGGTCCAGGAAGCTTACCCTGGTTATTTCTCTGAAAGCTTCAAATTGGGCTAAAAGCTAGAAATGTGACCCTGCTCAGTTCTGGGGGTCCAAGCTATGCAGCTAGTATTTACTTCTGAATTTCCTTGCTGGAAATACCATCTAAACTGTAACTCTGCTCCTTGTTCTGCTAGTCAAACCTGAACACAGATCTCATAATTAGTCTACCCCAATTTTTGATCTAGAACTGGGCAGTGATCAGTGATGTGCTGGTAAATGTTTAACAATCAGTTGTCTGACCCCCCCCCCCATTTTGAATTTTAATTTACATTATTAACTTTTTATCCATGACTTTCTTAAACCTAGATACTCAGTAAAACAATAAATCAATACCTGGATTTTAGCTCTTGCTGACTTTCGAGGCATAAAATTTCACATTGAAAATTTGGCAGTTGCCTCTCCAGAGTTAATTTCAACTGACTGACTCCAGTACACCCTTGCTAGTGAATGATACAGATGTTGCTACCTGTTCCTTTACTCTGTATAAGTTTAGAACCTTTCCTTTATCCTATATGAATTTAGAACCCTCTTTGCTGGTTCTGAGACCTCTTTTTTCCCTGGTGCATAGTCTCTCCCCGCCCTGGAATGTTTTATGTGTTGCTCTTCTGATCAGATCCCATAACCTGTTTCTGTAGCCCTGTCTGTCTGTTTCCCTATGCTGTCCTGGCCTAGAAAAATGATTCATGATCTTTTTTGGATTTCCTAATCAGGAATCAGTCTGGTGCCTTTTCTAGTTCAATTTGGAGGAGTTGAGTTGGGGATGGGAGTCATTCTGGGTCTTCTTGCTGTTTGGCCATCTTGGCTTTGTCTCCCAAAGCTTTCAACAGCGACTCACCTCAGTTGTAGCCTTAGGAAAGGAACAGTAGGTGGCAGGGCCCCTGCAGAAATGGCATCCTGAGGACTAGAATGCATGCAACAGGATAAGCCATGAGAACTTTTATTCATGTACAAAGTGTGATTTTTCATCTTAATTTCCAGTACTCTCTTTTCCTTACAAACAGTTCATCATGAGTCCTCTTTTAGGGCCAGTGGAGCTCGGTTTATTAGTTTGAAGTACATAAGGACAGCAGGCCTACATCATTACCATGTTACATTATTTATCTGAACTGTGAAGCATGCTTTTCTTTAGCCCTTCCAGACATACGCTTCAACTTAACTGGGAAAATGCAGTTGGGCTTCTTCCCTAGGATACCAAAACAATGTGCTCTTCAGTGAACTTAGTGAATCAAGCACCCTTTGCCACAGATCGCTTCTGCTGTATTTCAGAACGTCTCCATGTTTGGAACTGTTTTGGCATTTTAGTAAGGAAGGAGATGAGGGTGAAAGGCAGCAAACTCAGTCCTGTTGTCTGCATGTGTCTAGCTCAGAAAGCCACGGAGCAGAGATGATTATTTCCAGCGACTTACATGGTAATGGATTGGAATGTTTCTATTTAATTTAATTCAATGCAATGTAGCAAAAAGGTCTTAAGAGCCTACTGTGTTCAAGGCACTATACTAGGCACTGATGACACAAAGACAGAAACAAATAGTCCAGGATCTCAAGGAGATTTTATTCTCCTAAGGTGTATAATATACACATAAACAAAGTCCAAGCTCCAAGTTCCAAGAAGGAGACAGTGCTAATAACTGGGACATTTAGGGGATGGCACTTGGGTTATGCTTTGAAAGAAGGCAGGGATGCTATGAGATAACCTTCAGGAGGTAGTGTCTTCCACATGTAGGACTATATACACGAAGGCAGGGAGGTGGGAAATGGGATCAAGGAGGACAGAGCTTGATCGGAAGGTCTGGCCATTTTATTTTGATTTCATGGCAAATATCCATTTCCATAGAGGATGACCAGTAACCATGCACTATGTTAGTGAGTAGAGGTACTGAATGAATTCTTTTAGTCTTGTTTAGCAGGGTCAGAACTAGTAAGTTTTGCACCTGGGAGTAATTCAGTATTGAATGGGGGTGGGGGGTGGGCATAGGTGGAGATTGAGGGCTCATCTGAGGAGGTTGCCATGGAGTATGATGAGTGGGGCAGACTATGGAAGAGTTGATTTGGGCTTCTGCCATTGGGAGGGCAGTGCCCTTATTAAATGGCAAAAGTAATTTTGCTAACTGGTTGCTGAGTTCACTTCTTTCTCTTCCGAAGAAATGCAGATTTTGGTAGGACTCTCTATATTTTTGTATCCTGGGATACAGCTTGGTTTCTCTACCATGTTACTGTTATTTTATTCAGTTCTGTGACAATAACAATTCATGTTACCAATTGACTTTAAGAGTTTTGCAAAATTTTGTTAAACATTGTAAAGCACTTGGCTTTTCCCAGAACATCCCTGGGAGATCCCTTGTTAGAAAACATATTATTCTTATTTAGAGAAGAGAAAATTGACTCAGAAGACCACCCTTTTTAGATCAGAAGCTTATCAAAGGCAGGAATCATCTATCTTTTTGTTAATAGTATCCTCAATGCTTAGCACCCTGGCATACAGGGTATCCCCAAAGTCTTAGTGCAGTGTTAAGCTTTTGTAGTTTTAGTATTATGAAAGGAAATGGAATTCACATATGATCAGGCACTTTTCCTCTTGTCTGTGTATATGTTTTTGTGGTCTCTAACAAGTGGATGCATAGTACATGTATTTCAAGCTTTTCCTATCCAAGAAGCATTTGTTAAGTACTTACTCTGTCCTTAATCACTAAGTCCTGGGGCTATACAGATGAAAATTAAAGGAGAGAAAACATGGTATAGTCCACTGGTGTTAGAGTCAAATAGAAACTAAGCCCTACTCAAGGATCCCTGTGGATTGTCTTAGAAAACTACACATTAACATTATCCATGTCTTATTGTATTTTGATTTATTTCATTAGATATTTCTCAATTACATTTTAATCTGGCTCCACTGTACTTGGGAATGTCATGTGGTTGATACCTCTGGCTATACCAGGTTGAATGCTGAAATTGGAATCATGAAGATTTGGATTGGAATTCTGCCTCAGGCACTTATTGACTGTGACCTTGAGTAAGGACCTCAATATTTCTGAGATCATTTTCTTCCCGGTTGTCCTTTCCAGCTCTAAAGCTATGATTCTATGTATCTGCCTCACTTAAATCCAATTCACCTGCAAGTCATGACATCACCTTCCTAATGGCATGGTCCTCTTCAAGAGTGAGGGACAAACAACAACTCTACTAGAAGAGCTATTCTATTTTGGAGGACAAACGGCTTTCTTCACACACATTAATCAATCAGTCAGTCAATCAACATTTATTAAGTGCCTACTGTGTGCCAGGCACTGTACTAATCACTGGGGATAAAAAAGAGGCAAAAGATAGTCCCTGACCTCAACAAGCTTACAATCTAATAGAGAAACAACATACAAATAAATATATGCAAAGCAAGCTATATGCAAAATCAACAGGACATAATTAACTGAGGATAGGCACAAGAATTTAGAGGGGTTGGGAAACACTTCTTGTAAAAGATGGAATTTTAATAAGGACTTTAAGGAAGTCAATAGTTGAAGCAGAGAAGGGAGAGCCATTCCAGGCATGATGGATAGCCAGAGAAAATCCTGGGAGCTGAGAGATGGGGTGATGTGTATTTACATACGGTGTTAGCTTAAAAGGGAAAGTGCCAATGATTCCATCAAGCCTCCTCATTTTACAGGTGACTGAACCTGAGGCCCAAATGGGTTCAGCGATTTGTCCCAGGTCAGCTAGCTAGAAAGCAGAAAATGCAGGACTAGAACCCAGCTCTCTTCACTCTTGGTTATCTCTTTTTATTTATTGTTCTTTGCTTTTACTTGTTGGAATGTTCCCAGGTTTCTTTGAATGCATGGGGAATGAGGTGGGAATAATCCAATCACACCCCAGTCTAGCCTCAGGGTCAGAACTGTGGTTGCTTACTGAGTAGAGTATGGTGAGTGATGGAGTATGCCAGGAAACTAAATCACTTCCATTTGAATTGTCTTAGGAAGATTCTGAAGATCAGCTGGCAGGATAAGATACTAGACACAGGAGGTCCTTTCTCAAACTAAATTGCAAGGATTCAAACTCTGCTTCCGAGAGCACAACTCTGATGGGCTGGCCATGTTGTTCAAACGCAAACCGTAGGCTTGCCAAAAAGATTTGTTTTATGGGGAACTCACACAGGGCAAACATTCACATGGTGGTCAGAAGAAGTGATTCAAGGACACTCTCAAGACCTGTTTGAAGAACTTTGGAATTGATTGTATGACATAGGAAACACTGGCACAGGACCGCTCAGCATGGCGTGCCCACATCAGAGAAAGTGCTGTGCTCTATGTGCAAAGAAGAACTGAAACAGCTCAAAGGAAACATAGGATGTGAAAATTTAGAGTATTCACCCCAAATGTTCACATGGACTACTGTGCCTGACCTGTGGTAGAGCATTCTGAGCTTGTATTGGTCTGATCAGCCACAGTTGGACCCAATGAAACTTGATTCTGGCTTAGTGATGTCATTTTGGTCCTCTGAAAACAAAGGACAATAACCATGGAGTATGGTGATCCATTGTCTATGCCTGGGCAGGCCTCTATTTCTCAAGCCAATAAGCATTTACTCTCCTCTCCAAATTCATGTTATTCCAAGTTGTAGGCTACCTAGAGATTGTCTCCCTCCCCCCACTACCTCTCCTCTCTTCTTTATCTTCAATACAGGGATTCTATGCTGGTAGAAGTTTAGCAGCTGGGTTCGGGGGTGGGTGGTAAGATCCTCAGGACACACTTTTAAGTTTACTCTGCATTATTTAGTGCTTTCTTAAATCTAGAAAATCAACAAAATAATAAGGAACCCTGATTTTTAGTGACTGCTGATTTCTGAGAGAAGAAAGAGCTGGTTTCATCATACCCTTGCCTAAAATATAAATGTGACATGTCACATCCCCACCCAGTAAACTATCTATTCTCTCCAGAATCAAATGTACACTCGTCTGTTTTGCATTTAAAGCATTCACAACTAATCTTATTATAAAATTACCTGCTTTATGTACTTCTTGCTTCAATTAAACTAGCCTTCTTGCTGTTTCTCACCATGAAATTTCATCTCTCATCCTTGCACAGACTGTCTCTCATACAGGAATACACATTCTCCTCAATTTTTTCTCTTAAAACCTTTAGTTTCCTTCAAATATGGAAAGATGTTTCTGGGTAATGGAGACAGTGAGGGTAAGGTGTATCCCTACTCTTCTGTCTGGTCCAGTTTATAATGGGGCATGAGAGAAGAAGTATCTAGTCTTGGAAAGAGTGGTCAGGCATGTAAATAATGAGCCAATCAACATGGATTCTTTGATAATCCTTTTCTCCTTTTCTCTCTCCCTCCCCCTTACCAATGAATCTCATGGTCACTTATTTCCAAGCTAAGTGAGAGATATTAAGAAAGCACTCACTGCCTTTGATGAATTCACATCACCTGGCCCAGATGAATTGTAGTTCATCTGGAAAGAAGTTTCTGGGTAACAGAAACCTACAAGATGTCACCCCTGAGATAGGGTCAATGATATTCTAAAGACCATGGAAAATGGGAGAAGTGCTACAGGATTGGAGAAGATATAGCCTACAAGCTATAGGCCAATGACCTGGATTTTGGTTTCTGTGTTTATTATTAAGGAGATGGCTGTTGAACATCCAGAAAAGGAATCAATGATTACAAAGAACAAACATGACTCCTTTAAAAATGGAAGCCTTATTTCTTTTTTTTGACCAGCATTCCTGAACCAGGTGAGGAAATATTACTTTATAACCAGGTGGATTTGAGTTGAATAGTAAAACTCAAAGAGCAGTCAACAATGGTTTAATATCCACATAGTAGAAAGTCTTCAATGGAGTGCCTCAGGGCTGTGTATTTATCTCAATTTTGTTTATCATTCTTATTGATGACTTGGATAAAGGCATAGTTGATATGTTTATCACATTTGTAGATGGCATGAAACTGGGGTGAGGGTGGGGATAGCTTATGTATTGCACAACAGAGTCAGCATCCACAAAGGACTTGAAAAACCAGAACAGCTGAAAGCAAACTATGTATAACTGGAGAAATCTGACCTGCCATCTATTCTTATATGGCCTGCAAGCTAAAGATAATTTTTAACCTTTTTAAGATACAATAAGATTTTATTTAAAAATGTAAAAAAACCCCTGCTTATCAGCAGTGGAAAATAAGTAACATGAAGCATTGACCACTGCGTCATTGTTTAACAGCCCCTCAACTAGATTATCAAGCTGAATCTAATACCATGAAATTCAATCAGGGTAAGCGTAAAGTCTTTGCAAGCGGAAATAGAAAACTTCAACTTTGAGCACAATACAAGGAAGAATGGACAGTTATAAAGAAAGATCTGGTAACATTAGTGGACTGCAAGTTCAATCTGAGTCAGTATAGTGGTCAAGAAAGCTAATGTGACCTTGGGTTACATCAAGAAAGGTATATTTTTCAGGAATAGGGAAGTGGTTGTTTCATTATACTCTGACCTTATTGGACTCCATATGGAGTACTGTGCTTAGCTGTGGCTACAAATTTAGTCAATATTTCAGAATATTGACAGGTTGGAGAGTGTCCAGAGCAGGGCAACCAGGATGGTAAAGGGCTGTGAGTCCATGGCATGTAAGGATAGGTTAAAGAAACCGGGCATGAGGAAGAGGAGACTCAGGATGTGATGGCAGTCTTTTCCCCAAGTATTTGAAGGGCTGTCATGGGAAGGTAAGATTAGACTTGCCCTATTTAGCTGGTTCAAGAGGAGCAACCAGGAGCAATGGGTGAAGATACCAATACAGGTCTGATGTCAGGAACGATGTGCTAACAATTAAAGCTGTTCAGAATCGGAATGGTTTACCTAAAGAGGTTATCAGTTCCTCCTTCTTAGACATTTTTAAGTAGAGAGTAGATGACCATATGTAGGGAATATTAAAATGGAGATACCTTCTATGGATAAATTTGCGTAGATGGCTGCTAAGATCCCTTCCAACTCAAACTCAACGATTGTGTTTCTTCTTCTAGCAGTCTTATTTTCCGGCTCATCACGGATACTCACTCTCAACTATGGGAACTTCTCAGGTCTTTGCTCTGGGCCAGTTCCCCTTTGTTCTCTCTAACCTCTTTAGGTGATCTACTCATCTCCCATGTTCTCATTCCCTACTTCTATGGAGATGACTCCCAAATTGATGTATACATCCTTTTCCTGAACTGCCATCATTCATCTCCCCTTGTGTGTTGGACAGCTCATCCTGCAGGAAACGTTGCTACAATTCACATCAGAGCTATATTTCCAGAGAATGATTTCAACTCCTTGATATAAGGACCATTTCATGTTTGCTTTTGTTTCTTCAGTCCCTAGCACAATATCTGTAAAACACAGTAAGTATTCAAGAAATACAAGTTAAATTGAGAGGGAATTAATTTTGCAAATTTGTAATTTCTTATAGTGGTATGATATTCTATTACATTCATACAGGTTATTCCAAAAGCCTTAGTGGAGTTCTTCATCTTTTTGGCATCTTTTGAAAAAATATTTTATTTTTAATTTATGAAATAAAACAAGCATTTCCACAGCATGGTACGATAAAAAAGATGAGTGACATGAAATTATACATCTACTATATATAGTTTGCTCTTCCTTTTAAATATACAACAAAGTTATCATGTAAATTTCTTTTTTCTTTTTTTCTTCCTCCTTGCCACCTAGCGATGGCCACCCTTAGACACAAATAGGTATATACATGTAAAATTATTCTATATGTACTTCTATTTGTCAATTCTTTCTCTGGATGCAGAAAGTATCTTTCTTCACATGTCCTTTCTAGTTAATTTGGCTATTTATAATACTCAAAATAACTTATTGACTTAAAGTCATTCCTAAAATAATAATACAATTTGAAGGCTTGGAACTATACTAAGATTTCTGGAATATCCAGTAGACTTCCAATTGTACTAAGACTTTTGAGACATCCTTTATTCTTTAATTATTCAGTCTTTTCCCAAGCAATAGGTATCCATTTTATTTACATTTATTTAATACCACAAAAATATTGATTCTATGAATATCTTGGAGTAAATAGAATCTTTGTTTCTTTCTTTGACCTTTTTGGAGTTTATGTCAAACAGTGGGAAAGCTAGCTCAAGGGATAGGATTGGTTTGATTGCTTTCATTGAGTAATACGTACTGTTTTCCAGAATGGGTGGAACAAGTCACAGCTCTACCAGGCTTGTACTAGTCTGTCTTCCTGCAGGTCTTCTAACATCGATTATTCCAGTACAGCCCTATATTAATGCAGGATGTAATTGTTGTTTTTCTCAACTGGAAGAGACTGAAAGATTATGAGAGGTAGGAGCTATGTGGGATGGCGGAAGTCTGGGGACTTTTGAGCTCCATAGAGAGAGGGTCCCAAGAGAGCAGATTTCTTTTCTATGACACAACCAACTGCATTTTATTTTCATAAGCAATATTTGACATCATTAGACAATGATAAAAGAAAACATACAAACTTCAGGTGGAGTTTTTGCTTGAAAATAGGTGAGCAGATATTAATTTGATATGGATAGAAATAAATGCAATACATAATGAAAACAAAATTCCAAGAGGGGAAAAAGGTACGAAGGCAAAGCATGTTTCAAAACTCTCAACTTTGGATGCAACATCTGACTTCTTTTTCACTCAGAGAATAAGCTATGTGTTTTCACAAGGGCAGGTCACTGTAGAATATCAACCTTAACTTATACCCCCCAAATTAAAACAAACACCAACAGAAACAAAACCCTGTAATTATACCTAGACTGAGACATTTTTTCCTCAACAGAGGCAGACATGGATGAACAAATGTATTCTTTTACGAACAGCTTTATTTCAAGGCATAGTACCTTAGGAGTTGTCATTTGGGCTTTTCCTGCTCGTGCTCATTTTAGTATAAACAAACATAGCTGTATTGTGGAATATGTGTGTGTGTCTGTGTGTGTATATGTGTATGTGAAGAGTACCTTAAACAAAGAATCACAAGTTTCACATATATGTATACATATATATATACACATACATACACACATATACACACATGTGTAATGTATATATACATATATAAACTACACACATACATATATGCACAAATACCCACAATCAATTTTTAATTTTGCACTAAAAATAAATTACAGGATATAACATTTAAATGCAATAGATCATCTGAAAGTGAAGGGTGCCCTTGTTCTAAATTGGACCCAATCACGAGCAAATGGAGCCTTGACTGGGTCACTGTTTGCTTAAAGACTGTCCTGGGCAGAACTCCATGCTTTCCTGAATGTGCTTGACTGGGACCCTGGTGAATTTAACCACTGTTCACAATATTCCCTCTCCTAGCATTGTTTAGTTAGCTGGCATCTCTAAGCGTTGGGATCTTCTTGCTTATTAATTTAAAAAAAAATCTTCTATTTGTACTTTGATAAGTTTTGTGTCCAGATAAAGAAAGATAAACTAAATTGTGTTTGAGTGTTGGCTATGGAATGATGTAGGGAGAGGGGAAAGACAAAAGGGAACCCACTGGAATCCACTGCCATGAACTTTCAAAGAATAATCTTGAGTCTATATTAAACTCTATGTTGATTCAAAGGGACTACACCAGTATTTTGTCATTTTTACCAATTACTGGGTATATAAAGTGAAACCTCAGATTTATTCTGATTTGTACTTTTCTCATTAATAATTTGAAGTGGGTGTTAATACACTTAAGTGTATTAACTTAAGTGTTAAAACACTTAAGAGTTGTTTGTATCCTTTGACCATTTGAGATGAAATATTGGGGCAAAGGCTCCTGATTTTTAATATTTGTATTGATTTCCCCATACAGGAAACTTTAATATTCTGCCCTTTTCCTCCATGACACCTTTTGCCATTGCAAAAGGACTTGAATATGAGCAGTTAGATAGTATGCAATGACCTTAGGACTACTTCTGCCCAAAAGGCTGAGCAAATTCTTATCATGGACTGGATAGAGCTTTCCAGGAGTGGGAGGTAGAAAGGCAGTAGAAATAATATCTAACGATGTCCAAATCACCTTACATATTTAATACATTTATCCAGTGTCTGAGACTGACAATTGGGATTACGTCACATTATGGACTTGGTGATCAGTGAGACAGACCCAGAGCAGAGTGGCAGGTGCTGAGACAAGTGTTGTCATTCTCCAAAAGTCACTCAAAACAGGTCCAGTGACCATGGAGGGGTGTGTGTGAACTCAGTTCTAAATGATTATGTCTGGTTCAGGCTGTTTTAAAAGTCAGCACTATAGTTAAGCATCTTTCATTGATGGCATTTATAAATATATCATGTTTTCCCATATATTTGAAATAACTCTTGTTTTCTAATGCAATTATGAGAGTCAGGATTATTTTCATTCAAAGTACTGATAGTTTCTAGAAAACAAATATTTCAGATCAAATCGAATTGAGTGAGTGTTTACAAACAGGAAAGATGGCATGCTATTGAGGGATTCTTTTTTCCAGTTCGATCTTAGCTGCTCAAGATGTATAATTACCACATCTCCCCATCTGAGATTCTACTGTGTCTCTGGAGAGAATGACATTATTGACAGCCTTTGTTTCTATAATGATGATGACTAGCATGTCTTTTTTTCTAAATAATATTTTATTTTTTCCAATTACATGTAAAGATAGTTTTCAGCATTCACTTTTAAGGAGACTTTGCGTTCCAATTTTTTTCCTTCTCTCACTTACCCTACCCCTTCCCAAGACAGCAAGTCATCTAATATAAGTTATACATGCGCAAATCATGTTTAACAAGATTTCCCACTTTAGGATGATTTGTATATCTACAAAAAACTTTTTGCCTCTTGAAAAAAATGTGGGAAATTCCAGCCTTTCAACTTACTTTTTATTTACTTTCTGTCTTCTAGGAGAATGGATTTTCAAAAATAGCCTATTTGCTATTTTCTTTGATAGGCTTGTGCAAATGACTTTACCTCTTTGGATTCAGTTTTCTTTTCTGTAAAATGAGAGCATTGGACTAGGTCAGAGTAGCAACTAGGGATTGCTATGATCAAGATATGTATCATAAGCAAAGTCTCTGGAGAAAGTGATAGGATGCCACCCCCAGTTGATTGGTAAAGAGAAAGAAGTGGAGACTCTGGAGGCACTGGCATCTGTTGAGAGGCCTCCATGGATACACAGATGAAGGTGGGCCAGTACAGGAAGAAAGGCAGAAAAGATTGGATTGGGGAAGAAATTTGCTTTGAATCTTCTGTATGGTAACTTCTTATTTAAATACTTATTTTTCTAATTTGCCTAAATAGCTTACAAGAGTTATCAGCATCTGCTAAGTTTGTAGTCTTCTAAATTTAGTGCCCTGAGGAAAAATGCTTCTTGTCCTATCCAAGTAATGGCAGCTTTCAAAGCCTTACCCAACCATCTTATCTTGTGACATTTTATTCACATTCTTCTTATTTCTTTGATCATTAGTCTGGTTATTCTTTACAATTCCTTTTTTTGTAAAGTCTTGCAACCTGCTCACACTCATTGAGCACCTCTCCATTGCCATCTGGGTGAACACAAGTGCATTCATTTTTTCAAAAATGGTAGTGTTAAGATGTGCAGTTATGCAACATGGATAGAATACTGGTATTGAAAATATTATTATCAAAAAATAATCTTTATTGCCAAGGAAAGAGAAAGTCACCAAAGAAATTTTGAAATTTCTTATGGGCAACCCAGCCCCTCCTGTCTCCTGTCCAATTCTCCTGCCCAAAGCATTCTATAGATGAATACACACAAATAAACAAAGCAAAAATGGGGCTCATCACATAGTCGGAGTAACAAATGATACAGCAGACAGTCCATGTGTTCCACTGGTATCTGCCATATCAAGAGAAAGTGGGATGATTATGATGCAATGCTACTGTTAGAAAAAATAATATTCTTAATGATCTTAGAAAAAATATGGAAAGATTTGCATGAAACAGTGTGGAGTAAAATGAACAGAACCAAGACAAACATTGTATATAATAGCAGCAATACTGTTTTTTAAAAAATATTTATTCTTTTTATTAACTTTTTACATTCGTTTTCACAAAATTTTGGGTTCCAAATTTTACTCCCCTTTTATCCCCTCCCCCCCACCCCAAACCACCAAGCAATCTAATTTTTCCTATCTCTCAATCTGCCCTCTCTTCTGTCATCCCTCCTTCTCTTGTCCTCATCTTCTCTTTTGTCCTGGTAGGGTCAGATGACTTTCTATTCCTCATTAACTGTATGTCTTCTTTCCTAGTAGCAACAACAATACTAAACAGTTTACTTCCTAAAACTTTGAGTTCCAAAATTCTCCCATCCCCCTCCCTCCCCCTCCCATTCCCTTTGGGAAGGCAGGCAATACGAATATAGGCCATATCTGTGTAGTTATCATCTGAAAGTGAAGGGTGCCCTTGTTCTAAATTGGACACAATCACGAGCAATTGGAGCCTTGACTGGGTCACTGTTTGCTTAAAGACTGTCCTGGGCAGAACTCCATGCTTTCCTGAATGTGCTTGACTGGGACCTGGTGAATTTAACCACTGTTCACATATTCCCTCTCCTAGCATTGTTTAGTTAGCTGGCATCTCTAAGCGTTGGGATCTTCTTGCTTATTAATTTAAAAAAAAATCTTCTATTTGTACTTTGATAAGTTTTGTGTCCAGATAAAGAAAGATAAACTAAATTGTGTTTTGAGTGTTGGCTATGGATGATGTAGGGGAGAGGGGAAAGACAAAAGGGAACCCACTGGAATCCACTGCCATGAACTTTCAAAAGAATAATCTTGAGTCTATATTAAACTCTATGTTGATTCAAAAGGGACTACACCAGTATTTTGTCATTTTTACCAATTACTGGGTATAAAGTGAAACATCATATTTATTCTGATTTGTACTTTTCTCATTAATAATTTGAAGTGGGTGTTAATACACTTAAGTGTATTAACTTAAGTGTTAAAACACTTAAGAGTTGTTTGTATCCTTTGACCATTTGAGATGAAATATTGGGGCAAAGGCTCCTGATTTTTAATATTTGTATTGATTTCCCATACAGGAAACTTTAATATTCTGCCCTTTTCCTCCATGACACCTTTTGCCATTGCAAAAGGACTTGAATATGAGCAGTTAGATAGTATGCAATGACCTTAGGACTACTTCTGCCCAAAAGGCTGAGCAAATTCTTATCATGACTGGATAGAGCTTCCAGGAGTGGAGGTAGAAAGGCAGTAGAAATAATATCTAACGATGTCCAAATCACCTTACATATTTAATACATTTATCCAGTGTCTGAGACTGACAATTGGGATTACGTCACATTATGGACTTGGTGATCAGTGAGACAGACCCAGAGCAGAGTGGCAGGTGCTGAGACAAGTGTTGTCATTCTCCAAAAGTCACTCAAAACAGGTCCAGTGACCATGGAGGGGTGTGTGTGAACTCAGTTCTAAAATGATTATGTCTGGTTCAGGCTGTTTTAAAAGTCAGCACTATAGTTAAGCATCTTTCATTGATGGCATTTATAAAATATATCATGTTTTCCCATATATTTGAAATAACTCTTGTTTTCTAATGCAATTATGAGAGTCAGGATTATTTTCATTCAAAGTACTGATAGTTTCTAGAAAACAAATATTTCAGATCAAATCGAATTGAGTGAGTGTTTACAAACAGGAAAGATGGCATGCTATTGAGGGATTCTTTTTTCCAGTTCGATCTTAGCTGCTCAAATGTATAATTACCACATCTCCCATCTGAGATTCTACTGTGTCTCTGGAGAGAATGACATTATTGACAGCCTTTGTTTCTATAATGATGATGACTAGCATGTCTTTTTTTCTAAATAATATTTTATTTTTTCCAATTACATGTAAAGATAGTTTTCAGCATTCACTTTTAAGGAGACTTTGAGTTCCAATTTTTTTCCTTCTCTCACTTCCCTACCCCTTCCCAAGACAGCAAGTCATCTAATATAAGTTATACATGCGCAATCATGTTTAACAGATTTCCACTTTAGGATGATTTGTATATCTACAAAAAACTTTTGCCTCTTGAAAAAATGTGGGAAATTCCAGCCTTTCAACTTACTTTTTATTTACTTTCTGTCTTCTAGGAGAATGGATTTTCAAAAATAGCCTATTTGCTATTTTCTTTGATAGGCTTGTGCAAATGACTTTACCTCTTTGGATTCAGTTTTCTTTTCTGTAAAATGAGAGCATTGGACTAGGTCAGAGTAGCAACTAGGGATTGCTATGATCAAGATATGTATCATAAGCAAAGTCTCTGGAGAAAGTGATAGGATGCACCCCCAGTTGATTGGTAAAGAGAAAGAAGTGGAGACTCTGGAGGCACTGGCATCTGTTGAGAGGCCTCCATGGATACACAGATGAAGGTGGGCAGTACAGGGAAGAAAGGCAGAAAAGATTGGATTGGGGAAGAAATTTGCTTGAATCTTCTGTATGGTAACTTCTTATTTAAATACTTATTTTTCTAATTTGCTAAATAGCTTACAAGAGTTATCAGCATCTGCTAAGTTTGTAGTCTTCTAAATTTAGTGCCCTGAGGAAAAATGCTTCTTGTCCTATCCAAGTAATGGCAGCTTCAAAGCTTACCCAACCATCTTATCTTGTGACATTTTATTCACATTCTTCTTATTTCTTTGATCATTAGTCTGGTTATTCTTTACAATTCCTTTTTTGTAAAGTCTTGCAACCTGCTCACACTCATTGAGCACCTCTCCATTGCCATCTGGGTGAACACAAGTGCATTCATTTTTTCAAAAATGGTAGTGTTAAGATGTGCAGTTATGCAACATGGATAGAATACTGGTATTGAAAATATTATTATCAAAAAATAATCTTTATTGCCAAGGAAAGAGAAAGTCACCAAAGAAATTTTGAAATTTCTTATGGGCAACCCAGCCCTCCTGTCTCCTGTCCAATTCTCCTGCCCAAAGCATTCTATAGATGAATACACACAAATAAACAAAGCAAAAATGGGGCTCATCACATAGTCGGAGTAACAAATGATAAGCAGACAGTCCATGTGTTCCACTGGTATCTGCCATATCAAGAGAAAGTGGGATGATTATGATGCAATGCTACTGTTAGAAAAAATAATATTCTTAATGATCTTAGAAAAATATGGAAAGATTTGCATGAAACAGTGAGGAGTAAAATGAACAGAACCAAGACAACATTGTATATAATAGCAGCAATACTGTTTTTTAAAAAATATTTATTTTTTTATTTAACTTTTTACATTCGTTTTCACAAAATTTTGGGTTCCAAATTTTCTCCCCTTTTATCCCCTCCCCCCACCCCAATACACCAAGCAATCTAATTTTTCCTATCTCCAATCTGCCCTCTCTTCTGTCATCCCTCCCTTCTCTTGTCCTCATCTTCTCTTTTGTCCTGTAGGGTCAGATGACTTTCTATTCCTCATTAACTGTATGTCTTCTTTCCTAGTAGCAACAACAATACTAAACAGTTATTCCTAAAACTTTGAGTTCCAAATTCTCCCCATCCCTCCCTCCCCACCCATTCCCTTTGGGAAGGCAGGCAATTCAATATAGGCCATATCTGTGTAGTTTTGCAAATGACTTCCATGATAGTCGTGATGTGTAGGACTAACTGAATTACCCTCCATCCTATCCTGCCCCTCATTGTTTCTCTTCTGTCTTTTGATCCTGTCCCTCCCTGAGTGTTGACTTCAAATTGCTCCCTTCTCCCTTTGCCCTCCCTTCCATCATACCCCCCCTTGCTTATCTCCTTCTCCCCCACTTTCCTATACTGTAAGATAGATTTTCATACCAAAATGAGTGTGCATTTTATTCCTTCCTTTAGTCAAATATGATGAGGGTAAACTTTTTTTTTTTCCCCTCAGCTCTCCTCTTTTTCCCTCCACTAAAAAGTCTCCTACTTGCCTCTTAAATGACATATAATTACCCCATTCCATTTCACCCTCTTTCCTCCCACGACATTTCTCTCTCACCATTTACCTTAATTTCTTTTAAGATATGGTCCCCTCCTATTCAATTCACTCTGTGCTCTCTGTCTCTGTATGTGTGTGCATGTGTGTATGTGTGTGTGCATGCATGCGTGTAAATGTGTGTGTGTGGTCCCACCAACTACCCAGATACTGAAAAGTTTTAAGAGTTACAAATATTGTCTTTCCATGTAGGAATGTAAACAGTTCACTTTTGGTAAGTCCCTTATGATTTCTCTTTGCTGTTTACTTTTTCATGCTTCTTCTCATTCTTGTGTTTGAAAGTCAAATTTTCTTTTCAGCTCTGGTCTTTTCATCAAGAATGCTTGAAAGTCCTCTGTTTCATTGAAAAACCATATTTTCCCCTGAAGTAGTATACTCAGTTTTGCTGGGTAGGTGATTCTTGATTTGAGTCCTAGTTCCTTTGACTTCTGGAATATCCTATTCCACGCCCTTCGATCCCTTAATGTAGAAGCTGCTAGATCTTGAGTTATCCTGATTGTATTTCCACAGTACTAGAATTGTTTCTTTCTAGCTGCTTGTAAGATTTTCTCCTTGAGCTGGGAGTTCTGGAATTTGGCCACAATGTTCCTAGGAGTTTCTCTTTTTGGATCTCTTTCAGGTGGTGATCGATGGATTCTTTCAATACTTATTTTGCCCTCTGGTTGTAGAATGTCAGGGCAGTTTTCCTCGATAATTTCATGGAAGATGATGTCTAGGCTCTTTTTTTGATCATGACTTTCAGGTAGTCCCATAATTTTTAAATTGTCTCTCCTGGATCTATTTTCCAGGTCAGTTGTTTTTCCCATGAGATATTTCACATTCTCTTCCATTTTTTCATTCTTTTGGTTTTGTTTGGTGATTTCTTGGTTTCTCGTAAAGTCATTACACTCCATCTGTTCCATTCTAATTTTGAGAGAACTATTATCTTCAGTGAGCTTTTGAACTTCTTTTTCCATTTGACTAATTCTGCTTTTGAAAGCATTCTTGTCCTCATTGGCTTTTTGAACATCTTTTGCCAATTGAATGAGCCTATTTTGCAAGGTGTTATTTTCTTCAGCATTTTTTGGGGTCTCCTTTAGCAAGGTATTGACCTGTTTTTCATGCTTTTCTTGCATCTCTCTCATTTCTCTTCCCGGTTTTTGCTCCACCTGTGTAACTTGCTTTTCAAAATCCTTTTTGAGCTCTTCCAAGGCCTGAGCCCTCCTGACATTCCCCTGGGATGTCTGGGGTACCGAGGCCCCACCCTCAACGTCTTTCCCTGATGGCAAGAATATGTCCTCGTCTTTGTCAGATCCGAAAGTCGGGATCATTTGCATCTGTTCAAAAAAACTCTATAGTCTTATTTTTCTTCCCTTTTCTAGCCATTTTCCCAGCCAGTTACTTGACTTCTGAGATTCCTGTCCACCCCCGCCTAGATCCGCCCAGCTAGTGCTTGGGGTCTGAGATTCAAATGGGCTTTCCGCAGCAGGCGCTGCTGCTATTCAATGTGAGCTTTAGTTCTGGTGCTGGGGTGGGGGCGGGGCCACCTCCCAGTCTCAGTTCCCTCAGGGGCTTTATGCAGAGACCTTCAGTAATGGAGTGGGTAGGGGCAGGGCCGTCTCCCAGGCTCAGTTCCTTCAGGTGGTTTATGCAGAGACTTTCAGTAATGAAGATCCTGCCTGCTGCTCGGGGAGTCCCGGGCCGCCGCAGCTGCCTCTGCCGCTGCCTCCGCCGCCACCCCCTTCTCTGCCTCTGCCGCTACCCGCCCCTGCCTCTGCCTCTGCCGCTTCCTCCCGAGGGGGCCCGAGTCACGGAGACACCCCACTCCCCTCTCGGCCAGGCCAGCCGTCTCTCTCACTGACCTGTAGAGTCTGTGGGTGGAGGGACCTTCCAGGCTGCCAGAGCTTCCGTCCCTGAAGCCTGCTAGGATCAGCTTCTCTGGGGCTGCGGCCAGGGCAGCGCTGGGGTGGGGTCTGCTTTCTGGGGCACAACGGACCCCTGGGGATGGCTCTCCAGAGCTCTCTGGAACGGAAACCTCTTTCACTATGTTTCTGCACCCCCTGCAGTAACCCAGAACTTCTGGGGATTAACTCTATGGGCTGTGGGTTCGGAGCTCGTATACATGTGTCTTTCTACTCTGCCATCTTGACTCCGTCCCCAGCAATACTGTTTTAAGAATTAATTTGAATGAATACATTATTTTGCTTATTATAAATACCCAAATTAACTGTAGAAGACATATGAAGAAAGGTGCTACTCACATCTAGAGAAAGAACTGATAAATAAGTATATATAGCATAATTTTACATATATACCTATTTGTGTCAAATGGTAACCATCTCTAGGGAGAGGGTAGTAGGAAGAAAAAAAGAAAAAAAAGAAATTTTACAAGATGATTTTGTTGCATATTTAAAAGGAATAAGAAGCTGTATATAGCAAATTTGCAGTTTCATGTATAATCATCTTTTTTTGTTATACTATGTTATGGGAAAAAGAGGAAGTGGCTAAGGGTCCCAATATGTTGTGTATTCTCCTTGTGATGTATTCATGGGATGACACAGACTTTAGTCACACAGGATGAGTGGGCATGGATGACTTGCAATCTGCTTTGATGGAGCCCACAAAAATGAGCTCAAAAATTCATTGGGGAATTGGCATATTCTTTCATAGAGTCTTCACAAAAGGGCTGTCTTTTGATTTTTCTGGTACTTTTACTACTTTGTGGATACCAAGGCATGTAAGCAGATAGTTAATAAGGATTTACTAAACACTTACTATCTTCCAGAAACTGTGCTAAATACTGAAGATACAAATATAAACAAAAAGAATGATTATCCTTGGCCTCAAAGAGCTTACATTCTAATAGAGAAAAGACAACACATAAATGGGAACTGAAAAGTTCTCTGTTTTGGAGGGAAAGAAGGTTCCTTTGTGGGGGAATGAGGCTGAAGTTCAGTGAGTCAGAATTATGACTGGGAGGGCCTGGGAATGAAAGATGACTGGCCTGAGTTCCTCCCAAATATGGAGTCTTCAGAAGGAATTCATCAATGGGAGAAGGGATCTGGAAAGGTGGCAGGGCCATCCATGGTGTGAAGGCTGCTGAAGCCTGGTGGCAAGGTCCAGGGTGTCAGAAATACAATTCAGAGGAGAATGAAGGATAATTGACTTGGGCACCTCTGACGCCAGTCATCTATCTCCCCCCATTGTTAATATGTGACTCATTTACTCCCTTTCTGGTCACATACATTCTCGAGAACAACTTTTTCACCTTTTCTTCTGCTTGACTTGTTGTTAATTAAAATCTGTTTAATATGTGAATCAAAACAGAATAGCACCTTTCAGCTACAACTGAAAATAGAATAAATCTCTTGAAAGCTGGTCAGATAGAAACAATTTGTGATCTTGGTAAGGTGTCAGTAATCTGCAACAATGGATGTTCTCTCTATGTTTCCATTTCTGCTTCTGTGTCTTTCTCTTTTTATTCAGCATTGTGGTCCTTTTCTGGAATGCCTTCAGCATTTTGACACAGCCTTTCAAATACTATGTACTTTGAAGAGTGACTGCCATTGTTGCTGTTCAGGGAGCTCAGAAGTCATAGACTTCTCTTGATGTTCATTTTAATAGGGAATAGATCCCCTAATACACTAAATTCTTCCTGTTCTCCAGCCTGGAGGTAACATTTTGCAACCAGATGATCCTGAGAAACATTTCCCAGAAGATCACAGGATTGAGAAATATGTATATTTGATTTCAGATGTTTTCACATTAAGCATCTGCTTTGCCATTTAATGCAGTAAAATGCCATTTTGAGAAATCCCTGAATGTTTTTAAATCATTAGGAGAGAATTGAATCAAATTGAGGAGATGAACATGTGTTAGCTCCTTGAATGCTGGGTATTTCTTACAAGAATGGAAGCTTGATCAGGATTGATATGACCTCTTCCTCTAGTACAAACACAGGCAGAAAACACTTCCTGTTTGATAAAGATAACATGAGGTCACGAATTAACCATTTGGTTTTCAGTCAGAGGGTTTGGGTTTGAATCCTAAATCTCTAATTTGCTTCCAGTATAACCTTAGGCAAGTCTTTGGATCCTCTTGAAGAATGTGAGGGGGTTAGACCAGCTAACCTTTAAAGTCCTTTCAAGTTCTAAATCTACCACTCTATGTATAAGTAACTGGTACTCAACAGCAAATATTGTGACCAGTAACACTGATTAGATAGGGAATAAAAATTGGGGAGGGGGTATGGAGCCAAAATGGCTGAATGGCAGACCTGCTGTAATTCTCCTCCTATAACCCATAAAATACCCGTAGAAAATGACTCTAAACAAATTCTAAAGCAGCAGAAGCCACAAAATGACAGAGTGAGATTTCCAGCCCAAGGCAGCCTGGAAGGCTGACAGGAAAGACCTACTGCACTGGTCTCAGAGCTGAGCGTAGCCCATCCTTGGCTGGGGCATGGCATGGGACCCACAGGACCAGAGCAGGCTTCAGGGTGCAGAATCATGAGCAGGAGCTGTGGTTCTCAGATTTCTCAACCCACAAATGCCAAAACAGCTTCAAAGCTCAGTGAGAAAGCTATATCATCTGGATGAGATGGGAGCTCAAAAAGAATTTTGAAAATCAAGTAAGAGAGGTGAGGGAAAAATTGGGAAGAGAAATGAGAGTGATTCAAGAAAATCATGAAAAGCGAGTTAACAGTTTGCTGAAGAAGCCCCAAAAAATACTTAAGAAAAGAACACCTTTAAAAACAGACTAACTCAAATGGCAAAAAAGATCCAAAAAGCCAAGGAGAAGAATGCTTTCAAAAGCAGAATTAGGCAAATGGAAAAGGAGGTTCAAAAACTCACTGAAGAAAATAGTTCTTTAAAAATTAGAATGGAGCAGATGGAAGCTAATGACTTCATAAGAAACAAAGAAATTAAAAAAACAAAACAAAACCAAAGAATGAAAAAAAAAGAAGACAGTGTGAAATATCTCATTGGAAAAATAACTGAACTGGAAAATAGATCCAGGAGAAACAATTTAAAAATTGTAGGACTACCTGAAAGCCATGATCAAAAAAAGAGTTTAGATAACTTCTTTCATGAAATTATCAAGGAAAACTGCCCTGATATTCTAGAACCAGAGGGTAAAATAAATATTGAAAGAATCTACTCATCACCTCCTGAAAGAGATACCAAAGAAATACTCCTAGGAATATTGCAGCCAAATTCCAGAGTTCCCAGTTCCAGGAGAAAATATTGCAAGAAACATTGAAATATTGCAAGAAAATTGCAAGAAAGATATTGCAAGAAAATATTGAAAGAAACAATTCAAGTATTGTGGAAATACAATCAGGGATAACATGAGATCTAGCAACTTCAACATTAAGGAATTGAAGGGCTTGAAACATTATATTCCAAAAGTCAAAGGAACTAGGATTAAAACTAAGAATCACCTACCCAGAAAAACTAAGTATAATCCTTTAGGGGAAAAAATGATCATTCAGTGGAATAGAGAACTTTTGAGCATTCTTAATGAAAAGACCAGAGCTGAATAGAAAATTTGACTTTGAAACACAAGAATAAAGAGAAGCATGAAAATGTAAGCAGGAAAGAGAAATCATAAGACACTTACTAAAGTTGAATTGCTTACTTTCCTACATGGAAAGATAATATTTGTAACTCTTAAAACTTTTCTCAGTATTTGGGTAGTTGGAGGGATAAAATACATACATACATTACATAAGCTGAATAGGAAGGGATGATATCTAAAAAATAAAATTAAGGGGTGAGAGAGGAATATATTGGGAAGAGAAAGGGAGAAATGGAATGGGGTAAATAATCTCTCAAAAAACAGGCAAGAATAAGCTTTCAATGGAGGGGAAAAGTGGGGGGAGGTGAGAGAGAAAAAGTTTACTCCCATCACATGTGGCTTAAGGAGGGAATAACATGCACACTCAATTTAACATGAAAATATATCTTACACGGTAGGAAAGTAGGGGAGAAGGGGATAAGTAAGATGTGGGGGGATGATAAAAGGAAAGGCATACGGAAGGAGGGAGTAATTGGGAGTAAACACTTTTGGGGAGGGATGTAGTCAAAAGAGAGAATAGAATAAGTGGGGGTAGGATAGGATGGAGGGAAATATAGTTAGTCTTTCACAACATGAGTATTATGGAAGTCTTTTGCATGACTACATATGTATGACTGTATTGAATTGCTTGCTTTCTCAATGGGGATAGCAGGGAGGAAGGGAGAGAAGTTGGAACTGAAAGTTTTAGGAATGAATGTTGAGAATTGTTTTTGCATACAACTGGGAAATAAGAAAGACAAATAATGGCATATACAAACCTATTTTGCCCTACAAGAAAAGGGAGAAGATGAGAATAAGGGAGGGATGGGATAGAAGGGAGGGCATATTGGGGGAAATGATAATCAGAATGCATGATGTTATGGGGTAGGGGAAGGGAAGACATGGGGAGAAAATTTGGAACTCAAAATCTTGTGGAAATGAATGTTGAAAACTAAAAATAAATAAATAAAATAATTGAAGTTTCTAAAGCCAAAAGAGAACTGAGGAGGAGATTTGGTCAGTGATGGATGGAGGAGGTAAGATGGGTAATACTCAGGTAAAAAATTCATTCTAATAAAATCTATGAGACAGGCTCCTGCATTTTGTGATTCTGTGAAAGACAGAAATGACAGAGGTACAGTCAAGAACCAGGTAATAGTTGTAAAAAATCAAAGGTGGGGCAAGAATGTGGAATTCAACCAGAGGAAGCAGTTAGTTCACTTGTAATATTAGTTTTTTTTTTCAATACTGCCTCTGGCGTGGACTTGGGAGGCTCCTTAGAGAACTGGAAACTCTGGACCAGAATGAGTTTTTATGTATCTTCCCTATGGGTCCATGGATCATTAAATTAGGGTCACATATTACAGCAGATTGAATGAAGACTTTCTACATGAATTTAAAGTTTTAAACTTTGAAGGAAATTTTATCCATTTTTTCATGTGTCCATTTTAGCTCCTACATTTGGCAACAAAAAAATCATTCCAAATGAGTGATTTGGTTTTAACTTAGTATCCATACTGGTGGAAGATATTTTAAAAAGATAGAAAAGGGGGAGAATAAAACTCATACAGAATACCTTATGTTCAAAAGAGATTTATTAAAGGATATTTCTTTTTAACTGGAATTAAGAGGAGGGGTGTTAAATAGAAGGTAAGAAAACTCTTAGAAGACAAAGATTGGGCGTATAGGTCAGTGTTTTCACAGGAAAGCAAAAGGTTCAAAGTGTTGAAAAGTTTGGTGGTCACCAGCTTTTGTTCTTGGCAACAGAGATCGCTAAAGGTAAAGACTCTTGGAAGACATGAGAGCAGACAGTCTCCATCATGTCCCCATCCCCAGGTTGCTACCCTCAAGACTATAGGGAATTTTCCCTTGGGTGAGATACAGGACACTTTCTCTCATAGTTAAATTAAGCATTTTCACCCCCAGTGAGAGAACTTCTTCACTTTCAATTGTCTGGTATACCTAATACATACTTCTGGGGTCAGAAACACCTGAGTTCAAATCTAACCTTAGACACTTATTAGCTGTGTGACCCTGGGCAAGTCAGTTTCTTCATCTATGCAAATGAGCTGGAGAAGAAAATGGCAAGCTATTTCAGGATCTTTGCCATAAAAACCCCTAATGGGATCACAAAGTGGACCCCAAAGTAGATGCTTAAATAACAACAAAATATATACATTTTCTGATTTTTGTTTTGCCATGATTTGGACAAATGGTTTTCTTTTCTATTTGCTATGGATGTTCTTTGTGGAACTGGTATTTGACAGGAAAGGGGTTAAGCCTTGGATATAGAGTTTGGGGTTCACTACCCCTAATAATAATGACAAAGATATCAGAACTCAGAGTGATTCTGATCATATACTTTTAGACTAATAATATTTTAAGGAAGCAGATAGATATACTTTTAGCCTGGCATCCCGATCACTCTCTGAGAACAGAGTGGTGGTCTCTGGCCTTAATCTCCTGCTTCCCTTTCTGGCAGGAATGAAAATCTCTCTTAGAGAAGGGTGGGGGAGAAGAGAATAGAAATATCTATTCTGCCTGCTTTCACTGATGACAGCTCTCTGTCCACCATGGAGCCCTCACTACACACATGGACCCACATTCAGTTATACCTATCAGCAATGAATTGTTGTAATAAATTATTTTTATGGGGTCCCTAACATGTCTCTGGGAAAGCTGTTCTGACTCTTTACAAACAGGCATGGAGTAACTTTATATCTGTCTACTAATTTATGTGTCCTCTGAAGACCAAGATTTCTCAGCAAAAGTCAGGGTTCTTATTGAATATTTTCTAATATATACCAATGAATTACAGCATCACATTTCTTTCTGCCAAAGGTCTTTTTGGATGATATTGAAATTAAATGTTGTGTTACTTTTCTCACAGCTAAGACATATATTGACTAGGAGTCCCTACAGTTTCTCTATCTTTTGAGACTCCAAAGCACAAGTCAACAGAGAAGCATGGCTTGCATTTGAACATCAGCAGATAGTGTAAGAAGCCTGTGGCATAATTTCTGGGGGAGTGGTGTGCATGTGTCAGCAAATCCAGTTCTAGACTTTTTGAGGTCAGTCATAGTTAACATTTTTAGCAATATGCTTTCTAAATCTGTGCCTTGGTCAGAATAGATTCTGGCAGGAAGTCTACACACTAAAAACCAGTTCTTCACAGCACATTAACAGTATTGTAAAGCACTCAATTACCACCAATATATGGCTAATGCTCCTACCATTTCCTGTTCAGTACAGACAAGATGCCAAGGTTTGCTGGTCCATTTATATTGATATCAGTATCGGTAGCAACATCTGTATCTATAGCTACACACACATATTGAACACCTTGCACACTTCTTAGCCATCCTTGGCCAATAAGATTTGTGCCTTACCAGTTCCATGACTTTCTCTTGACTTTTATATCCGAAGGTATTAGATAAAGGTTTCATAGCTAATGCTGCCTCAGGCTAGTCCCCTGGTATTTAGGTTTGATATTGGAAGGAAATGAAACATTCTTAAGTCATTAAAAAGTTAATAAAAGGCCATTTGCTTAGCCATGGCAAGAGGTTATATAACATGGATAGGCATCAAGGACCCATTAAGCTGATTCAACTGGGCAAAGTTCCCTTACCTAAATTCCACCTTGTTTTCCTCCAATCAAACACTAGAGAGCACCTGGAGCTCCTTATGGCTGTTTTGTATACAAAACACCAGAAGGAATATCAGCAGCCTAAGAGGTGATGTCAGCAGCCTAAGAAAGGATGTCAGCAGCCTAAGCCTTTAGTCCCCTGAGCTCATCAAGCTTCAAGAAAGTTTCAACATTTTTTAAGGAAAAATTAGCCTAACTTGCATGTGGCAGTATCATAGAGCAATAATTATCACCTACTTCCTGGTACCATGAGTGAAATCAGTCATGTTGTATCATACTCCTTTGTACAGCTCTGACTTTTGTCTTTGTCTCAACAGTGATTCATATTCAAGAGACTGGAACCTGGGTCCTTTAGCCTTACTTCCTCACTTCCTTGCCATGTCCATGACATAGTTTCTCTACTCAGACAATCATCTTCACTGCCTCCCCTCAGAAAATTTGAATTCTGGCCCTGGGATTGATAAGATCAGGCTTGATCTTACCTTGCCCAGTCCCAGGCCCCCACAGCACTTCCTGACTATGTTCAAACCATGCTGTGGCTAGGTACTCCTTCACTTTCCCCTTTCCCACTCCACGTATTCCTTTTCTGTATCATCTTCTCCCATTAGAATTTAAGTTTTTTGAGGCATAGATTAGCTTGAATCTTTGTTTTTGTATCCTCAAGGTTGAACAAAGCTCTTAGCAAATAGTAAAACATAAATGTTCTACTTCTCTATCTATCTATCTATCTATCTATCTATCTATCTATCTATCTATCTTCATCTATCTAACCTATTTCTATCTGTCCACTTATATATCTATCTCTGTATCCATCTATTTCTCCATCTGTAACTATTTACCTTTATCTCTCATCTGTAATTTCTTTTCATTGTGTGCACTGTTTAAAATTCCTCAAAACAATTACATTATTTTAAAAAATATATTTTTATTTATTTTGATAAATATTTCCCAATTACATTTAAATTTTTTAGCAACCATTAAAAAGCTGAGTTCCAAATTCTTTACCTTCCTCCACTCTCCCCATCATTGAGAAGGCAAAAAGTTTGATATCAATTAAATATGGGGCAATTAGATAGCACAGTGGATAGAGTACTGGGCCTAGAGTCAAGAAGACTCCTCTTCCTCAGTTCAAGTCTGGCTTTGCACTCTAGATGTGTGACCCTGGATAAGTCACTTAACCCTGTGTGCCTCATTTCCTCATCTGTAAAATGAGAAGGAGAAGAAAATGGCAAGCCATTCTAGTATCCTTGCCAGGAAAATCCCAAATTGGATCATGAAGAGTCGGACACATCTAAAACAACCGAACACCAAAGTACATGTGAAGTCATGCAAAATATATTTTCATATTAGTCAGAAGAAAACAAAAGAAAAATTTTGCAAAAGAAAACAGACAAAAAACTCAAGAAAAATAAAATATAAAAATGCGTGCTTCAATCTACATTCAGAGTTCATCAGTTCTCTCTCTGGAAGTGCATAGCATTTTTTGTCATGGGTACTTTGGAATTGTCTTGGGTCATTGTCTTAATCAGAGTAGCTAAAGTCTTTCACAGTTGATCATCACATTACAGTTGCACTGTGTACAATGTTCTCGTTCTGCTCACTTAACTTTGGATGAGTTCATGTAAGTCTTAGGTATTTCTGAAACTACTCTGCTCATCATTTCCTACAGCACAATAGTATTCCATAACAAAATCATATACCACAACTTGTTCAGCCATACTCTAATTGTTGGGCATCCCCTTGATTTCTAATTCTTTGCTACCACAAAAAAAGCTGCTGTAAATATTTTTGTGTGAGTAGGTCCTTTTCCCTTTTCTTTGATCTCTTTGGGATACAAACCAAGTAGTGGTATTGCTGAGTCAAGGGTTATGTAACTTTTTAGCCCTTTGGGTATAGCACCAAATTGCTCTAAAAAAATGGCTGGATCAGTTCACAACTCTACTAAGCATATATTAGTGTCCCAATTTTTTCACCTCCTACAGCATTTGTCATTTTCCTTTTCTGTCCTATTAGCCAATCTGATAGATATGATTTGGTATGTCAGAATAGATTGTTTTAATTTTCATTTCTTTAATCAGTAGTGATTTAGAGCATTTTTATGTGACTATTGATAGTTTTGATTTCTTCATCAGAGATGAATATAGCTTTTTTTGTCATTCACAAATGTTCCACTTCTTTGTTCATGAACTCCTAAATTGCTTTATCTAATCCCAATACTTTCTCATTCTAACATTGCCTGTGCTTTAGAATCCCTAAACCTCCTTTCTGTCTTCACTATGATGGTCAATCCCTCCACAGTCCTTGTAATAGCTACATTCTCTTCCCTTTCCTATCTTGACTCCTTGGTGAAATGTTCAACCTTACATTAGCTTCAACACTCAAGTCCCTTGGCCCTTAACTTGAGGTAGGAAGCCTTATTAGTACGGCTATCAAAATAGTGCAGATGACAGGTGATGGGGAACTGAACTAAAGTGATGGCCACAAAGGATGCATACAAGCCAAGTTGTAGACAAAGAGTCAGCTAGATGTAAGGGCTGTAGGGGGAAGACTGAGTGCCTCTATCACTCTACCCCACTTAGCCCTGACTGATTCCTTTATCTGGTGAAGATGCATTTTAATTTAAATAATTCCCAAAAGAATGAATTAAATATGAACAAGATCCGAGTATGTGTAACAAAGATTTAGTAAATGACTGGATATAGAGGGTGACAAAGTGAACCAAGAAGGATGAATGGCAGGTGGCAAACCTGGTTGACTGAAAGGATAGTAAAACAAATCCATTTCCCAGCTAGGCACCTGAACTCTGGTCATCCTTCTCATCCCCATGCCCTTAGAATTCATATTCTGCCCTTTGGACTTTGTCTTGTGAAAGGTGAATTTTCCCATTTCCCATTTACTTACCCTCCAAACCATGTGCTTGTACTCTACTCATCCTCCCTATAGTTCTCCCATTAACTCTCCCTCCTCCTCCCTCTTTTACCTTCTTTTCATGTGCAGTCTTATTCCATCAGAAAGTAAGCTCCTTGAGAGGAGGGATTGTCTTCCTTGCTTTATTTGTGCTTGGCACTTAATAGATACTTGATAAATGTTTATTGGATTGAATAGTTAGGCATTAGAAATCAACTAGCTTAATCTTATTTTACAAATGGTATTTACTCCCAGTGCTTGTATTTCTTCTCGTTAAGGTCAAAAAGGATAAATCTAATCCCTCTTCCTTGTGAAAGCTCTTCAACATATGAACCCAATGGTTAATTCTCCCTCCCCCAAGTCTTCCTTTCTCTAAGGATAACCATCCCCAATTCCTGCAACTGATCCTCCATAGTGATAGTCTGCCTCATATGTATACTTGATAAGTTCTATATGTGTATCCTAAAAATGAGGTACCTAGCACCTCTGCAATATAATTCCAGAGAATAGTGTTCTGACTAAAAGAAAACACAATGAATAGGATTGTACTACCTCTCTATTCGTAAATACTCTACTGTTTTTAAGGCATTCTAATATCTCATTGACTTTTTTGGATAACATATCACATTATAGACAAAAATTAAGCTTGTAATTCACTAAAACTCAAGGTCTTTTTCAGATAAATTACTGTCTAGACTTGGATTTTTTGAGTTGATTTTTTGAACCCAGTACAAGATTTTCTATTTATGCCAATTATTTGTTATCAGCATAGATTTGGCCCAACATTTTAGCCTGTCAAGACCTTCTGGGGTCTTAGTTCTGTCATTGCACATTAGTTACACTTCCTAGGTTTGCATCACCTGCAGATTTGATAAGCATATTATTTATACCTTCTTCCAAGCCTTTACATAGTATAGGGCCAAGCACGGATCCCTGGGGCACTCTACTGGAGGCTTTCTTCCAAATTGACATTGACCCATTAATTTCTTGGCTTCTGGCCATTCAGCCAGTTCCCAATTCCTTTAGCTACATTATTGCCCATTCACATCTCTGTGTCTTGTCCACAGGAATAGTTGAGACATTTTGTCAAATGTAAAATCTGTCTGGAATACTTTGCTGAAAGTCAAAATTTATCTGGGTAAACAGCATGCATGTTGTGTCCAAAATTCTTGTGTCAATTGAGTTTTTCTTTAATTTTATACATTTGGGTTGTCGAATGACTGCTTTTTTTCAGCAAATCAATATCAAGATTGCAATAATGCAGCAGTTTGGCTACCAATTGGCTATTTGGGATCAGACATCCTCCCTGCAAAGCAGCAAGCAAAAGAATTGATGAGGAAATCTCCATAGTGGTCTTTCTTTTGGGCATTCCAGCCCAAATTCCATTCCAATTAAGAGAATTGATCCCAGCCTATCCCAAGGAATCCTTCTATGACCATATGGTGTTTTAGACACAGAGTAATCAAAGTATGCTCTACTTAGTTCTAGGGATTGACTATCCTGACTGTGAGAGGCAAAAGCACAATATGATAGAAGACAGAAGACTGATGTCTGGCTATTTTAGCGATGTTACAATAGAATTTTGGACTTGCAATCATGAAGACTTGAGTTTAAATCCTGATTCATCATTTACTATGTAACCTGAAGCAAGTCACTCTCTCTCAACCTTTCTCCTCGTTGTAAAATGGGGATAGTATCAGATGAGGTAACATGTAAAGCATTTTGCAGACTTTAAAGTGCTTGTAAAGGCCAATTATTATTGCTATTTACCACATCATGTATAATTTTAATATAAACATAAATGAACAAAGGAAAAGGAACAAATCCAGTGAACAGATGACACACAGGGCCATAATACCTTCACCCTGAGCATGTTCATGGAGAGACTGGCAGAGTATTAGGAAGAGATGGGAGGATCTCAGTTATCATTTCTATTGGAAGCAGCCAGCTTATTCTTTAGATATAAAATCAAAAGATAAAGAAACCACTACCCTCATCTAAGTCTTTTTATCTTTTGTGATCTAATTTTGTAATATAATTCTTCTTTCTTTCCTTCCCTCCCTCTCCTCTTCCCTCTTTCATCCCTCTTTTCTCCCTTCCTTCTTCCCTTCCTTCCTCTTTCCTCCCTCCCTCCTTTTTTCCCTCCATCCCTCTCTTCCCTCCTTCTTTCTTTCCCTCCTTCCCTCCCTCTCTCTTTTCTTGCTTCCCTTCCTTCTTTTCCTCCTCTTCTTCCTTCCCTTCCTTCTTTTCTTCCTTCCCCTCCTTTCCTTCTTTTCTTCTTTCTGTCTTTTCCTTCCTTCCCTCCTTCCTTCCTTCCCTCCTTCCTTCCTTCCCTCCTTCCTTTTTATCCCTCCTTCCTTTTTCCCTCCTTTTCTTTCCTTCTTTCTGTCCCTCCTTTCCATCTTTCTTTCCTCTCTCCCTTCCTTCCTTCCTTCCTTCCTTCCTTCCTTCCTTCCTTCCTTCCTTTATTCCTTTCTTCCTTCCTTCTTTCCTTCCTCCTTCCCTCCTTCTCTTCCTTCCTTCCTCCCTTTCTCCACATTACTAAGCACTGTCTCTCCTAGATCTTCCTTCTTTGCTCCTGTCTGTTTCAGATTTGTCAGAGCCCGATGTTTAGATCACAAGTCAATGAGCTGAAAACTCCACTTCCAAGCTATATTCTTCACTATTCCTCTGGCTGTGCCTCACTGTAGTGTGGGTTAGCCCTGGTTCTCAAAGGTTCTAGTTAATGCTGAAAGAGAGACCCAATGTTCAGCATTAGGGAAGTGATAAGCTTATTATGCTCTGCCCTGGTTGAACATAGCTAAAATATAATATTTGTCCTTTCATTCCCCATTTTTGGAAGGCTATGGAGAAGCTTTGGGCTCATCCATGCAGGGATCAGCATAATCACCAGAGGCCAGGATGCTATTGTAGAAGACAAGTTGAACAAAATAAGGATGTTTAGACTGGAGTGGAGAAGACTGGGGGTTGGGGAATGAGATTTACTGCAAGTACTTGAAGGTCTGTCATGGGAAAAAGGAAATTAGCATTAGGCATGGCTTCCTGGGCCTCAGAGTGGCAGAATTAACATTTAAATATGTACAATTTGTTGGGTTCACTGTAAAAGTCATAGGCTTTATCCTTACTGGAGTAGAGATTTGGTGGCAACTCATTGGTCCAAAATCCATGATGTTTTAAATGGGAATTTTCCTCCGGTGCAGATCAGATTATGCATGAGGTAGCTTCTCACTATGAAATTCTGTGATTCTTTGTTGTTGTGATAGAAGAGTCCCACCATAGGTCCTAATTCCCTGACAGGAGGGCCTCAGTTCTACCAATCTAACAATGATGTTTTATTCTTGCTGTTTGGGATGGACTTTTTCAAATGCAGCGCTTCTATATGCCTTGAGGAAGCTTTACTGACTCGAGCTGCCCTCTGAAGATAGAATGTAGTTGCTAGCTTCATAACAATAAGTTTCCCTGCTTGTTCAGTCAGCCCGCTCATTGTAGCTACTTAGTGACTCATTTCAGTGTCAACCCTGTTTTTCTCAGCTGCAGTATATTTACCTTCTCAATATAATATTCATGCATGAAGAAATAATTCTAGTAATATTTTTTACACAATGAAAGCTCAGAGGCAGGAAATAGTAATATAGTTTCCCCAAAGAGAGATATATATTTTTAAAATGTCAAGCAAATAATTTCTTATGATCCAATTTATCCTTCATGCACATATAAAGACTACATGTGTAAAATACTTTGTAAGCCTTCAAGTGTTGCATAAATGGGAGTTATTATTACATGGATGTGTATTCTTAAAGTCGTGCTTATGAATCTTGGGGCTCCTCTCTTTAAAATTTTTTGGCAGCAATCCTCTACCCAATTTGTTCAAGACCAGTGCCAAAACTCTTTAAAAACCATTAACTGCCTCCCTAAAGATAAAAGATACACAAACATTCTAGTAAATAGGGTTAAATAACATCCCTGAGGCCTGGTTGGGTCTATTTTCATATCTAGCCTTACAAGTTTACTAGTTCCAAGAAGAAATGAAAGAAAGAGCAAAAGAAGAGGAGGGGAGAGACAGAGTTAGAGACAGAAACAAAGTGAGACATAGGCAGAGATGGTTATATAAAGACTTAGAGGAGGCACATAGAGAGAAAGAGAAATATTGAAAGTCTGAGAGATATGGAAATACAAAGAAAGCGACTCACAGACAGAGAAACATACCAAGGAGAGAGAAACAGATAAGAAGTTTAAGACAGAAAGAGATGGAAATGTTATGGCCTGTCTACTATAGCAGTGCGGGAAGTATGACATCAGAATTCTGATACCAAGGCCTCGACCTAGGGGAGGAGTTCCTAGATGAAGTGGAAACCAGAGCTGAGAAGCAGTAAGGGCAGAAGGTAGACAGACCAACCTGGGTTTTTTCTCTGACTAGTACTGGGTAGATCCATGGTGAGGAATAACTTCTCTAAAGATTCATGCTAGTCAGTCAATAAAGATTTATTAAGCACCTACTATGTGCTAAGCACTGGGGTTACAAAAAGAGGCAAAGACTGTCCCTGCCCTCAAGGAGCTCAGTCTCATGGGGGAGATAGCAGATATGTCCACAAAAGTTGTATAAGGGTCAAGTGAGAAATAATTAACAGAAGGAAGCTAGTAGCTGGAGGGCTAGAGAAAAGCTTTCTGTAGAAGATAATATTAACCCATTAGTTGGCACTTTGGAAGAATTCCAATGACAAAAGAGTGCCATAATTGTGGAGGCATCATGAGATTGTGGAAAAAGAGCTGTTCTTCAGACAGAAAATTTGGCTTCAAATTCCACCTTTGATTTTTACTACTTGTAGAACTTGGATTAAGATGGTTCCAGTCCCTGGGCCTCAGTTTTCTCTTCTGTAAATTAAGCAGTTGGATGACATGGCCTCTGAGGTCCCTTACAGTTCTTGTAATAGATACAACACTAGACTTGGAGGCAGAAAGACCTAGATTCAGATCTAGATTCTGGTACTTACTGTGTGACCTTAAAGTCATTTAACCTCTCTATGCCTCAGTTTCTTCATCTGCAAAATGAAGAGGTTATGTGTCTTTTGTCTTTGATGGTAGACTTAATGATTTTAAAAGTGTTGGCACTGTCCTCAATGGCATTTTAGGTCCCTTCCAGGTAGAAGCATATGATCCCATGAAATCTATAAATGAATGAATATAAACCCATTTATTTAGTACTTTCTCTGGGCCAAATATTGTGCTAAGTGCTGGTGACACAAATAGAAATGGTGAAACAGTTGTTGTACTCATGCATTTCATACTCTGGTTGATTCCCTGGGGTTAAACTTGGAGAGTACACCAGAGATGGGTTATTTGGTTCCCTACCAATCCCAGAGTGCCTCACCCTATGACAGTACTATACCCCTGGAGGACTGTATATAGCTCTCTGAGTGAGATCGAATCCACCAGAGAGGGAAACAAATTGTTTTGACTGCTTGTAGACTTGGACATGAGTCTGGCATTTTTGTGGGTTAAATAGACAAAATTTTGGTCATTTTCAAGTCTGAGCACTCACATGAAAGCTGAGAGACTTTTAATTTTTCTCTAGAGACTTGGATTCTAGATACATTTTTGTTCTCAGAGGAAATCCTAGGTAGGGCCAAGAACCACAGGTAATATGATTAGAAAGTTCCATGAAGAATGAACCCACTCCTTGTAAACCCAGACATCACTTTGGGGCCCCGGTTTTGCATTTTTATTTAATTTTAAATTAATAATCATTCATTTTTACATACAATTTTAACCCAATTTTCTGAATCGAAATAAAGGTGCATTTTATCCATAATATGATACTTAAGAAATGTATAGAATATCTCTCTCACTCTATAGGAATTCAATCCAAAATGTTTCATAATTTGTGTTAGTTGATCAGTTTGAAGCCAGTTATGAGTTACGTTTTTCAAACGTATATCCCAAAATACATGATCTCAAACATTCTCTAGACAAAGGAAAAACATTCTATTGAAAAAGGCACACTAAAATATGTGTCTAAAAGTCAGGTGAAATAAGGCCTATACATTTTATTTTGTTTCTTTTCTAAATAAAGACTTCATATCTAGATGATCTTGGTGGGTATTTTGTCAGACCACACTATTTCTGTTGCTTCATAATTTTGGATGTTCCATTCAGCATTTAATAAAAATAAATGTCAAGATTTATCCTTGAGTTCAAGAAATCAATTTCACATAAAAGACACCCTTGAGTTCAAGAAATTGATTTCACATAAATGTCAAGACTTACCCTTGAGCACAAGAAATCAATTTCACATAAATGTCAAGACTTACCCTTGAGCACAAGAAATCAATTTCACATAAATGTCAAGACTTACCCTTGAGCACAAGAAATCAATTTCACATAAATGTCAAGACTTACCCTTGAGCACAAGAAATCAATTTCACATAAATGTCAAGACTTACCCTTGAGTACAAGAAATCAATTTCACATAATGTCAAGACTTACCCTTGAAGAAATCAAGGAATCAGTTTCTCAAGTACAGGATTCTAATGTGGTATCTAAACAATTAATTCAGAAATGATCTGAAAATTTTAGTGAACCAATAGCTCAATATAAGCTATCAGTGTTATATAGTTGCTGAAAAACAGGTAATGTGATTGTAGGCTCCATTAAGAGGAACAAAGTATTGAAATAGAGCAGGGAATAAATGGCCCTGTTGCACTCTACCCTTATCAGATCATATCAGAAGTATCCTATGCAGTTCTGTATAGTACTTTTTGAGAAGGGTATTGAGGAGCTAGAGAATGTGGAGAAGAGGGTATCTAGGGACCTGTGGGAGATGTCCAATGGATATCAGTATAGGAGAGACCCACAGCAAGGTGGGGAATGAAGAGATGGCTGGCCTGGGTACTCTCTGGTAAAGGAACTGGGAAAGTGGCTCCTGGAAAATAGAAGGCTCAGGGAGGACACAATAGCTTATGTTCATGTATGGAAAGGCCCTTCAGGGGTTAGCCACAGAGGGCAGACTAAGAAGGGATTGGTGGTTGTTTTTGTTGCAAAGAGGCACTTTTAGATTTGAATTAGGGGAAAAAAAGCTCCAAAAAATTAAGGTACTTGAAAATGGCCTGGTTTTCCTGAGAAAGTAGTGTGTTCCTCCTAACTAAAGATCTTTAACTATAAAGTCATATAACTACTTGTCAGTTATTTTAACAGAATTTCTTGTTGGGGTAGGGTTATAACTAGACATAAACTCTAAGCTCCTTTCTGACTCTAAGGGAGTCATTCTCATTACTGTAGGGGAGAGTGCTTATTGAAAGGATGAGCCCTTAAAAGTGTGGTAGTTTGTATTTGTATACTATCCCATTACTAGACTGCAAGATTCTTTCAGAAGGGATTATGCCAGATTTAAATCTTAAACATCCTTCAGTGCTACCATAGCGACCTGCACTTAATATGTTGAATGAGCTGCATTGTGAATTGCCTGTTGTTCCCCACATGTAACAGGGATTTTCTAAATAGGACAACATGGATAAGAAGCCATATGATAGAGAAGGATTGGAAAGGAAAGAAATCCTCTTCTCTTTGGCAGTTTTGTCCTTGGCTAATTGGCTCCTTAAGGATACAGTAAAAACTATGCTTTTTCCAGGAGCAATGTATGGCTGTGAGAGTTGGAATACAAGGAAAGGTGAGTGCCACGCAATCAATGCTTTTGAATTGTGGTGCTGGGGAAGACTTTTGAGAGTCCCTTGGACTACAAGGAAATCCAGTAGGTCAATACTTAAAGAAATTAATTTAGGCTACTCTCTAGAAAATTAATTAGTGAAATGATGCGCTGTATTAGAAAAGAACCTGATGTTGAGAAAGATAGAAGGTAAAAGGAAAACAGGATGGCAGAGAATGAGATGGATAGATAGTACCATGGAAACCAAAAATATGAATTTGGACAGATTTTAAGAGATAGTGGAGGATAGAAGGGCCTGGTGTACTATAGTCCATTGGTCTGTGAAGAGTTGGAAATGACTGAATGAACAACATATGTGTATACACATGTATATTTTCTGGGTATATTTATGTATACAAATATGATTATATATGTATATGCAAATATACGGAAGAGATTAGTACTTCTATATACTCCCCCGACAATGTTTTGTTGATACACTTTTCTTATATCCCTATCGCTTCCCAATGACTCCCTACTTCTCTACAGTAATAAAACCCTGTCTTGAAACAAAACACAGGTAAACAAAAATGAAAAAATTTAAAAATTGATCTCCAATGAGGTTTGCCTTATTCTATACCCATAGATCACCACTTGTCTGATGAGAAGTAAGATGTACGATTTACTCTCAGTCTTCTGAAGTCACAATTAGTCACTAAATTCAACAGCTAACATTTATAAAATCCTTTATGGTTTGCAAAATACACTATGTCTCTTAGTGCTCTAGACAACTTTTTAGGTCTATAAGTTATGGAGAAGATGCCAACTTGCACTGGGAGGAGAAATTCCTCCCTAGAAGTTTCTAACACCAATGAAATCACAAATCTGGTTCCTCTCCCTACCCCTACCCTTACTCTCATTCCTATCCCTATCCTTATCCTTATCCCTCTTCTGAGGGTGGTACAGTGAGGAGAGTGCTGGACCCAGAGTCAGGAAGACCAGAGTTTAAATTCAGCCTTAGATATTTACTTACTGTGTCATCTGAACCTCTGCCTGCCTCAGTTACCTCAGCTGTGAAATGCAGAACCTAATAGCACCTATTTCCCAGAAGTGTTGTGAGGTTCTATCAGGAGAATATATATAAAGAGCTTAGTACAGTAGCTGGCACAAAGTAGGCACTATATAAATGTTCTGAAAAGAATCATATTAAGAATGTAAAATGTAATATAAATGTTATAAATGTCAATAATAGTAAATGCTTCTCTTCCCCTAATGAAGTTAATAAATTTCTACATTTATGCATGTTTCAATCAACAAAGAGAAAAAAGTAAATTGTATACAAACATGCATTCATATATATATGTGTATATATATATGTGTGTGTGTGTGTGTATATATATATATATATATATATATATATATAGGCTTTCTGTGTATAATAAACTAACAGTCTCTCTTTACATCAGTTCATTTTTTGTATGATTAGTAAATGGCCTGAAGTTGTATGAAGTCTTTGAGAGAGATCCTATATAACACAAATGAAAGTTCTTTGGGAAGAGATACCATGGAACAGAGTTAAAATCATCCTTTGATTAGATATCCCTAAGAGGATGACCTCAACCTCTTTGGATTTCCTCTCATATTTTCATAAAAGCTATTTTCCAGATTTATTTCTTTAAAGCCATTTTGAAATAAACCATTGCAAACTATATATCTTTGAAGTGATTTCTCCTTTTAATCTAATTTGCCCCAAAAGCTGTCTGCTGATTGTGTCATTAAATTTCTTTGACTTTCTTCAAAGTTCATTATTCTTTACTAAATGGTCTCATAAAAAGAAAAAAAGAACTTAAAAACATTTCCTTTCTCCCTCCTGATTGAACTGTCTCAGGAATATATCCAGTAATGAAGCCCATACTTGCATTGCCAGTTATGCTAGCAAATTGCTTTCACCTTAGGCCAGAGTCCTGTCACTTCACTGAGTTGCAAAAATTCCTTGGTGAAATATTCTCTTGTTCCCTTCCTAATGATTTTAGTTATATTTCATGTTGAGTTTTATCCTTTATACCCATACAGGTTTTTCATGATAATTTGATTGCTTGTCCTGGATCCTATCATACCTAGCTCTATGATTTTTTTTCCACTTGTGGACATCACACCAAGAAGAAAAGTAAACAACAGGCCATGCTGAATTTCATAGCATAAAAGTTAGTAATTAGATTTGTATATGTCCTCTAAAAAGATAAGCAAATCTGGAAGGACACACTGGGAATTTCAAGGGTCATGAGGGGAGAAAAGAATAATATTTGAATGGGTATGTTTTGATGAGCTTTTGAGATTCTGGACACAGTTGGAAGTAGGGGTACACTCTTGTAATCCTTGCTACTGGAATAGTCTGAGAGTGATGGATCTCCTGTACTCAAGAGTTCTGAGATATAGACAGGTTAAAACTGATAAAGTTTGCACCAAATCTGGCACCAATATGATGAGGTCTCAAGAGCAGGAGCCCATCCATCTGTCTATGAAGAGGTGATCCATCCCAGTTTTGAAACAGTGTAGATCAAAATTTCTTCATAGTTCAGCAGTGGTATTGTGCTCATGAGTGGCTGCTGGGTGAGATAAGGACACAGTCTCAAAAAATAGATTCTGCACTCCATCTCTACTACACAGGGGATCAGTTCAGTCATCTGCAAGATAGATGAATACAGAAATGCCAGTAATAAGAATATGGTTGTTCAGATGCAGAAGAAAAACAAGTGGGGCTAATACTTTTTCCCTCAAGAATATAATTTGTATCAGCCCATACTATTTAAGCTCACTGAAGGGAGGAGTCATGTTGTATTAGAACACATGGAACATCCTTAATAAATGCTAACTGTATGGAATTTGTTGAAATAACAAAGACATATCATCATTTAATGCCATTTAAGTATGCATTCATCATGAAATCCAACAGGATAATTTTCTTAATAGTGTAACTGTAAAACATCTGAAAATGCAGGAGACAAAACACATTAATAGCCTATGATTTGAAATATGATTATTATTTGGCTTATTGATAGGTCCCGCTTATTTGATAGATTGACAGTGGATATTCAAGGATGTGAAGCAAAGACTTTTTCAGGCTTGGAATTATGGCATCTGCTTATGAAGGGATCAGGAACTCAGCTTATTAGGGAGAAGAGACATTCTCCTTGACCCCTGGCCTTAGTTTACTCCTGTACCTTTTTCATTTATTTATAATGGGAGATACTTGAAGTCAAGAAGATTGAAGACAACTCCCTCCCCCAAGCTATTTGATAATTATTAGGCAAATTAGCATTAGCTGGTTTGTAGTTGAGCCTGCAGAGATGAAAATTTGGATAGTGACTTGGGAAGTCACCATTAGCCAATCAGGGATTTCAGTTGAGCCTGGGGCTGGAAGTGGTATAGATGATAGTTTAACAGCACCCCTATGGATTGAATAAGCAGAGGACTGGGCATTGTATAAAAGCATCCACAGGAGCAGTGTGGGGAAGGAACCAGAGAAACAGTATCTGAGAGAGAAGAGGATACCAATAGTGTGATCAATGTGAAGACCCCGTGCTTCTCAAATACTGGAAGTATGAATGTGCTTTATACACTTGAATGGATCCATAAATGGGTGCCCCTTTCTGTATCATGGAAAGAGGAGTCACTATCCATGCACCTCCCCATTTGTCCTTTGTGTTCCTTCTTTCTTCCAGATGATGCTGGTTATATTGGTGGGAGATCACACCAGGTGTGATTAGGTTATTAAAGTGGGAGCGTATTCCACTGTTTCTTCTTATGAGTTTCATTAAATACCATAGTTTTGAGCTAATTGTGTCCTTTGGCTGACAGTTGAAGGCAAATGCACCAATGGGATCTTATAAACTACCATTTAGGGTGTAGGGAACTATGTTACCTGGGATCCGAGATAGCTGGCTTCTGAGGGACCTGCCCTGGTAATTGGCTGGTGTTTCCAGATGCTATAGGCCACAAAGACCTTTGGGTTAGTTTTAACTATATCCATGATGACATTAGAGAGAGTATAACATGAATCAGTAATAAGGATGATGACCTGAGTCCTGCTTGCTCCTTCTTTTCCTGTGTGCCAGATTTAATGCAAATTTTCACTTCGGCCACATATACCTATTAAATTATTAAAATGTGCACAATATTTACAAATTAAAATGATCTGAAACAGTCCCCAGCAACTTCTGTAATGCACAGTGGCCAAGAGGAATAAAGGAAAGAAAGGAGGTAAGGCATGGTTCTGTCTTTGTCTTCATTTACTTCAGAGCCATTTTTAATCTGGAGAAATTCTGAGCATTTCCCCTTGCCTCTCCCTTCTGGAGTAAGGGACTGCTCATATTTAAGATAACTTTTAAAGTTGTGTTTTACCTAGAAGATGCCAATATGAAATTTTTTGTGTAAATCAGAAAATTTCTGAAAGCTGAGAATGCTTCCCTGGATAGAAATGTATTGATGGTCTTTGTTCTGTCCTGGTCTAGGGATGAAGAAAGAAGAGAAGATTTTTGGCCAGAGGTCATAAATCTAATACCAGAGGGAAAGTTGCTTCAGGAATTACAAAGTCGGAGGGAGAAGTCCCTGTGGGCAGTGGGGAAGGGTCTCTTGTTGATGCCCACTGACCACACCAAACTGGCTTTTTTTGTATCAGGCAGTGTATTCCCTGAGATAAAGACAGGAATGCCCTGCCACATAGGGGCACTTCTGTTGGGCTGAAGAGGCTTCTGGAGATAGGGTCCAATGATGGCAGAACCCTAGTGCCCTTGAGCTGTATGATCCAGAGCTAAGTCTGATGGGAATAAATTGTTTCCTCCACCTTTAGGGTCTTGATTTTCATGTGAGGTGGATTTAAGTGAGGCAGAGTTGTGCAAAATCACCAGCCTCACTCTTTCCTTCAGAGTCATCTAGGATTCGATGGCAGGACAAAAGTCAAGAAGATTGACAATAGCCTGGGATACAGTGGGGAATCTTGGTTTTTCCAGATTAAGGTCTTTCCCAAGTCTCAGTTTGCCAAACACTTTACAAATATTGTATCATTTTATCCTTGCAATCAATGGGGAGATATCCCATTTTATCCATGAGGATACTGTGGCAGACAGAGGTTAACTGTCTTGCCCAACTTATCTCATAGCTAGTAAAACTCAAGTTGGATTTGGACTGAGGTCTTCCTGACTTCAGGTCCTGTGCTCTATTTAATATGCTACCTAGCAACTGTAATGTAACATTCTGTAGCTATGGAACATGATAAGTATAATGTTGTGTGCTTGTGGTGGTGGTGGAGGTAGGTTGTTCTTATATCAATTCTTTTGGGTCAAGTTTCCAACTAGAATTTATTAAGTACCTACCATAGAATGAGGCACTGGGGATGGGAAGATTTAGACAAATAATCCCTACCCTCAAGGAGCTTACTTGAGAGATTTGAATCAGGAGAGCAAGTAGTGGTGGTGCCATGGATTGGGAAGTGTAATAGGATTCTCTTAAACTTAATGTAAATCTATTATCAAACCACTTATTTGAATCATTTACTTTTCCCCACCTTTTTATGTCTGCCTGCTCCAGGACTGTCTGTGATTGTGTTTATACCTTGCCAGAGCATCTGGAAGCAAAGTGAAAAATTTAATCAATTATAGAGATGTTTGGTCTACATAATATCAAACCCTGAGTCATTTCCTCAAAGAGAAAACATCTGGATGATCGACTGAAATTTCCACATCTTTGTCTGCAAAGTTGATGCAGGCTTGGACAGAATGAGCCCTGGGGCTAGATCTTCTGGTTGTCCTGTACTAGGCAGCTTATACAGTGTGTGTGCTTTTCAGAGAGGTAAGTGACTCAAGAGGCATTTCTAATAGTTCCATAGGTTTTAATCACTTAATAGTAATTACAATCCTACTTTATATTTCAAAGATTTACAGCTAATCTAAGAGTTTCATTAAAAAGCGTTTGCTGAATGTGCCATGTATATACACACAAAATCAAGGGGATGACATGTCAATTGAATTGGAACATGTTAATAACCACCTTGTACATTCCACATTATTTCATGGTATGAATCAGTGCCTAGAAGTTAATGTGGCAAATCTTTTTATTCATCTATTGTTGAAAGCTCAGATTTCCTGTGGGATGTTTCATCCTATGGATAACTCAAAGTAAGGTTAGTTAATGATGCCCTATTAGCAGAAACTATACTGGAATTTTGCAGATCTTTACTTTGCCTTGTCTACATTTCATTCCCCATGAAGCCCATCAAGCCCATTCCCATTCAGATTTTGAGGTATACCAGAGGTATGGTATAATTTTTTTGGAGTCCCCACATTTGGTAAACTTCTGCCTGCCTACAAGGAAAGTGGTATGCACAGTCTTGTCCAGTGGGACAGAGTAGAAGACCGATGATGAAGGATACACTCAAACAAAATGTCTATTTCCCATGCTTCATTTTCCAATTTGCATTTCATTCCCTTACTTGGGATGATGTTACTTCTACTGGGGTTAAAGTCAACTTATCTTCTTTGGTAATGACATTGGAAAGTATCCTTTCTAGCAGAGTAGTACTTGATTCAAATTCTGCACACTGACACTGCTCGTGTGACCTTCTCTGAGACTTGTGTTCCTTATCTTCAAAATGGGGATAAAAATGTTTTTAATCCTGATCACATAGTGTTAATGAGATGATGTAGGTAAAATGGCTTTCAAACTTTAAAGTACTATATAAATGCTAGCTTTTTTGAAAATATAGACTGGTTTCTGTTTTTAGTGTTTTCTTTTTTGGGGTGCCAGAACTTTATTTTTTCTTACACAGGATTATGAGCTTGTTAGAAAATAAAATTGGTGATGATTTGATTTGACTTTTCTTTAGGATGATACTTTGAGATATAGGATCTTACTGTGATGATAAGAGTTGATGTGGAGGGGACCTTAGAGGTAAAGGAAGGGAAAAGCAAAATCTCTTTTAATCTCTGTAAAGGAACTAACACATCCTCTCAGTTTTGGGATGGGGACTGAGTTATGGAGAGAGGAAAAGTCATTCCTCAACTTCCCATCATCTGTCACTAAAAATTACCTGGTCATGGAGGATAATGCTAGGGACCAATGCCCAGACATCTGCCCTCCCTATTGACCCTTCCCACACTTTTTCCTGTGGGGTAGACAACAAAAATGGTTGCTCTTCCTGGTCTTTCTCTCCTAGAAATCTCCAAATACAGTCCCAGAAATCCAAGGAACTGCCTGGTGTCTCATTAAGTGGCGAACTCTAGGCTAGTGCTGCTTGGGTCATCTATCTCCCTAGCTCTGGTGCTATTTGGGCAGGGAGCCCAAAAAGCCAGAGCTACATTTGTTTTCCTTTTGGTAGGATTTCCCCTTCGACAATTAGACTCTGAACAATGGTTTGGTTTCTTGTGCCAGAATTATATTCCCCAAATGGGCCTGGCAGTAGGCAGGGCTCAGATTTCAACCACATGTATTTCCCCCTAAAATCAAAAGATCTGCATTTGGTGCTCCAGTCACATATCTTTTTAAGCAATGTTTGTGAATCAGAGTCAGAAGTGATTGAAACCAGGGAGCTCCAGAACGGAACTTTTCTTCTTCAATGTTTGAATTTCAACCGAGTCCAAAAAAGCATCGAAGGAGCAGGATGGAAAACACACTCGCAGAGTGGTACTGACAGCCCAGGCAGAAACATGACTTCATATGCACTCCTTTCATGCAATAGAAATGACAGGCCCAGGATTACCCCAAACTCAGTTGTCCAGTAAGTAGCACACCTGGACTGGAAATCATAAATTCCATTCATTTGACAAGTATTTATTGAATCCTTCGTGGGCATAGAAAGACAAAATAAAATGGCCCCTTGCTCCACTAGAGTTAGTTTACCTTTTATTTACCCCACCTCTAGAAATTTATTCATTAATCTTATATTATTTATGACTTTTATATAACATAGATTTCTGATTATCTATCCCTCTTCCTACCTTTCCCAGAGAGCTACCCCTATTAATGAAGAAAATAATGCAATTCATCAAACCCAACCAATGTATCAACCAAGTTTGACAGTAAATACAATATTCCCCAGCATCCCAGATATGTGCCTGAATGGGATGGAGTTATGGTAGATAAGTATAATATTGCTTAGTGTTCAATTTCATTTCTTTCCTTCTTTCTGTTTACATTTATCGCTTATCGTTTATCATTTTGTTTATTGTTTTCTCGATCCTGCTTACTTTATTCTTTATCAGTGTCTTTGATGCACTTGAAGGTGAGGGAAAGTTGGGATTCTACAACCTAAGTATAAGGGAGCAAAGACACAAGACTGAGAGATGGAGGGAGAACAGAGCAAGACAGCTTGATGGAAGGGAATGCTCCCAATAAGTATGTCAGGGATGATAGGAACAGATCTAATAGGGGCCCTTGGTGGAATTGGGTGCCCTGAATTAGTAAAGTCTGGTGGGGTTTAGTAATGTTCTTATCTGGATCAAGCCAGGATAGGCACTAGATGGAGAAGAAGGGACACTGGGTGCAGATCAAGGTGCAGGGACTGGTGGAGATTCATGTTTGAAGATGGAGGGAGGCACTGAGGGAAGTGCTGATTACTCCCTGTCAGAGGGTAAAAGAGTTTTAATTTTACTTTGTCAGGGTGAACAGAGCATTTGAGACTACCCAGAGCTTCTTTGTTTACTGGGCAAAGGAGGTTCCTGTTAAGACTTTTTCATGTTTCTTCCAATTTTTAAAAACATTAATTTAAAATTTTGAGCTCGAAATTCTCTCTCTCCCTCTGTCCCTCCCCTCTCCTCACCATGAGATGGTAAACACTCCGATGTAGGTTATACATGTGAAATTATGTAAGACATTTCTATATTAGTAATTTTGTACAAGAGGACTTGAATAAAAGAAAAAAGACAGTGAAGAATAGTCTGCTTCTGTCTGTGTTCAATCAATATCAGTTCCTTCTCTGGAGGTGGATAGTCTGCTTCATCAGTAGTCCGGTGGGATTGTCTTCAGTTCACATTTCTCTGTTCATGTCAGGAAGTCAACAAGCACTATAAAATGCCTACTGTGGCACAGGGGTAAGCACTGAGGATATAAGAAGGTCCTCAACATGGTCTCTGCTCTCAATGAGCTCCTATCTAATGATGGGAACAAAAGTAAATCACTAGGTAGGTGCAAGGTTTATACAGAGTAGATTAGAGGTAGCCTCAGAGGGAGAGCACTGGTGGGGGTGGGGGTGGGGAGTCTGATTAGACTCCTTGCAGAAAGTGGGATCTGAGCTGAGTCTCAAAGGAATCAGGGGAAGCTAGAGATGGGGACAAGATGAAAGAGCATTCCAGCCATGGAGGAAAGTCGGAGGAAAGGATTAGACTTGGAAGACTGAGTGTCAGTGTTGCTATGTCTTAGAGTGTATGAAGGGGAGTGAAGTATAAGAAGACTGAGTGGGGAAGGATGTGCTTTAAAAATCAAACTATTTTAAGTTTGATTCTGGAGGTTATAGGAAGTCACTGAAGTTTATTGAGTAGGAGAGAGACATGGTCACATCTATATTTCAGAGAAATCACTTTGAGAGCTGACTGCGTGATAGTTGGGAGTGGGGGGAAACCAGAGGCAGGAAGACCCACCAGCAAGTTCTTGTCATAGACCAGGTGGGAGACGAAGAAGGCTTTCACTAGAGTGGTGGCAGTGTCAGAGGAGGGAAGGGTTGGAAGGTGGGGCATGTCCAAGAGATGTCACCAAGCTAAAATAGACAGGATTTGGCAATAGATTGAGTATATGGAGTGAGAGAGAGTGAGTTGTAGAGCACTACTCCTACATTGTGAGCCTGATTGACTGGGAAGGTGGTGCACTTTAGCCATAACAGCAATAGGGAAGTTTGGAGGAGAGGAGAGTTTTGGAGAAAAGATAAAGAATATGGTTTGGCACCTACTGAGTTTAAGATAGCTAAGGGACATCAGGGCAGGTAGGCGGCACAGTGGCTAGAGTTCTGGACCTGAAGTCAGAAAGACTCATCTTTGGGAGTTCAAATCTAGCCCCAGACACTTATTAGCTGTGCAACCCTGAACAAATCTCTTAACCCTGTTTACCTTAGTTTCCTCCTCTGTAAAATGATCTGGAGAAGGAAATGGCAAAATACTTCAATATCTTTGCTAAGAAAATTCCAAATAGGATCATGAAGAGTTGAAAATGATGGAAAATGACTGAACAAACAAGGAAGATCTAGTTTAAGCACCCCAGTGGGTAATATGTGGAACTGTAGGTCAGGAGGGAAGTTGAGGCTGGATAAGCAGACCTGAGAATCATCTGCATAGAAATGTTTCCATGTTTCTTTGAGTTCTTCGATTAAAAAAAAACCCACTTATGATTTGGCATTATTCCAATACATTCATATACCATAATTTGTTTATCCATTGCCCAATTGGTAAGCATGTAATTTTTATTGGAAAGGAGAGTTCTTTGCTCTCACACACAAAAATGTACTGCTGTTCCTATTTTGAGGATATATGGGATTATTCTTTTCATCACTGACCTCCCTACAATATATAACCCAGTAGTGGGATCTATGGTTTGAAAGGTATGGGCATTTTAGTCACTTTTTAAACATTATTGCATTACTTTCCAAAAGGATTGAACCAACACTGAATTTCTTATGTCACTATAGTTTATCTAACATCTTTTCTCATGACCTGTAAATTTGGATCCAAGTCATTTGTTCAATATTGCAAAGGTTAAAAAAATATGAAGCCAGCATTTGGTTCTCCAACTCCACATATGGCTTTTTCATAGCTTCCTTTGTGTAATAGCCATTCTGGAAGAGCTTAGACTGGTTGCCTTCTGAGGGGAATTAAGTGGCTAAAGTCGCTAGGAGTTGAATTTCTTAACTAGTTGTGGAAGAGTTTTTTTATTACAGCTGGAGTTTTGTCCCTCTCTCCTCTCTCTGACTCTCTGTCTCTGTCTCTCTCTCAGGAGGAACACAGTAAGAGGAGAGGGTGTCAATGGTTTTCTCCTTTCCTGACTTTGTGTATCTCATTCCTCTCCAGAGAGAACTTTAAATCATGTACTGTAACAGAAATCCCATACTCCTACTCCCCAGACCTGATCTTCATTAGCTTCCTCTCTTCCCCAGCTGAGAAGACAATATACCTCCCACGGTATTTAGAAACTTAGACTCCCTTACAAGGCAGGCAATCCAAGCTTTCCCAAAAGGATTGGTTTAAGATTGGAAAAGGAGTATGACAAGGCTGTCTATTGTCACTTTATTTATTTAACTCGCATGCTACGTACATCATGTGAAATGCCAGACTGGATGAATCAAAAGCTGGAATTAAGGTTGCTGGGAGAAATCACTGCTCTTCTTGAAAGGTCTTCTTCTTCCAAAGAGAAATACATATTAGAGAAGGGAACATCTATTAAAAATAGAGTGTCTGACAAGATTTGAATTTCTGGAACTGAAAATATTGGAATGATAAGATCTTGGTGGGGGGGAAAGTGCCCAAGGTCATGTAGGGCATAAGCATCAGGGCCAGAGGTTGAATTCAGGTTTCTCTGATGCCAGGTCTGGTGCTATGACACTATCTGTCCTCTATGTAAAACAAGACTGACAAAAATGTGATAAAGCAGTATCTACAGCTGAATTATTCCAGGCAGAGAAAGCTCAGCCAAATGTCAAAGTGACTTTAATGTTCAACCTTGGATACTCTAAGTGCATATCTCGATTCTTTTATCCTCCAAAGTGCATTTAGCAGCTGTCTTCCTAAATATCAGGCAATCCTGCTGTGTAGGGGATCATTTTTTCCCTTCTTTCTGTCTGGTTCTGTGGTTTAATTGGGATGGGCAACTAAGCTTCTTTCACTGATTGCAGCTAGGCAACTGCAAGCCAACAAGCATATTAAATGACAGCTGCTATAGCTATCATTGTAGCAGTTAGGTACAGTCACAGTGCATAGAGCACTGGGCTTAAATTCAGAAAGACTTGTCTTCATAAAGCTCAAATCTTGCCTCGACACCTACTAGCTGTCACTGGACAAGTGACTTAACCATGTTTGCCTCAGTTCCTAAATGAGTTGGAGAAGGAAATGGCAAACGACTCCAGTATCTTTCCCAAGCAAAAATGCAGTCACAAAGAGTTGAGCATGAATGAACAACACAAAAAAATAGCTATAATTACCACCCATTTTACAAGTAAAGAAATAGACAATTTAAATGACTTTCAGACCATGTATCTTGTAAGTTTCCAGACTGGATTGAAAGGCAGAACTTCCCGACTGTGAATCATCCACAGCACCACTATATGAAGCATTGTACAAATTAGTTGTGACAAGATAAAATTATTAAATTTATTGAAATACATATAACTTTTTAAACATAAAAAAATATTTAATACTCAATGTATTCTTCTTTTGCTGCAATCATTTGTTTATTTCTTTCAACAATGATGTCATGAGATTTTGACACATTCTTAATTCTTCATCCTAAAACCACAATTTTATCAAATTAGATATTAAGAATAACTTTGATAAATTTTAGATTTTCCCAGATCTACCCTTGATTCAGCCCACAAATCTAAACCAGACAAATTTCTAGACCAATGAATTCAACATTTTTCACTACCTGTTGAATAAATTTCTTAACCTTTCAGCGAGTGGAAAAATACATGGTTAAATTATTTTTATAATTCTCTAATAATTATCCTCTATGGATCAATATATTTATAATAGTTCATTACTTTCTCAATGGGGACAAAACTTTTTGAACCCACCGGAAGTAAAAAAAAAAATCACCCAGACATTTTGTTTGGGGTAACTATTTTAAAGCCTGATGAAGATTTTCATCTCTTAAAGCTGCATTTACATTTTTTCTGACAATGCTTTTAGTATAGCCTTGAGTGAAAAAGTGATATTCATCAGTAAAAGTTACTTTTATCTAATATTCAGTATTCTAATCCATGTACTGTCTTGCTTATAAGTTTTGTTTTGATTTCATAGTGATAGAGCAGGTCTCTTTCCCCCCTTCGCTGGTCTTCTCATCATTCTTCCTATTTCAAGAAGTCTATGCTGCATTGTAAAGGAATTGATTACAACCCTCTAAGCTGCCAGATCCCCTACAAGATGTTTACTTGTTTTCTAGAAATGAATTAGGCCATTTTGTAGTAATAATTTGTTAATTTCTTGAATTTTTTGTTTGTTTTTGAATAATATTTTCTAGCTTTGTTGCTCTTGAATTTATTTTACTGGGGACCTGAATAATTCCTTAATAAGCTTAATATTCTTTTTTCCAATAGCTGCTATAATATATGTATTGGTAATTGAAGTGTGCTCCTTAAAATTACAACTTTTGAACATTTGTTTCATGTAATATTTATTTTTAAAAACAGAACAAATGGGAACAATGAAACATATGTGAGACATAACATCTAGAACACAACTGTTAGAAAACTAAAAGTAAAGAAGCCAACTCAATTCAACTTTATCTGATCAAGGACAGACATAATAATCCAATTTATATGCATGTTAAGACATCAGATTTGTGATGTCATGATTTCTCTTTGAGAATGAAGAACCAACAACAAACACTAGTATTAGTAGAAGCACACACATACAAGAATTGCTGTCACAAAATCAAAATTGTTGTGTATTCAAAATAATTTATACACCACTTTGCAACATCTGGAAGATAACTTAGAACAGAGATAATTCTTGCCTGGTTTTGAGTCATTTGATTTTTTAAGGTTTAACTTAAATAATAACTATTGCAAAACTTTTCATAGAATTGACAAACCTACATATCTGAAAAAATAATTGCTCACAAATAGGCTATGCTGACCAAATGACAACATCATCTAAATGAATTTATTATTCAGTGATATGTCAATTCAATTTCCAAAACATTGCTTCACTTTTTAAATATTACATTTTTATGCTTTACAGGAAAAAAATAATATAATTCATTTGGAGGATTTGGTGGAACAAAAGATTAATAATAGAAAATAAATAATGAAAAGAAGTAGGAAGAAATGGGACTTAGCAGTACCAGATTTCATACTATCCTACGAAGCAATAATTATCAAAAGTATTTGGTCCTGGTTAAAAGAGAAGGAATCCAATCAGTCGAACAGATTTGATATACAATGTACCAAAAATCTTTTAGCACTGTGTTCAACCAACCTAAAGACCTCAACTATTAAGGTCAGGACTCACTATTAGACATAAAAATAAACTGCAGAGCAGTATAAAACAAATTAGAGAAGATTCAGCATCTCATACTATACACCAGGTAAGCTTTAAGTGTGTAAATAACCTCAATATAAAAGGTTGTACCACAGACAAATTAGAGAAGAGAAAAAAAGAAATTTTATATCTTTGAATACAGAAAGAGTTCATGACCTAAGAAGTGATAGTGAGAATCCTTGAAGATAAACTAAAAAGTTTTTGCAGGCTTAAAAAGAATGAAGTCAAAATTAGAAGACAGACACTTAGCTAGAAAAAACAATTTTCAGCAAGTTCCTCAGATAAAAGTCTAACTTTCAAGATATACAAAGAACTGATTCAAATTTCTCAGAACACGAGCCCTTCCCCATTTGATAAATGTTTAAATGGTATGAATAGAGTTTTCAAAGGAAAGAAGCTCAAGTTTTCAACCATCACATGAAAAAAATGTTCAAAATCACTAAGAATTAGAGAAATGCAAAGTGCAGCAACTCGGAGGTTCCATTTTATATCCATCACATCATCAAAGATGACAAAAGGGCAAATGGTAAATATTGAAGAGTTTTGGGGAAATGGGCATATTAATACACTTTTGATAGAGCTATGAATTGGGTCAGCCATTTTGGAAGACAATTTGAAACCATGTCATTAGGCTTTGATCTAAGTGTACCACTAGCAGTCCTATGTCCCAGAGAGATCCAAAGAAGGGAAAAGGGCTCATATGTATAAAACATTAAGCAGATTACAACCAAGAACCATCAATCAGTGAACTGCTGAACCAATTTTGGTTTGTGAACGTAATGGAATATTTTTGATTTGCAAAAAGTGATGAAAGGGGAGATTTTGGAGCAACCTGGGAATACTTGTATGAACTGATGAAGAGTGAGGTAAGGTCAGTTCATACAGGAATAATACTGTGCAGAAAAACAAATTTGAAAGACTTTAGAACTCTGATCAATGCAGTTTCAATCATGATTCCAAAGGAACACATGCTACTCAGCTTCTCAGCAAAGAAGGTTCTATCTTGATGGACCCAAGATGCAGAATAATACATATATTTTTGGTCTCAGTCAATGCAAGAATTTGTTTTGACTGGATTTTGTTTCAATTGGAGATGGATGTGGAGGATAACATTAAAAAAAGAAAGAAAAGAGGGTCACTGAAGGATTAAAAATGCACAGAAAAGAACACTAGAGAAGAAAGAATCATGGACAAGCAGGTCAGTTTTGAAAGTTACAAGTGGATTTTGTTATGTGTTTAAGAACTGTCAGTCAACAAGCATTTATTAAGTACCTACTATGTGCCTTAATGAGATAAACACTGGGGATCCAAAGGAAGGCAAAAACATATTCCTTTCCCTCAAGGAACTCACATTTTAGTGGAGGAGACAAAATGAAAAACTATGTCTGTGCAAGATGCATACAGTGTAATTGGGAGGTGACTTCAGGGGGAAGGAAGAAAAACAAACTACCAGTTTCTGGTGTAATTTTTTTCAGTTCTACCATGTATATGGAAATGCTTATTTAATTTGGCATTTTGATAAATTCAGAATAAAAGACAATGCTTAGAGAGTATTAGTTTAATAGAACATCCTCAGTGAAATGTTCATTCATCAATTTGAATAAGGTAAGCCTTGTGAGTATATCTTGATGGGGTAATTTTTAAAAAAATAGGTAGCATTTATACAGTGCTTTTAAATTTACAGTTATCTCATTCTATCCACACAGCAGTCCTATGAAATAGGCACTATTATTATGCCTATTTTACACTTGAAGAAACTGAGACAAAATCTGCCCAGGGCCCCATAGTAAATATCTGAGGCAGAATTTGAACTCAGGTCCTCTAGACTGAAGATCATGCACACTATCCACTGCAGCATCTAGCAACTTTTCTTTACTACCTCATGAGAATATAGATGCCGTAAGTCTGATCTCTTAATGACAAACACTTGACCAAGTATGAAAATGAGACAGGAAAATGGAAAGAAAATTATAAACATTCTAGTGGATTGAGTGATGGTCTTGAATTGTGTGGAATCCCTGCCCTCCTCTGACATCTCAACTCTTTTCTGTTTTCCTGATCTGTGACCCTTGTTCTGACCTCTCCTCACTTCATTGTCTTGGGCCTGTTTTTAGGGTAAAGATGAATTCTTGATGGATGGTAAGAAGTGAAATATGTTATTAATAAAGAAGATCTATTAAATGTGCTTAAATTGCGAAATACAAAAATTCAGAACCATCTTCTCCAGAGGTCCAGAAGAAGGGGAATTCAGTGAGAGATGTGAGTGGACAAGTCACTTCATTTCTCTGGTCTTCAATTTCCCTGTTCATAAAAGTAAGGGTTGGGATTAGATCATCTCTAAATTCAACCCTAAACTCTAAATTCCATCCATCTACGTACCTGGTCACTAAGCAAATATTTTGTCCAAAAGTATTAACTTACGTATGGAAGTCACAGATATTATTAAAACTTTTCTGCTCAAACTTTTAGTAAGAATTCAGGAATCCCCTTTAGAAGAATTTCAACTCCTCCCCCAAGTCCTCTCCATCCCTTAACATATTTTATTTTCAAGTATTTTCTAGTTTTTGAGGGCATAATCACAAGTCAAGCATGTGAGGCTAGCTTACTCCTGTTGTTTGTGGACTCCTAGCTTCCATTACAATGTATGCCTTTTCTAGTAAGCATGCATTTTTCAAGATTTTTTACGGACTTTTCTGTCCAGAGAAGTCTGAGAATTGGCCTGTCCTTGGCTTCTCAGGTGACAGTGTGAATCCAGTGCCCAGATTCTTTGGTTTGGGGCACGCTCTCTCCTGAACGTTCTATAGTGAAAATGTTCTGTAGGGCAAGCCACAAGGCTATAAGACATTTTTCATTTTTTCCACTGACAAAAATCTGACATAGTTTCATTCTGAACCACAGGACCATTTTATTTTTTCAGTTTCCCAGTCATAGACTCTTTGAGGGGACAAGGATCTGAAAGACCACTTTGTGCTAGTTTAATAGATAACTCATTTTAAAATTTAAGATGATGGGATATATTCAGGTTATTTTCATATTAATACACCGAATATGTCACCTAGGTTACAGACAATGGAAAAAAAAATCCACTGAAAAATCACTATCAAAAATTCCCATTCTTTGCTTCCACAAATTTGTAATTCATTTGTCTGAAATTCTGACCATATTTTCCCATCACTTGTAAACATATTGTCACTAATTCACAAGACATTAAAAATACTGTGTGAGAAATTAAACCAACACATCAACAGCATCTGACAGTATATGCAACATTCAACGTCAATAACCCTCTTGATTCTACAATGAAAATGAAACATTTCTTCATATTTTCTCTGGGGTCAGAGTTGGCCATTGATCAATTTAATTTTATTGTTTTTTTCATGAACATATTGTTAGTTACTTAAACATTGTTTTCCTGGTTTTGCTTAATTAATTCTGTGTAAGTTCGTACAATTCTCATATTTCTCTGAATTCTTCCTATTCGTAATTTCTTATAGCTCGGTAGTTTTCCATTACATTCATCTACCATAGCTGCATTAGCACTAAACATTGGACACCTACTTTGTTTCATTTCTTTGCTACCATAAAAACAATGCTGCTCTGAATATTTTGATACGTAGCAGTCTTTTCTTTTTGTCCTTGACTTCTTTGAGGTACATGGGATCTCTGGGTCAAAGACATGGGCCACTTTTCCCTATAATTTCAGATTCTGTTCAAGAATGGTTAGACTAATTCACAGAACTAACTTCACTGAATTAGCGTTCCTATCTTCCATAGACTCTTGAATCAGTCAGTCAGTAGGTCAAGAAGTAATAATTAGTGTTTCCACTAAGTGTTGGAGATACAAAGAAATACCCTTAAGGATTCATTGGTTGATTGATTGAACGAGGAGAGATTATTTCTCTCTTTAGTTAACTTTGCCAATTTGTGCTGTGTAAGGTACAACTCACAATTATTTTGATTTGCATGTGCTTTAATAGTATTTATTTCAAACCATTTTTCATATGAAAAATTCGTTGAATTAATTATGCCTGCTAATTGAGTACTAAGATCAGTTGTTTCTATATTCTTGAAGGGTGTCAAATGCTGTAGGCATACTCAAAATTTCAGCACCATGGGGCAAAATCTGTGCTATGTTACCCTAGTTATAATATTAGCTTTGTCTTGAATATTTCTAGATAATTTTGTAAAAAAGGTTGCAGCACAGAGAATGAGTAATACAGCATTTTGCATAGTGATCCTGAAGGGGTTGGATGTTTTCAAGTTTTTAAAGTTGATTGCCTAGATCTGTTCCCCCCTTTATTCTTTGGAAGTTTAGATAATTGACTCCCTTCATTTTCTTAAGGTTTTGATTCTGAAGGAAAGGCAGGATTTGCTTTAGACAACTGAGCAAGAATTAAAGGGGAAAGAGAAAAAGGAAGAGGATTAAAAGGATATATTTGTGTATGAAAGAGATACAGCTGAGGTGGAATTAGCATTGAGTAATCAAACATGAAGATGAAAGAAGGGAATACTAAATAAGCATTACTGAACTACCTGATGAAAGGAAGAAAAGATGTGAAGGAGAGACATTGTCAATCAATTTACAGAGATGGGCACCATGTGTCCTAGGATCATATGTCTCAACCCGAAAGGGACCTCAGTAGTCATCTTGTCCCACCCTTTCATTTTCCTGTAAAGAAAGGTTAAGTGATTTGTCCAGTGCTATGCAGCTAGTAAGTGCAGAGCTGGCATATGATCCCAGGTCCTCTGAATTTGAATAAAGAACACTCTTCCTTGCACTGTGTTTTTATTGAGTTGATAATGGTACAAACTTGGGGGGGGAGTGTGGTTTGGGGAGAAAAGGAAGTTGTGCACTTGTTAGAATAGTCTATATACTCATTCACATATAACATTGTGATATTTATTATTATGTTGCCTTCCACTTACATTTCTTAATTTAATTTTTTTCTTTTTGCTTCCAATTGCTTTTTTCAATTGCTACTCTGTCCCTATGTTTATATTTGCATTATCTACTTTGATGTAATATTATTACTACACTCCCTTCCTTACCTGGCTCTACTTTTCATTTGTTAGCCCTCTCCCTAGTTTTGGAATATTGCTTCATTCATTTTTCTTTCTTTTATTTAATTATCTAATTCTTTATTTCTTTTTTTTCCCTCTTCTCTGTTTCACAAGTTTATTTCCAAATTGCTCCTCCCTCCTGACCTTTAAATTAATTTCATTTTCTGCACTTTTTTCAGAAAACTGTTTTTATCTTGTTCTCATTGTTAATTTGTAGCACCAAGGTAATATTCACAGTGCTTACTGCAGCCATGAATATGCCAGTGCAATTCTGAATCCCAAAATACAACGGACTCTTCATGTGGAAGACAGAAGCAAAACATGTGTTCAGACACCAGAAAGCCAAATCCATCATAGTAATAAAGAAATTGAGACACAGGAACGATGCAGAGGGCACCACCATCCCCAAGCCTTCCTCTGTTAGGCTTCCCACAAACCAGCTCCCTTAAACATATCATAAACAAACTCTCCCACATACTCTAGCCAGTTGCCTGCTTTTCTCTTTCTTCCTCCTGTTCTGACTGCTCTGACCAATTTCCTCTCAGCTCTGCTCTAGCCCCACCTCTACCTGTTCCACCCTTCCCTGTTCCATGTGACTTGAATCATGTGACTCAGGCTTCCATGTGACTTATGCAGGTCATATGGACCTATTAATGAATAGGAAAGATCTTCTCATTTAAATTACCATTACACAGTTCTATCCCCTTTCTATTATGAATTTTTTTGATTCATAGTCTATGTAGCTATTTATTCTTTTCTTAATCTCTTTGTGATCTTCATGAGATTCAAGCTTCTGAAGTACCATGCTTGAGGTCCCTTCCCTGAATAATTTCTACTTCATTGTCTTTGTAGATCTTGCCCTTGTGTCCCCATTTTACATTGGACCTTAGTAGAAGTATCAATTCACAATAGAAGTAATGAGAATGGAAGCATTACTCTAAGACACAAATTTCTGTGTCTAATTCTTCCTGTTTTAAATGCAGTCTCATCTCTGGGTCCATGTTCTCTCACCTTTCTGTGTGCCAGTTGCCCCCAGGAGATAGCATTTCCCTTTTCCTGAGGTGTTGTTCACCATGGAGGAAAAACACTCTCAGAAGAAGTGATTTCTTTGTACATCAACCTCATCCACATTATACCCATTTTACTGTTCCCATCTCACCAGACATATACCTCTTAGTCTATGGGGGAATTCCCTTCCCCAATTGAGTGGAAATTTCCCCCTTCTATTATCTATGTTTCAGTCATCCTCTTTCATTTTTCTATAGCTCCTGTTCTTACTGAGAGGCTATAGGAATTATCATCCTCTTGAACATATGTGGACTTGGTTAGTATGCATTACATATTCCCCCTCTGTCTTTTATCTCCCATCTCCCCATTTATGTGATCTTCCATTCAGACAGTTTTCCTCATAAAATATTTTGATTCACTATCTATAGGGTGGTTTCAGAGATTAGTCCATGTTGCTTTGTACCTACTCCTTCTCTATCCTTTCCTTCCATTTCTTTAATTTCAACGTCCATCATTATCTTCTTGTACCAATATACATAGATGTGTATGTCTGTATATGTGTGTATATATATATATATATGAACTTACACACATAAGTTGATACGTGTGTATATATATGTATGCCTATATATCTAACTAAAGTTATATGTATAAGTATAGATACCTATTATACATCTATCTAAAGATACTTAGATACGTATATGTGTATATATATATATATACACATATACATATAAAATGTATGTACACTGGTGTACAAGGAGATAATGAAGAAAGTTAAACTTTAAAATGGAATACACACATGTATATGTTGAAAGAGGTGGTTAGGTGGCTCAGGGGATACAACACTGGGCATGGAGGAAGGAAGACCTATGTTCAAATCTGGCCTCAGACACTTACTAGCTGTGTGACCCTGGGCAAGTCACTTAATTTCTTTTCACTTTAATCTACTGGAAAAGGAAATAGCAAACCACTTCAGTATCTTTGCTAAGAAAACTACATGGACAACTATGAAAATCATGAAGATTTGAATATGACCAAATGACTAGACAATAATAACACAATGTCATGTTTGCGTGTGTGTGTGTGTGTGTGTGTGTGTACAAAGACACACATATATACACACACATCTATATACACATATATGTACATACATATGCACACACAAATATATGCATGCATATAACATACATACATGATGTGTATCTACTAAAATATAGCTATAGAAAGTGCCTATAAATCAAGCTTTTTTAAAAATCTCTTTTATCATGATAATTTATTTCACTACTCATCTTTCCTTGGTGTTCTTTTTGTTTACCTATTTTATATTTCTGCTCTTTGGGATTTGCAAGTTGAATATTCTGATCACATCCTTCTTTTTGCTTCAGGAATGCCTCAAATGCCTCTCTTCTGTTGAACATTCATGATTTTTCATTGATTATTAGTCTTAGGTTTGTAGGGAATGTTATGGGAATTGTTGAACATGAATACTATGATTCTTTGAAGTGTGGTGTTTTCATTTTTGTTTTACTTAGTGATTTATTATTTCTTGCATTATGGTGTTCAGGTTTTTGATTTATCATTCTTTTTGAAGACCTATAATACTCAAGTTGTCCCTATATAACTTGTCTTTGAGATCAATGGCTTTTGCTTATATAGATTGTGTGTTCTTTTAGTCACTTAACCTCTGTTTGACTCAGTAGCCTCATGGCAAATGGAGATGATAATAGCACTTACCTTACAGGGTGTTTGTGATCCTGTAAGATAATATATGTAAACCTCTCCAAAATTTCATGTGTAATATAGATGCTAGCTGTTATTATTAATACTTGCATTATTGCTTTTTCCTTTTCTTCTTCTATATAATCCCATCCTTCAGATATTTATATCTCAAATATGTTATTCTTTCTTTTGCTTCTTTGAAGATATTTATTACTAAGAATTCAAAATTTTCTATTCTCTATTCATGTCGCATATAGGTTTTAATGACATTTTCTCCTTTCTATGGCTTTTATTACTTCTGTGAACCACTGGAATATCCCACTGTGGTTCTATCCTCTCTTGGGAGTCAACAGGATTCTACAGCTAATTAGGCATTAGTTCAGTTTCCTTTGTTTTGTAATCTTTTTGAAGTTTTACTACTCACTTTTCTAATTTCAGCATCCTTTCTATTCATTTATCTGCTTATGCTCTAGGGTTTTTTTTTTTTAATATATTTTTCTCCCTCTTGAAATCTTTGTAGGTTTAAGAGGTTTTTCTTTATTCCCTTTTGACTTTCAGACTCCTTCTGCTTTGATGGTGTATATACCCATGAGGCTAGCCTTCAAGTTTCTCTCATCTTTCTCTCTTTAGCCTCCTTTTCTCTTGGGGAACTTATTTTTTTTTTACCATTATCATACCCTGCTCTAGTATCTTCCAAGGTGAGGAGGTGAGACTGGCAACCTTTCCTTCTAGCCTGCTATAACCACACATTCTATTCTTCTGCTCCAATTCCATCTTTGGCTGATTCTTTCCTCTTTGGCCATGATGAGTCAGTTTGATATTTTTGCAGTGTTGGGAAAAGGTGAAGTTAGTGTTCTGTGTAGTCTCTGCATCCTTGAGGTTCATTAAGCCATGGACCTTCTTAGGGGAAAAAAGATAACCTATTTACTTGTCTACTTTCCCTCTGACCCTGTCACTCCTCAAGTGGCTTGATAGAGTCAATGCCTACTATTTGTTTCCCAGAGTTGGGGAAGAATGGTGAGTGAAATGCTCCAGTAGAGTTTTTGTTACAGAAGAGAAATCCATATGAGAGTCCTGAAAACAAACCAATGATTTGGCTTATGGGCCTAGTCCATGGAAGGTAGCAGAGGAAGGGATGATGAGTAGCTTAAGGATGAGTTTTCTGCATTGTTATTACAGAAGACCAGTATCTTGTTGGTTTTCCCACTTTCTTGTCCAGTCAATGGATTGAGCAGAAATTGTTCTGCCTCTGGTACAAAATTTATTTTTGAGAGTTTTATTTTTTTGAGCATTAATAGGGGACTGAAAAAAAAGTCTAGTCAACTATCATGTTGGTCTTAACATTACAACATCTATAATCTCAAGAATAAAGATCTCAAGATTTTCAAGAATTACCTTTAAAACTCATTTAATGAAATTTTGTTTGTAAAAAAAGTCCTAAATATGAATAATTCTCATCTATTTCTTTAATGAGATTTGATGTTTTGTGTTTCTTTTTTTTAAAATTACCATTATGACCCATGGAAGACTAACCTATGCCTATAATTAAGGAAGTTAACGAATACATCTTTCTCCCCCTTCCCAACTGAGATAAAGGAAGAGAGACTGATGATGAGACAGAGGTGATATCAGGCAATTTTTGACCTTGGACAAGGTCTGAGAAAATAAAACTTTAAAAGGATGAAAATGCAAAGAAAATTCAAAAGTCTGACTGAGTTTAGATATCCTCATGATTGCCACAAACTGTGATCCAAGGGCAAAGGGGTATGTACACCAGTTGCCAGCCATAAGATAGTCCAAAAACTGAGGGGAATCTGTCAAGAATTTGGGAAGAGAAATGCAAAGTACAGAGTTAACATCTTGCCTGTACTCCAGCGTGCTGCCAAGAAGGATAGATGCTTTTATTTCAGAGGGTATGCACACCATACTCAGTTAACATGGGTACCCAAAGCAATCCCAGCTGGACTCACTGCCACTTGCTGATTCAGCCACCCTTAAAGAGTCAGGGGCTCTCACAGTGGGCACTTAAAAGCAATAAAAATGCATTTATTTAAAAATTATTCTCTAGTTAAGAATTTCCAGGATTCCCCTCATTTGGTTTTGGATAATTCCGAGTTAGTGGGATTTTAGATAAATGTTAAGGCCCATATGCAGAAAATGTCTCATTTGCAAAATGACATATGGGATCAGCCTGAGCACTCCATTTAGGGATTTAAAAACAATCTAATGAATAAAAACAACATTTTTGAATAAGGGAAAGTTCAAAGACAAGTTAATTGTAAAAATACTTATTAAATTAATTGGCAATAGGTTAGAAATAAACTAATCTTAAAAGTTCTTATTGAATTAAAAAGGGAGGCTATTTGAACTTTTAGCATTCACTGTCTTAACTTGATAAGTTTTTTTTTGGGAGGGCAGTTACTTAAAATATTTTATTTTTCTTGTCATATTCACTTTCAAAAAATCCCTATCCTATTCCCAATGCAGTCAAACATGTGTAAAGATAAAATGAAAACAAGTAGTTTAGTGAAAACCAACCAAAATATCAACCAAATCTGACAGCAGATGCACCATTCCACACCCATAGTTCCCACTCTTTATAATGAAGGCAGAGAAGTACATTTTCTCAACTTTTCTGCAGGGTCAAGTTTTCTTGTTAATTATATTGACAAACTAATTGCTCTTTGCTCCTCAGGTTTCTCTTTATTCCAGTTCATCCTGCCAAAGTGATTTTCCTAAAATTTGGGTCCCGTGATGTCTTTCCCCTACTTAATGAACTCCAGTGGCTCCCTATTACCTCCAGGATCAAGTATAAAATCCTCTGTTTAATGCCCTTTAGTCTTTCCAGACTTCTTATGCCACATACTCAACCTCCACCCCACAGCACTCTTGCTCTTTCCCTAATAAGACACTCCATCTCTTGACTCTGGGCATTTTCACTCACTGTCCTAGATGTCTGAAATACCCTCCCCTCCTTATCTTTGACTCCCGGCTGTCCTGGCTTCTTCCAAGTCTCAGCTAAAATCCTATCTTCTACAAGAAGCCTTTTCCAACTGCTCTTAACTGAAGTGTATCGCTTCAGTTGATTTATTTCCTATTTATCCTATGTATACAGCATGTATGTACATGGTTGCTTGCATAGTATGTCTTCTATTTTGTGGGGAGCTCCTTGAAGGCGGGGTCTGTCTTTAACTTTTCTTTGAATCTCCAATGATTAGTACAGTGCTTGGCATATAGTAGGCACTAATAAATACTTGTTAACTTAATGACTAGTGAACACCTTTGGTGAGTGTGTATTTCCCTGTTTCTGATTTATTTAAAAAAAATCAACAAATCGAAATCTCAGTAGACAGCAGATAATTTAGGACAAATAAGAGAGAAATGACACAGGGGATGGTTTCAGAAAAACCTGAGAAATCTTATATGAGCTGATGCAAGGTGAAGTGAGCTAAAGCAACATTATACAACAATGTTGTACAACATATTGTGCAACATAACAGCAACGCTGTAATGATAACTGAGTGCAAAAGACTTAGCTACTCTGATTAGTGCAGTGATCTATGAACATGAACCCAACTCAGAGAGAGAACCTATATATTCTGAGTGCAGATTGTAGCATAGTTTTGTACATTTCAAATATTTTTCTTGTTTTTTTTCTGTAACATAGCTAATGTGAATTTTTTTTTTAAAGAGCAAATGACAGAGAAACTCCTCATGGTAACCGAGTCTTTGAAAAGAAAATGATTTGAATCACATCATGAAGTGGTAGAAGGAAAATTAACTGATCAAATTTAAAAGGTAGCAAAAGTAAAACGTGAGTTCTCTATAAGCAAAGGAAGCAGAACTTGAAGAAAGGATATGATAAGATAATCTAAGACTTATTGGCCTTTCAAAAAAGCAGAAAGAGACGAAATGCCTGAATATCACACGTTAGGAAATCCTAGAGGAAAATTATGTACAAGTATGGGAAACAGAGGGCAAAGTTCAGATTGATAGACTCCACAGTATATGGGAAGAGGAAATGTCCCAGTTTAACTCACCAAGAAACATTTTAGTCAAATTAAAGAATTCATTATCAAATAATATATATTGAAGGTATTCAGAAGAAAGAATTTTGCAAAGTAAAATCAATGTGAAATATGCATGACTATTTCTTGGTAGTGAGAAATCAAAGGACATAGTGGAATTTGATATTCTGGAAAACAAAATGTAAAAGGACTGCCAAGACAGTGGAGGAAGAGGAAGCTGTTCAGCTCTCTCCCATAACTATAAAAAAAGGTCAAGGAAGAACACCCAACTCAGTAATGATTAAGAAATCCAGCAAAAGATCACAGGTGGTCATTTTTCTAGCCCACTTTAGCACAGAAAGATAGTAAGAGGCCTGCAGGTATTAGGGAGAGACTCTAACCAGGAAGGCGCTTGCTAACTGTTCTAGAATGGGGACTAGGGTGAGGCCCTAGGCTTTGGACAGGGAAGGGAGCAGACATAGAAGTTAACCAGCAGCTGTGTTACTCTGATTTCAGAGCAGGCCAAAAGATAAAGCAGTCACAGAGGACTAAGGTTTGCATCTGTGAACTGGGGCAGTGCGGGGAGACCACGGCTGAGGCTGCAACTTCGTTGTTCTCATTTTGGAGCAGGATAAATTCAATCTACAGACCTGAATTAGGCTAGAGCTGCAATCGTCTGTTAGAATTCCATCAGGAGCAAGCCTGAAGTTGTCATCTAGATGCAAAAACAGAATGCAAAGCTCAGAGTAGGAGGACAGTGGTAAGCTAATAGAGCAAATCATTTAGAGTAGCTCCCTGGCCCCAGTCACCCTTGAGATCCATGAGGAGCACAATGTTTACTACCTAGAGAAAGTAGTTGTTGAATCCAAGATAATACAGATCCAGGCCATTCCAATATTTCCTCCAGAAGTGCACAGAACTCAACTTTAATACAAAGTCCAAATTCAGGATAAAAATGACAAGAATGAGTAAACAAAAAAAGATATCAGGGATAAAGAGCCTCTGTGAGGTCAGGGATGCTCAAGACACAAATCTCGAAGAAAAGATTACTTCAAAACATCTATCAGTAAAAGCTTACAGAAAACAAAACAGACAAGCTTTCGAATACAGATGGAAGATGCTTTAAAGTTGAAAATTCATTGATTAAAAAATAACTAGTGAAATTTTAATAAAATAAAAGACTTTGAGGTATTCCTTCAAAAGAAAAGCATGCATGGGTAGGACATCTGACATGCGGCTAGGGGGCACAGTGGATAGAGTGCTGGGCCTGGAGTCAGAAAGACTGATCTTCCTAGGTTCAAATCTAGCCTCAGACTGTGTGTACTGGGCAAATCACTTTGCTCTGTTTGCCTCAGCTCATCTAGAAAATGAGCTGGAGAAGGAAACAGCAAATCATTGCAGTATCTTTGCCAAGAAAACCTCAAGTGAGGCCACAAAGAGTCAGATGTGACTGAAAAGCAACTGAACAACAATATGCAAAATAGTTAAGTGGAAGATAAATGAGCAATACTTATATGTAGCCAGGAAAAAAATTAGGCAGCAAAATCAATGAATTCATGCTTCTAGAGAGAGGCAATTATATTTTCCCCCAAACTCACTTATATATTATTCAAAAAGGAGGGTAATAATTTTCAGTTTCCACAGTATAGCACTCTCATTATCCAATTCATTCTATATTAAGAGTTTTTTTGGCTGCTACCTCACATTGGGCTTATTATATACTCATATATATTATTATAGGCGCATGTCAAGCTTAATATAGTCCGTTAAAATTCATGGGTCTTTTTTCACATGAAATATTTTCAAATCACCATTCTCTATCATATATTTTTTCTACTGATGTTTTTAGCCTAAGGTAGGAATTTATATTTATCTGTCTTCACTTTCATTATTCGATTTTCTTCATTACACAAATCTGTTGAGATTTTTTTTTTGCTGATGACATTACCTATTGTGTTAGTGTTCCCTTTCCTATTTTGAATATATGTGTATGCGTATACATGCATACATATATGTGTGTTTGTGCATATACATACATATATGCATGCATACACACCATACATGTATATACACATACATATACACACATGCATACATGTATACATACACACATACCTACACACATATACATAATTTCATTGGCATGGTATTCTCTCCTGCAATCTGAATAAATTAGTAGAAGGTTGTGAGAATCCCCGTGACTGAAAAATCCATCATCATTTGATCAATCTGGTAAGTCAACTCTCTAAACTTAGAATGACCCTCAGATGGGAGAGACATATAGCCTATTCCTGGGGCTGTACTACAATACTTTCCAGGTTTAAATGATACTATAGAACTTGTACTTCACTGACATGGCTTTGAGAGATCCAGAATTACCTGCATGGCATGAAGCCCCATCACAGTAGGACTTTAGTGGATGTTTGGGGTTCACGTCATCACCAAATTTTATGAGTGCCTTCTAGAACTCCATTGAAGTCACTCGTAAAAAATGATCTAAAGAATTAGGCCAAGTAGATATTTCTTGGAAACTTCTCAACAGTTTGAAGCAGATCTATTAATCAGTTACTCTTTTGGTATCAACAATCATTTAGTTCCAAATCTACCTAAATGTATGAGCTCTGTAGCTTGCCTATAAGAGCATCATGATGGACTCCATCAAATACTCTGTTTAAATCTGTGCATGTGATATAGGTGACATTCTCTTGATCTACTGATATAGCCTGTCAGAAATAAGAACAAGATCTGCCTGGCATTCCTCATTCTTAATGAAACATCTAGCAATCATGACCTACCTTTCTACATGTTAACAAGTCATCCATTTAATAATGCATTCTATAGTTTTCACAAGGATTAAAGTCAAGATCATGAATGTACAGTCTTCAGATTCTGTCCTCTTTTTATTTATATTTTAAAGGATAATATTTGCCCACATTCATTCTTATGGCAATTCTATCCTTCTTCAAGATTTTAAAAATGGAAAGAGAGGAAGGGAAGACAATAGCATTTATATACCACCTACGATGTGCTAGTCACTGTGTTAAGCACGTATTTTCTTATTTGAATCTCAATACAACCCTGTGAGGTAGGTGTTATCCATTTTTTATAGTTGAGGAAACTGAGGCAAATGGAGGTTAAGTGACTTGCCCAGAGTCATACAGTAAATATCTGAGGCTGGATTTGAACTTAGATCTTTTTATTCCAGCCCTAATGAACATACCACTTACCTGCCAGCAAGCACCCTCCACCATCATCAACACAACAGCTTAGCAATCATACCTGTTCGTCTGTCTTAGACCCTCCCTTTTCCTTCATCTTGCCTAGTCACTTGTGTAATTAGTTTTCTTCAGCTTACCTGGATTTCAATACCCTTCTTAATCACTTTTATTTCACATTTCCAATTTGAAGATTTTCTCCTTTGTTAAAAATATTAGAATTCGAATTCACTGTTTGTGGAACTGTGAACTGATCCAACCATTTTGGAGAGCAATCTGGAATTGTACCCAAAGAGTTATAAAACTTTGTATAACTTTCTATACAGTAATACCACTGTTCCCCAAGATGATTAGGAGAAAAGGAAAATAACTTATGTGTTCTAAAATACTTGTTGTAGCTTTCTTTACTTGTAGTGGCAAAAAATTGGAAATTGAAGGATGCTGATCAATTGAAGAATGACTAAACAATTTGTGGTATATGATTGTGATGAAATACCTTCCTTCCTTTTTCCTCCTTCCCTCTTGCCTCCCTTCCTTCCTTCCTTCCTTCCTTCCTTCCTTCCTTCCTTCCTTCCTATCAATTCTACTTCTCATCAATCTAGAGATAACTATATATATACATGCATATATAGCATAGGAATAGGAGCAAGACCTGTAATTTTGTCCATATAAAGAACTTCTAATTGAGGTATTACCTTCTACAAATGCAGGGCAGCATCTCTCCCCTCCCATTTATAATCTTTGAGTTCCTAGAGCAATGGTGTCAAACTGAAAAAGAAATGGGGCCTCTAAACCTGTATATAAATACAGGGTGAATACTGACTTAGAAAACCACATTTAATATTATCTATGTTCTATTGTATTTTTGTTTATTTTATTCAATATTTCCCATTACATTTTATTCTGATTCAGGCTGTGCTGGGGTGTTGAAGGCAGGGATGTTGGGTGCCTCTGGTCTAGAGAACTGAGAGGTTGACTTGCCCAGGTTTGCAAAGCCTGTATGTGTCACAAGTGGGACTTTAATTCAGATCTTCCTGACCTCAAGTCCAGAACTCAATGTGCTACAACGCACTGCCTCATTTATATATATGCAGAATAAAATATGACATATAATGGGCAATTCAAACTCTAATACTTTTCTTCTTTGGAATCCTTTGTGCATATGATTTAAGAATTTCCTTCGAGAGTCACTTGAGTTATCTCCTTTTGTAGAACTTTAGGTGATGAAATCTTTCCTATCTGTGAACTTTGTGCTATCCATTCTTCTCACATCCAGGGTCCACTACAGACCATGCCCTGCTTTCTCCTCCCCATATACTACACACACACACACACACACACACACACACACACACACACACACACCTATACATATATATATTATGTATATAAAATATAAACTATAGTATGGTCACTTCCTCCAAAGCTCTAATCATTTCTACTTCAGTAAATATTTCCTTCAGAATAAGACCTAGAGTATCATTTTTCCCTAATACATCCCTTTCAATTTTGAAAGAAAAATGATCAGTAAAGCGAATCAATAATTTATCCCATGCTACAGGAAGCTACACTAGATATTTGAAACATGAGCGATCTCCCATCGTTGCTCTGCCATACCTCAGTGCCAGTTTTATGGTTGTCTTCCAGAACTCATCATCCATGTTATACTTCTTTCTGGATGGTCTGTAGTATACTGCCATTATTATATATCACTTCCACCAAGATAATAAAGCAACAGATTTCTTTGGAGGGAAAATATCAGATATGGTATGCTCCTTCTTAGCACAAAAATGTGACAATATAATCATAAGAAAAAAAATAGCAATCTAAACAAAGAAATAGCATGATATGGTGGGCACAGAGCTAGCCTGTAGAATAGTAAGACCTGGGTTCTAGGTCTAATTTATACACCTTTATATACTGACTGTGTAATTTGGGGAAAGTCCTTTCATCTTTCACTGTGAGTATGACTTGCAGAATGTTTACTGGCCCCTCTCTGTAGAGGAATTTTGTTATCATATTTCCTATGCTGATAAAATCAAAAATCCAAACCCCTCCCCCCAAATAACATCATGTATCTTAGCACTCACATTTTATGGAGTGACAATGGATCGAAATGAATGACCCGATTCAATGAATCAAATGCTGTGGTGGGAGCTGTAATTTTAATGAAGATATTCATATCATGAGTTTTCTTGATGGGAAGAACAATAAAGAACAGTGGGATATATTTTATTACTTTTTATTGAGTCAAGGAAGCTTTCTGCTTTTATGAGAAACATTAGAATTAATGAAGACCTATCTTCTTTGTTTTCTCATCTTTTAATTTCTTGGCTGATGAACATACTGGTATACTTCAGCATGTATTTTTAGTAACTTTCCATATGTTTATTTCTGCCTTCATGAAGTATCTTTGTCTAAGCTTGCTTTTCATCCTTCCTAAATTTAAGGGGGAAAAGTTACTTAGCTTACTCTGTTGTCTTTGGCCGGAATATGTAGGAATAAGTCATACCCAGCCCTCCTTCATATGTTTGAAGCTTTAATTAGCTTTCCATATAACTTTTGATTAGTCCTGTTGCCCAGGTAAAATGTCTCAGCTTCCTCAAATCACAAGAAGTGAGAGTCCCAGGTAGACAGTGATTAAAGGATAAAAAGAGGCCTTTAGGAACTCTGTCTCCCTCCCGAAGAAAATCATCTCTGGCACTGGCCATCTTTGCCACTTGGCTTCACAACTCATGGCTCAGTGTCAACATCTGAGGGTTTCCTGGAAAAAAAAAAAAAGAAGGCGGGGTGGGGGGTGGTTTCTGGCTTTCATTTCTTATCAAGATTAGTTACGTATGTTACATCCACTACAACACTTGTGGCAACACACTCTATAGTGAAGGTTGGCAATCTTTTTCCATTACTACATCCTGTCCTCACTGAGAACTCCCTCAAAAATGTTCCTTTGGGAATTGAGAGTTTGAACACTTGGTCTCCGGCCCAATCTAATTAGTGTTCATCTGGGCAGTTTCAAATCTTCAAAGGCAAAAGCAAAATCAATGTTGGAAGCAGGGATATAAAAAATGATATGAGTCCCCTTTAAATCAAATAGAGGCAGGGTCTGTAGGGGCATAGTAGAAGAGGTGTGTCTGAAAGCCTCCATCAGCTAGAAGAGCCATAGCTTGTCAACAGGAGTCTGGGAGCAGCAGAAAGCAGGAAATATGATTTCCTTTCTCTTTGGAAACTGGCTCAATAAACCATAATGAATTAAAACTCCCCAATCATTTGACCATGTCTATTTCTATCCTAGTTGTGTAGACACGGCCACAGAGTTGTTATATTATGAGGAAGTAATTTTGTGCCATCTTACCCTTCTTTCTTGAAAATATTTGAGGTGATGCTAACCAGTTAAGAGGTTTAAATGGGAGGGATTGTTATAATTTATATTTAGTGGAAGAATACAGATAGAGAATATGGACACCTAACATTGGTTTATTTAAACTTGTTAAAAAGATAAATCATAAAGTTTATTCAGTGAAGATCTGGTTAATATTCCAGAATATCACAAATAATGATTATAAATATTTAACCATCTGGGAAGGATTTAAAAATCTATATTGTACATATAATCAATCTGAGGTGTGGTTATCAAAGTAATAAGAGTAACAGGTAGCATTTATATGGCACTTTAAAGTTTTCAAAGCTTATTACAAACATTTTCTCATTTTATCCTCATAAAAACTCTGGGAAGTAGGTACTATTATTACCCCTATTTTCCAGATGATGAAAATGAGGCAGATAGGTTTAAGTGACTTGCTCAGGATCACACAGTTATTATATGTTGGAGGCAAAAATTGAATGCAGATCTTCTTGATTTGAAGTCCAAACCTGTTTTCTCTATACCACTTAGCTGCCAATGAAAACTACAATTTATGACAAACATTGATTCTCAAGTGTACGATTTCTCTCCAAACTGCCTTCCCAGTCTTATCACACATCAGTCTCTTTATGAACCCAACATTCTAGTTCGACTGTCCTTCTTAACGGTTACTTACACATGATATTCCACTTTTTGTCCTGGGTCATGGTGCAGGACATATCCCCAGATTGCAATCCCTCCTGCATCTTAGAATCCATTGAGCTTCCTTAAAGGTCAGCTTAAAGAATATTTTTCCTAAAGGTCTCTCCCAATTCTCCCAGCTGCTAGTATTCCTCCCCTTTTCACTATCAGCATTAGCACCAATAGCACATATATCTATATGGCATGAAGTCTGATTATACTTTTCCTTTGTGTTTCTGGTGCCTAGCATAGTATGTGGCGCATAGGTGCTGCGAAAAGTTGATAAGTTGACTGCCACTCATAGAAGGACATTAATGAAACATTCCAGCCCTAATACCAAGCAGTACTAAAATATAGAGTTTCCATTTTTTTCCTTTAAAGATGAATGAAATAGTTTAGCATCAGAAAAAGTAGCATAATTGATCATACTAACCCCCTTCCCCATTAAAAAAAAAAACAAACCACATGATAATATCTACAAATGCAGAAAAAGGCTTGGATATCATTTATATTAAAAATCCTAAAAAGTGTTGGCAAAAAGAGACCTTTTCTTAAAAAAAGTAATAAAACCATATTTAAAACTGAAATATAGCACAATACAATATGTAGAAATACTAGATACTATTTCAGTTAAAAAACAACCCAAATAGGAAAAGGGAGAGAGCTTATGATCAGAAAAGGAATAGAAAGTCAAAGAACTAAAGTGAACAATTTTGATTACATACAATTAAAGTTTTACATAAATAAAACCAATTCACTCTATACTAGCAAGAAAGCAGTAAATCAAGAAAAATCTTTGAAAAAAATTTCTCTGGTATAGATCTGATTTTCAAGTTGTATAAGAAACTGATTCAAAAATGTAAAAGTTGCAGCTATATCCTAATGGATAAATGATAAAAAAAAAAAAGGCTAAAAAGAGGTTGTTGTAAAAAAAAAATCCAAACTGTCTACAGTCATATAAAAAAGGTACCCAATCACTAATAACTAGATTAATGAAAAATTAAAATAACTCAGATGTTTCGTTTCATACCTACCAGAATGGCCAAGATAACAAAAAAGGAGAGTGATGGGAAAGTGGAGGGTTTGCAGGAAGGCACTCATACTGTTAAGAACTGCAAATTGATGTGGTCATTTTGAAAGATAATGCTCCCAAAGTCACTCAACTTTTGTTTATTTTTTTTATATCTTTTGATCCTGGAATAGAATTATTAGACCTATAAATAAAAGAGAAAGGACTAATATGTTTAAAAAATATTCCCTTTTATAGTGTCTTTATAATAGTTTTTTTTTAAGTGGCAAAAATTAGAAGTGAAGGGGTTGTCTATCAATTGGGTGAATGGTTGAATGAATTATGATTAATAAAAAATAATCATAACTAGAATTTTCTAATTACTTCAAGGTTTACAAAATGTTATACATTCATAGAAATCAAACTACCAAAGAATAGATTTATAGAACTAGAAAAAATAGTAACAAAATTAATCAGGAAGAACAAAGGTCAAGGATATCAAGGGAATCAATGAAAAAAACGTGAAGGAAGGCAGCCTAGTAGTTTCAGATTTCAAACTCCATTACGCAGCAGTAATCACCCAAACAATCTGGCACTGACTAAGAAACAGAGCAGGGGATCAATGGGAATAAATTAGGTACATAATACACAGTGGTAAATGACCATAATAATACAATTTTGATAAATCTAAAGATCCAAATTTTGGGGATAAAAAGTCAACATTTGACAAAAATTGTTAAAAATGGAAATCAGTTTGTCAGAAAATAATTATAGACCAACATCTCACACTACATACTGAAATAAGATAAAAATGAAATATACAATTTAGACATAAAAGATTATTTAAGCAAATTAGGGGACCATGGAATATGTTATTGGTCAGATGTTTGAATAAGGGAAGAGTTCATGACTAAATAAGAGAAAGAAGGGAAAATACATACTTTTGATTACATCAAGATAGTTTTTTTTTGTGTGTAAACAAAACTGATACAGTCAAAATGAGAAGGAAAACAGAAAACTGGGAAAAATTGCAACAGATTTCTTTGATAAAAGTCTCATTTATCAAATATATAGGATACTGAGCCAAATTTATAAAAATATGAGCCATTTCGCATTTGATAGTCAAAGGATATGAACAGTTTTCAAAAGAAGACTATTAATACTCACATGATTAGAAAAATGCAAATTAAAACAACTCTGTGGTACTATCTGGCACCTATCAGATTGCCTAATATGATAGAATAGGAAAATGATAAATCCTGGAAAGGATATGGAAAAATGGATACACTATTGTATTGTTGGTGGAGTTGTGAACTAGTCTGACCATTCTGGAGTACAGTTTGAAACCATGCCCAAAGAGTTGTAAAAATGTGCTTATCTTTTGACCCAACAAAACCACTACTAGGTCTGTATCTCAAAGAGATTAGAGAAAAGAGAAAAGAACTGATTTGTACAAAAATATTTCTAGCAGCTCTTTTTTTGGTGGCAAAGAATTAGAAATTGAGGGGATGCCCATCAATTGGGGAATGGCTGAGGAAGTTGTGGTAAATGATTTTATCATGGAATACTGTTGCACTAAAAGAAGTGATGAGAGAGATTGTTTTAGAAAAACCTGGAAAAATTTACAATCTCATGTAAAGTGAAATGAACCAGGAGAATATTGTACATAGTAAAAACAATATTGTAAATATGACCAACTGAGAAAAACTTAGCTATTCTGATAGACAGTGATCCAAGACAATTCCAAGGGTGTCACAATGAGAAATATTATCCACCTCCAAAGAGAGAACTGATGAACTCTGAATGTGGATTGAAGCATACCTTTTTTTAAATCTTTTTAAAAATTATTTTATTTTGTTTGTGTTTTCTTTTATAATGTGGCTGTTACGGACATACGCTTGCCATAATGTCAAATAAAAGAGTTTGCCGTCTCAAGGAGGAAGGAGGGGAGAAAGGGAGAGAGAAAATTTAAATCTCAAAGTTTAAAAAATGATTGTTAATTTTTTTACATGTATTTGGTAAATATTTAACTAAATAAAAATATTTTTAAAATGCTATCTCTCTGTATGTATACATGTATCTCTCTATATATACATACATGCATACATACACATATACAATTATGTATATACACAAATATGTGTATATATACATGCACAATACATATGTATACACATACATATACATATAAATATATGCATACAATGCATATATACACATGCATGTATGCATATGCATGTGTGTATACACACATAGGTATATACATACATGCATGCATGCATACATGCATATACATATAGTCCAGGTCCAGTATTCTTACTTATTGCGCCACTCATTGTCTCTGAATAACAATAGCTAGCATTTATAGAGAACTTTAAGCTTTACAAAGTGCTTTACACCTGTTAATTCATTTTAGTTTTACAACAACCCTGTGTGGTTGATGTTATTTTATCTCCATTTTTATACATGAGGAAAGTGAGATGAGAGAAAAGAAATGACTTATCTAGGGTCACAGAGCTACTAAGTGTTCACAGTAGGATTCCAGTTTAGGTCTTTTGACTGTGTCCTACACTCTAATCTCTATGTAATTTAGTTACTTAGATGAATGTAATTTATTTCTCATTAATTCATTCATTCATTTATTTTTGCAGTGGAAGAAATGATGAAATGGAGAGTTTGAGAAAAATGGAAAGACATAGTAACTGTTGCAGAGCGAAATGAGCTGAAACAAAAGAACATTCTGTACAGTAGCAACAACACTGTGAAAAGAAATAACTTTAAAAGACTTAAGAACAGTACAGTATTAGTACAGTAACTACCAGGACTCCAGAGGACCAATGATAAAGCACTTTCTCATGGGAGGTAAAGGACTCAAGGTAGAGAATAAAAAAAAATTGATATGGACAACGTGAGCATTTTTTTGCTTGACCTTACTTATTTATGACAAGGGTTGCCTTTTTTTTGTTTCCAATTGAGGAAGAGGAGAGATTTGGTGGAGAAAGGGGAATTGGAAATAGTGTTGCTAAAAAAAAAGAAGGAAATAGAACAATTGAAACATTTTAAAATCACACACAAGAGAAACACAGGAAGTTTAGAAGGAAACACAGATAAGAAATATAACTTCAAAAGTAGTTTTTTAAAAATTATTTTTTAAAAAGCAAAACTTCCATAAAGAAAACTCCTGGTTTTACATACAATCTTTTCCTGTCCTACTTTGCATAAAAAGTGTTAATTTTCCCTTATTTTATATTTCCTCAGAATAAAAATTAAAAAATAATTTTTTGAAAATTAAAAGAAAACATCTTGAAATTATGATCAAAATGAGTAATTCAAATGTTTATACTCTTTGAAACATAGTTTCCACTGCCAATCTATTTGTATAAGGATGTTAATGATCAAAAACATCAAACAATTTTGAAAGCAGTACTTTTTGGAGTAGGAACAATAAGCATTATAATGTAAGTGTCCTTTCCTTGGAAAACAGCAATGTAAGTGGTAGCATTTTAATTTAATGGGATGATACCATGCAGTAAAAGAAAAAGAATATGAATACAGAAGAGTATGGAATGACATATGAATTGATACAAAGTGATATAAATAGATAAAGGAAAACAATTTACATTATTAAAACATAATAGAAACTGAATGCTCTGAAATTATGATTGAGCAAAGAAGACATAACACCCTTCCCAACCTCTTTGCAGAGATGGGGGACTATAGATATGGAGCATTTCATATAGTGTCTGAGTTTTTCTGTGCATTGGTTTGTTTTTGCTGAGCTACTTATTTTTTGTATATATGTATATATAATTGGGAGGACTCATCTTCATGAGTTCAAATCTGGTGACCATGAGCAAGTCATTTAACCCTGTTTACCTCAATTCCTTATCCGTGAAATGAGTTGGAGAAAGAAATGGCAAAGTACTGCAGTATCTTTGCCAAGAAAAAAAGAGTGAGACTTGATGGAACAATTTTTTGCGGGGAGGAGGGAAGGACAATGTTTGCTTTTTTCATTTATTACTCTCTCTTAGCGCTTTGGCACAACACAATAAATGCTTTTTCATTTATTTATTCACTCATTCATTCATCATTTAGCACTCTTTTTCATTCAAGTATCACAGCTAGTTACTCTTTTTTCGCAATCAATGGGTGTTAGTTTAATTTCTTAGCTATCTTTGTGTTTTTTGATTTTTAACTTTTTCTTTGTCTGATAGAATGCTTACAACTTTTACCTTAAAAAAATCACCCAATGCATAAATTTTGTTTCTTCTTCTCATTGTGATTCTGTCTTTACCTTTAAGATATACTTCTTATATACGACAGATCATTGCTTTAGATTTCTTATCAATTCAATTATTTTCTTTAGTTTTTATCGCGCAATTTATTTGATTCACAATTAAAGTTATGATGATTAGGCTTCTGTTTTTACCCCATTTATTTCTTTAGTATTGCTTTAAAAAAATCTCTTCCTCTTTTAAGTCAGTATTTTGTCCTTCCAATTACTTTTGCTTGAACTACTTTGATGCTAATCTGTTCCCGCAGGCTCTTTCCTCCTCCCCCAACTACCAATTACCTCCTCTTTCCCAAGGTCTTGAATTTGATTTAAATGATTAATTTATTCAATTATCTTCTCCTTTTCTTCTTTCTTCCAGCCTCTTCCCCCATTCAGTTAAGGGATTAGATCAAAATATTCCCTCCCAACTTTTCTGTAACCTCTTCATTTTCTTTTACTGTGATTTTTCTTAAGCTATTTTTCCTTGCTTTGTGTTCTTTGTTTCAATTCCTTCCAATCTATTCTGAACTTAATTTGGTGATTTGTGTCTTATACTCTTACTTTTCTCCTTTAAAAAAATCTGTAGGTTTAACCCTGTTGGGTATTAAAGCTTTTGAAGCTATAGCTTTCAGCCCCTTCTTCTACCTAATCTCTGGGTAAATACATTTGTAACTTTTGTCCCATCTTTTTTTTCCTCCTATGGTTCTTCACTCTTAATAATAACCACCTGCAAAGGAAATAAAGTGAAATGTAGCAGTGGTTTTTGTTAGTGGTTATCATTTGTCTCACACTTTCTAGCTAAACACCTTTCTCCCTTCCACTCAGGCTTCATCAGGATCAATTTCCTTCCCTAAAGCTGGACCATTTCATTTCTAACTCTATGTTTTCCCATTTCAATATATCTAGATATTGTCTGTACCTTAAGAATTCATATATACTTCTGCTAAGGTAGGACACTGCCTCTGGAGAGGAGAGAAAGTGGCTTCCTTCCACTGGACTAAAAAGTTGTTGTTGTTTTTTGTCTTCTAATGCCAAAATGCAAGTTCTATCCCTGAGAATGCTCTTCTACTATGTAATCTCCCCCTCCTTCACCACCACTGGGAAACAGAGGGATGCTGAAGCCAGCTTGTATTAGCTCAAGACAGATGTTGGTTAAATTTTCAGTGTGAGCCTTTACATTTCAGAAATTGACAAATTTACAAATCAGGGCTGATTCATTGTGCTGCTGATCATCTAGACCTAAGAAGCTGGTGGGTGCTGATCAAACTTAAAAATGTGTTGAATGAACGTTTCTTCCCCAGAGAGCTGATTGTTAAACATTTTCTTGCAACTCCCTTTTTTTTGACCCAGTCTTTAACCTTTGCTTCTTGCATTCCTTGACAAGCCCTCTTTATCCCATCTTGTTGGCACATTATAGGAATCACCATTCCTTCAATGTTACGCATTCCCATTTTTGTAGCTTTCTGCTCAATAACATTTTCAGAATGAGTGTAATTTTCAATGGTTTCCTGTTCTGGCCAGAAACTTTGAGGTTCTTTCCTTCCTAGACTTATATTTTTGTGATAGTAAGCTAGACTATTTTTTGTTTCAATTCTTATCTAAGCTCTTGGTCATTGAATGAACATGGCCCCAGACAAACTGCAACCTGGGAAAGACATTAATGTAGAAAGACTTTAATGTAGAAAGACCAAGGTCACCCATTGCATCCTTGGACATTGCCAGCCATCTTGAGTCTTGTCTTACCACTGGATTTCTGGAGGAGATAGTGAGGCTGGTGACTTTGCATAGCCCTGCCTCACTTAAATTCAATTCACTTGCACATCAAGACATTACTCTTGTGATGTCATTGGTCCTATTTGAACAAATAAAAAGCAATGACAATAATAATCTTCCAGCAAGACTTTGATTAATGAGTGTTGGGGGGAGGTTCAGGAAATTTATTGCATGAAGCTTTACTTCACCTCTTACCCCTTTGCCTTACTTAATTCCTTAAAGTGGCTTTAATCTCTGTCCTTTTGTATCCTTTTACATCCCTTGATTGTGTCTCTGTTTTTTCCCTTACTCCATAGAGCAATCCTCATTTTTTTTACATTTTTCAAATGATAACTTTTAGAAATGAAATAATTGATTTTATTATTTTTTTTCTAATAGAAATTTACCTTTCTTGTCTTTCTTTTGTTTGGAGAGTTTGGAAATTGAATGTTACTCTAGCCATTTTTGAAATAATAGCTAATAATAACAGCTAACCCTTAAAATTGTAAGGCACCTTATGTATGTTAACTCATTTGATTCTCAAAAGAAACCCATGAGTTAGGGGCTAACATTATTCTCATTTTGCCTATGAGGAAATTGAAGCACAAAATGTCTATGTGACTTGCCTACGGTCACTCAATGTCTGAGGAATTGGAGAAATGATTTCTTTCTCTCTGTCTGTGTCTGTATCTCTATCTTTGTCTCTCAACTAGCAAATATTAGTCTAGGTAAGCCTGATAATTGGTTCCCAACACCCTAGCAGCCTCTTCTGCTTTATACTCTTTCCCTTGTCTACTAAGTGGCACATTGGAGAGAACTGGGTCTGGACTCACAAAGACCCGAGTTCAAATATGGTCTCAGATAATTACTAGCTGTCTGACCCTGGGTGAGTCACTCAATCACTGTCTTCCTCAGTTTCCTTAATTGTAAAAAAAAGATCTATCTCCTAGGTTTGTTGTAAGGATCAAATGAGATAATATTTGTAAAAAATCTTGGTACAGTGCTTGGCACTTAGTAATTAGCACTTGAGAAATGCTTCTTTCCTTGATCCCTGAAAATAAGTGATTGAATATCAATCATGAAATATGGATTTTTTTCAAGCCTAATAGGCAAGTCTGGAAATTCCTCAGTTGTTCCTGGCTATATCATGGAAAGTGCTTTTTAAATGAACTACCATGGTTCTGCAGAATGTTACTTTGGAAAGGAAGTTAAGTCTAAGCTTATCCTAAGGACTCTCTGGAACTGAACCTAGTCTGTAATGAGAGCAGAACTTGGGTGCTTAGCTAGGGAGGGCACTCCAGTCCCCTTGGGCTGTAGATGGTACACATATTCCCTGTCACTTGTTTTCTACCCCCCCCCCCCTCCTCTTTACTGGTGAATCAACCACTGAAGCTGGATTTTGAAGCTACACCAGCCATTCTGAGATGGGTTAGGGGATATAAGATTCACTAACCTAAATGTCTGCGGTGAGTAACCTCTGGAAGAAGAGCACTGACTCCACCTAAAAGTCAGTTTCTTTTCTTTCAGCATTGACATTACCACCTGCAATGTCATATCATCTCTTGATTATTCCCTCTCCTTTCCTTCATGTGGCTGGTCAGAATCTATACTTGTCCCTTGTTGTGGGGTGTGGGAAGGGGGCAGTATTCAAGCAGAATCTCTGGAGGAGAAAGGGCTCTCAAGACAGATCTCTAAGCACAAATTCTGTGTTTACTAGCATGGGTTCTCAAATTTTCATGGAGGATGGCACTGAGGGAGCATATGAAAATTCTCTGGTTTTAATTAATTAAGATTTTTCTTTGTCTAAGGTGGGAGTTTATCTTCTTTCTTCTGAAGATTTAGCTAAAATTCCTATACATCTGGCAATAGTATTATTGTGTGTGTGTTGAAAAGTTTAAGTATCAGCTAGTCCTCTACATGTTTACATGACCTGAGTGTCTCCATTATTTTTTAATGGAAGTTGCAGGTTAGAGACTCTGAGAAAACACAGGAATGTCATACTGATCAGTGTTTTAGGAAGCCTTCCTAGGTGGTGAAATCTGAAAGAAAGATTCTGAGCCATCACTGGCTATTCTGGTACCTGGGGCAAGCCACATGGAAAGTAACCTGTCATGTTTTTAATCTAGATTCTGGGGGATTGGGGTGGGGATACAGCATGAGAACTCTGTACAAGATTACTTGGTAGTAGGATGTTTGTGGAGGTCCATAATAAATCTTGTGTGTATTTCTGTAGGTCCAGTTTCAGATAGAGTGTAGATTTTTTGCATGAAGCTTTACTTCACCTCTTACCCCTTTGCCTTACTTAATTCCTTAAAGTGGCTTTAATCTCTGTCCTTTTGTATCCTTTTACATCCCTTGATTGTGTCTCTGTTTTTTCCTGAAAGGAAATTTTTGTTTTTCTGTTAGTATTACACAGACATAATAAGGATTTTGTGGATTTATTTTGCCTCCTGCTACCTTGCTGAAGGTTCAGTACTTCAATTAGCTCTTCCCTGATTCTCAGAGATTATGTAAATATACCCTCATGTCATCTGCAAATTAGAATAATTTTGTTTCTACTTTAATATCTTTGTTCGTGTTTTATTCTTCTAACCAGCATTTCTGCAACTGTCAAATAATAGTGGAGAAAGGGAGCATCTTTATTCTACCCATATTTGTAGTAGGAAAATTTTCAGTGTTTCTCTATTGCAAATAATTATAGTTATTACTAGAATTGTGTGCAATGCTTTTAAATATATGGCTTTGATTATATTAAAAAGGATTTTTCAAAAATTTCTGCAAAGAAAAAGTTTCCTTGGGAGTGAGTCAGAAATCCTGGAACATTGGCTCCCATAGTTGAAAACCTAGGCAGTAGCCATGGTGAAAGAGTCAAATGCTATGAGTCTGAGGGCCAGTTCTTGCCTTCGAGGGGAAGTAGTATGGTGATGGACTTGGGATCAGAAAGACCTAAATTTAAGTCCCAACTCTAACATTTAGTAGTTCTGCAACCACAGGCTAGTTCTTCAACTTCTCTGACCCTCACTTTCCACATCTGTAAAATGGCACTAATTATATATATATCTATATATATATATATATATATATATATAGTACCTACTTCATAGGTATTTACCTCACCATCGGTGAGGCTCCAATGAAGTAGTGGATATAAAGCACTTTGAAAGTTTTAAAGGACCATAGAGTCAGCAAACATATTATTCATTTTCTATTTTAATGAAAATATCCCTGATAGCTAGGTACCAGGCTCAGTTATCTCTGCATTGCTGAAGGTCAGGAATGCTATCCCTGTGATGTTTCCCATTGTACCACCCTCGTTATAGCTCAGGAGGTGGGATTGAGAAAACCTAAACCAGAATGACAAGATATTTAATGTAATCTTTTTTATTGAAAAGCCCAGGGTGTTTAATTAGATCTTCAAATGCCTTGTGCCATTTTCTGTGATATGCAAATATGTATGATGATTGCTGTGCTGGAACTTTTCAAGTCTTTAATTAGATTACTCCATCACCAGAAGGCTTAACAGTAAGCAGTTCAAACTATTTTGTGGGACTTAGAAACAATAATTAGCAAATGTTTAATTTATTTGACAGAGAATTTATGTTTGTACTTTTCCCTGAGTGCTAATTGCCGTAAAACTACTGAAAACTGCATGAGGCTCAATAGGGATGGCTGATTCACAAAGACGAGGGAGATAAAAGCAGAAGTCTTATGTTATCAACCAATAAATTATCAATCAACAGGCATTTACCAGAGCCTTCTGCGAGCCAGGCACCAAGCAAGGTGCGTCCAGTGACAAACATGGAGAGCTCCTCAAAAAATGTGTTGGTAGATGAATCACGGAGCTTGAATGATAATGCAATGGTTGGTTCAGGGAGAATTGGCTATACACTAATGGTGCTAGTGTAGCTACGGGAATTCTTTTTTTGTGTGTAAAGGATAAAATAAAAGTTGCAGAATTTCAGATGTTGGACTAAATTACTCATTTAGTTTGTAACATCTTGAAGAATGACAAGATGCCACTTAACTGCTATTTTTTAGATTTTGTTCAAAATTTGTATTGCTGTCTTATGTTTTTACATGATTTTCAAATCCTGTAAAAGCTCATTAAAGCTTAAAACTACACTAAGACTTTTGGGACACCTGGGGTATCTCCTCTCTCCCCTACCCAAAGAGCCATCTCTAATAGTAAATAGTAAAGAAAGAAAAAAATAGCCAAGCAAACTTAACTGAAAGAGTAAATGAATGTGACAGTGTATGCAATGTTCCACACCCAGAATCCCATACCTCTGGCAAAGGAGGAACATATGTTCACTGCCTAATATCTTCTTCAGAATTGATATTAGTGCCTATAATTACACAACATTCAGTTTATTTTTTGTTATTTCTTAATTGAATCATAGTAACTGTATTTATTTCATTTTTGGTTCTGCTTACTTTACTTTACATCAGTTCATGCACATCCTTCCACGAATTTCTATATTCTTCATATTCATCACATCTCATGGCTTAATAATATTCCATTAAATTCATGTGATTTGTCTCACCATTTCCAGCAATGGGAACCTATTTTCTCTACAATTCTTTAAAATTACAGTAAATATTCAATGTTTCCTTATATAATCAGAACTATGTTTTGTTTTGAGAGCTATCATTCAAGGACACACACAGAGCAATCAACTTGAATGTGTCCAGAAGAGAGCAAACCTTAAAGTGTAGGGGATTGAAGGTATATCACACTGAAGGAGCTGGAGAGGTTGAGTGTGGAGAAAAGAAGGCACAGGGAATGTGAGAGCGGTCATCAAGAATTTGAATGACTGTCATATGCATGGAGGAGGTATTATGCCAGAAGTATTTCACCCAAGAAAGAACAACTTGGGTGAAAACTGCAATGAGGTAGATATAGGTTTCATGCTAGGAAAGAAACAACTTAGAGTTGTCCAAAACTGTAATGAATTCTCTCAAGAAGTATTGAATTCCCACTTGGTGGAGGACTTCAAACAGAGTCAAGTATTTTGTTGCACATAGATAGGTCTTTTATTTCTATAGTAAGGGGAGGTGTCTTCCAGTTTTTGTGTTTGTCCTTCATTGCCAAAGAAGACCACACCATCAGAGAAATGATGATATGACTTGCACTTGACTTTGTTTTGAGTGAGGGAGGGCTGTGCAGGTCACCAGCCTCACTTCTCCTCCAGAGCCATCTGAATCCAGTGACCAGATATTCATCAGAATGACTGGAGATGACCCAGGATGCACTGGAGATGACCCAGGATGCACTGGAGATGACCCAGGATGCACTGGGAAACCTTGAGTCCTTTAGGCCAAGGTCTTTGCAGGCACTCACTTAGGCTGAGGTAACACCTATTCATTGAATAAGCCTGTTTGAGAAGTAGCCAGGGCATGGCCCCTTTAATGAGGTCAAGAAAAGAAAGACTATCAGGCTGGTAGGGAAACAGCAACAGTTACTACTGATAATCACTCTAAAGCTAGGAGGGTCCAGAGGAGCCCTTAGGCAGGGGCCCATCGGAGTCTCAGCTTCAGAGTGCAGTAGGCTTAAGGTTTTGAGAAAGGAAAAGATAGGACAGGACAAGAAAGAATATAAAGTCTGCCCGATATTGTTTAGCCTTCATTTTTGAAGAGGATGGATGGCATCATGTGAGGGGGGATATCTTGACTTGCTCACAAATTGGATTTAAATGAGATAGAGTCTCATGAAATCATCAGCCTCATTCTCTCTTCCAGAGTCATTAAAATCCAATGGCAAGACAAAAGTCAAGATGACTGTTGATGATCTGAGCTGCAGGGGATGACCTTGGCTTCTTGGACGTCTGACCAAACTCTAAGCACCTCTGCAGCACCTACTTCAGCCACCTTCAAGGCTGTTGGAACAAATTATTGTTACCCACCCATTCTGCTGGGAGGAAATTTTCATGTACTTGGGGTAGACAACCCCCTAAGTCACCAATGAGTTTGAGACCCCTTGGTTACCTTCAACCTGGTTTAGCTCCTCTGCTGAGATGATTTTACCCAGGTGTGGACACTGACTGCAGAGCTACAAGTTCTTGTAGTCAGAGGTGAAAGTGGAGACCAAAGGTGGATGAAACAACGCTGAAAAGGGTTCAGCAACTCAACCTCACACCAGAGGGGCTGGTCCTCCATGAACACCACATATACCCCAGAAGGTTTGCAGACACTAAAAGACAGAGACATTAAAAAGTAAAGAAGAAATTCTATGGATACAGGTAGACATTTTCTATAATGAAAGTAAAGGTGGGGCATGGCTCAACTGTACTTGAAGTGATCAGTGGTCTATCTAATGAACTTGCCTATAGGGTATTTATTGCATACTTCTTTGTCTTTAGCTGCTCATCTACATAGGATTCTCCAAGGAGTATGGTTGTTTAACATTTTCAGTTCTATCTGATTCTTTGGGACCACATTTGGAGTTGTCTTGACAAAGATACTAGAGTGGTTTGCCGTTTCCTTTTCCAGCTCATTTTACAGATGAGGACCTGAGGCAAACAGTGATTTGGAGGGTCACACAGCTAGTAAGTGTCTGAGGCCAGATTTGAACACATGAAAATGAGACTCCAGGCCTAGAAGTCTATCCACTGTACCACCTAGCTGCCCCAGCAGCTCTCAAAGGAGTAGCTGAGGTTAAAAAAGGGAACTTGGAATTTTTTACAGAGGAAAGGGGTTTTGAGTATTGAAGAATTTATTGAAAAGGAGAGGCAAACCTCCTGAAAGGAAGGTCTGTCAGTCCCAAATGAAGAACTTTTACCTAGCTGGAAGAGGCTTTGTAGCACTTGAGTTAAATAAACATATATAGTAACACTCCAGCTGAAGTGAGTGCAACATTCAACCAATGGCTAATGTTGGTTTTGCCCATAAAGACATCATATCATATCCAGAGAAGAGATCAGTAGCAGAATGGCCTGTCTAAAAGCAGCTAACCCATGACAGGTGAAATTGCATGCCACAATCCACTGGCCTATCAACTGCCCAGTGGTGGCACATCATGCTTAGTCCAGTCTAATATTTGTGGAACCTAGTAAAGAGCAGTACAGTGACTGTGTGATCTGTCTGACTGAGTTCAGAAGCATTATTTGCCCATCCAATGAAGGTCTCACACCTTAGGAAGCACAAGCCCCTTTGAGTCATCAGAGATATGGTGCCTTCTAAAGAGCCAATTCGGCTGAACAGTAGAGTGATTCATCATGAATGTCATTAGGACTCTAGAGAAAGATCATCAAGGCTTTTCAGTTTCTGAATTATGTATTGCCTTTTCTATATGGGTCCCTCACATATGTGCTCTCTACATGTGTACCATTCTACCATTGAATTTTGACTTCCTGACCACTTTTTTTCTCCTGAATTCTGAGTATATTTGTGGGGAAATATGTTGCTGACTTTGAAGGAAAAATAAGTTGTATATTCTTGCCATGCTGTTTGGGTAAATGCCACTGTTAAAGATCTGAGTCTAGTGACTGATTGTTAAGAGGAAACCTATCAGTAGGGGCTCATGAGCTTTTGGAAAAGTCACTCACAGAGTTATCCCTGAAACTCTAGAAGTAGTAATAGCCACCCCTCTGGGGACTCAACCTGCAGTAGTACTGTGAATTGCACAAGTTAGTCCAAAGTAGGGGCTACACTACTTCTGACCTCCTTCAAGTACTTCATCATCATCATCCTCATCCTCTTCTTTTTCTTCTTTTTTCTTCTTCTCCTTTACTTTCTCTTACCTTTTGTCATCTATCAATTTGTTGGGAATAAATTGTTTTGAGTATCATGAAACCTCAGAGTTATTTTGACTTTAATTTCAAATTAGTAAATGGGAAGAATCTTTCATATGGTGGCTAATAATTTTTAATTCTTTTGAAAACTATTTGTTCATATTCTTTGATTGTTTATTGGGGGATGACTCTTGGTCTTATCTATTTTTATAAGTTGCCTATACACATTTAAATACACACATATAGGTATGGACATATACACATATGTCATGCACATACATATCCACGACATCATACATGTATATGATATCAGACCCCTACAATAGATATTCATTCAAAGATTTTCCCTAATTTATCTTGATTTCTTATTCTAATTGTTTTGATTTTATTTCTGCAAAAACTTTTCAATTTCATTCAATTGAAGTTATTTTAGCTTTTGTCATGATTTTCATTCCTTGTTTGGTTAAGAATTCACTTACTAGGTGGAGCCAAGATGGTAGAGTAGAAAGACGCACATACTCTAGCTCTTCCCTCCCAGCCCATAAAATACCTGTGAAGAAAGACTCGCAATGGATTCTGGGGTAGCAGAAGCCACAAAGTGATGGAGTGGAGGAGATTTCCAGCCCAGGGTGATGTGGAGGGCTGGCAGGACAGGTCTGTTTCACAAGACATGGAGTGGAACACAGCCCAGCTTTGGCTGCTCCTGACAAACAGGTGAGCAGGACCTGAGCAGGCCTTGGGGGCAGAATCCCCAGCAGCAGAGGTTCGCAGATCCCTTAACTCACAGGTACCAAAGGTCAGTGAGAGGGCTTTTTCAACCAGCACAAGAAGGGAGCAGGGTCTTGCCCTAGCTCCAGCCCCAGGCCATTGGTGGCAGCAGCAACAGCAGCAGCAGCAGGTGCCCCAGTAGCAGCCTGGGTCCTTGTTGAAGCAGCTCAGCTTAAAGCCCCTGGGGGAACTGAGCATCTGAGCAGAATCTCAGACCTGAGCAAGGTCCTGGGGCATGGCTGAGTTGGAGGCTCCTGAGGAGTAAATGCCTCTCTCTTGATTGTGCCACTTTGGAGGAACTGAGAACTTACAGGTCCCCAGAGTATAACCTACTCTTGACAAAGGACTCAAAAGTCAAGTAACTGGTTAGGGAAATGCCCAAAAAAAAGGGAAAAAAATAAGAGTACGGAAGTGAACAGGTATTCTCTCCCATCATTTTGGATGAGGAAGAACAATGTTTACCATCAGGGGAAGACATAAAAGTCAAGGCTTCTGCTTCCCAAACATCCAAAGTACATATGCAATGGTCTCAGGCCATGAAAGAGTTCAAAAAAGGATTTTGAAAATCAAGTAAGAGAAGTGGAGGAAAAATTGGGAAGAGAAAGGAGAGCAATGCAAGAAAATCATGAAAAATGAGTCAATTGCTTGCTAACAGAGACCCAAAAAAATGCTGAAGAAAATAATGTCTTTAAAAATGGCTACTCAATTGGCAAAAGAGGCCCAAAAAGTCAATGAGGAAAAGAATGCTATAAAAGCAGAATTAGCCAAATGGAAAAAGAGGTTCAAAAGCTCACTGAAGAAAACAGTTCTTTGAAAATTAGGATAGAACAGATGGAAGCTGATGACTTTATGAGAAACAAAGAAATTACAAAACAAAACCAAAAGAATGAAAAAATGGAAGCTAATGTGAAAAACATCTGACCTGGAAAAGAGATCCAGGAGAGACAATTTAAAAATTATGGAACTGCCTGAAAGTCATGATCAAAAAATGAGCCTAGACATCATCTTTCATGAAATTATCAAGGAAAACTGCTCTGATATTCTAGAACCAGAGGGTAAAATAAATATTGAAAGAATCCACTGATCACCTCCTGAAAGAGATCCAAAAAAAACCTCCTAGAAATATTGTAGCCAAATTCCAGAGCTCCCAGTTCAATGAGAAAATATTTCAAGCAGCTAGAAAGAAACAATTGGAGTACTGTGAAAATACAATCAGGATAACATAAAATCTAGTAGCTTCTATATTAGGGGATAGAAGGGCTTGAAATATGATATTCCAGAAGTCAAAGGAACTAGGATTAAAACCAAGAATCACCTATCCAGCAAAACTGAGTATAATACTTCAAGGAAAAGAAATGATCATTCAAAGAAAGAGAGGACTTTCAAGCATTCTTGATGAAAAGACCAGAACTGAAAAGAAAACTTGACTTTCAAACACAAGAATCAAGAGAAGCATGAAAAGGTAAAGAAGAAAGAGAAATCACAAGAGACTTACCAAAGTTGAATTGTTTACATTCCTATATGGAAAGATAATATTTGTAACTCTTGAAATGTTTCTCAGTATCTGGGTAGTTGGGGAGATTATATACACCCAGACACACACACACACACACACACACACACACACACACACACACACACACACTTGTATAGAGATAGAGAGCACAGGGTGAGTTAATAGGAAGGGATCATATTAAAAAAATAAAATTAAGGAGTGAGAGAGGAATAAATTGGGAAGAGAAAGGGAGAAATGGAATGGGGCAAATTATCTGTCATAGAAAAGGTAAGAAAAAGATTTTCTAATGGAGAGGAAAGAGGAGAGGGGAGGGGGAAAAGAGAGAAGGGTAGAGGGAAAAAGTGAAGCTTACTCTCATCACATTTGGCTCAAGGAAGGAATAACATGCACACTTAATTTGGTATGAAAATCTATCTTACACTACAGGAAAGTAGGGGAGAATGGGATAAGCAAATGGGAAGAGAGAGCAATTAGAAGTAAACACTCTTGAGAGAGAATAGAAGAAATGAGAGGCAGCACAGGATAGAGGGAAATATAGTCTTACACAGCATGACTATTATGGAAGTCATTTGAAAAACTACACATATATAGCCTATATTGAATTGCTTGCCTTCTCAGTGCGGATGGGTGAGGAGGGAGGAAGGAAGAGAAGTTGGAACTCAAAATTTTAGGAACAAATGTTGAGAATTGTTTTTAGGCACAACTGGGAAATAAGCAATCGGGTAATAGAGTATAGAAATTTATCTTGCCTTATAGGACAAGAGAAAAGATGGGGATAAGGGAAGGGAGGGGTGTAAGAACGGAGGGCACATTGGTGGAAGGGGCAATTAGAATGCAAGGCGTTTTGGGGTGGGGGAAGGGGAGAGATGGGGAAAAAATTTGGAACTCAAAATTTTGTGGAAATGAATGCTGAAAACTTAAAATAAATAAAATATAAATATATATAAATATATAAATAAAAAATAAATAAAATATAAAATAAAATATAAAATAAATAAAATAAATTAAAATAAAACAAATAAAAAAGTAAAAAGCAAAAAAGAATTCACTCACTATCCACAAAGGCACATGCATTGGTACTCTTCTAGGTTTTTTGTTTTGTTTTGTTTTGCTTTGTTTTTGGCAGTATGGCCTTTAGAATTAAGGTTGAATATCCGTTTTGAATTTATTTGTGGTATATGGTATAAAATATTGAGAACAGTTGGATAAAAATGACAAAATGAATGGATATAGGTTGGAAAAGCAAGCAGGTTAAAGTTTCTGCACTGATCAGCTTTGGAGTTGGACAATGAATTGTCTGCTGCATTTCCAGCCCCAAGTGAGATAAAGTGAAACATTTTCTTCCTTCCCTTATGGGAAAAAAGAATTAAAAATGCTAAATCCAACATTACTTATAGAAACTTTTTTTCTGAGCTTCTATCAATAATTTTTGATGTATCATGTATAATAATAGCTTATATTATATAGCACTTCCTAAGTTCCAGCTACTTTATTACCTACTGTAAATTATTATCTCCTTTCATCTTCACAATAATTGTGGGACAGATAATATTATCACCTCATTTAACAGTTGAAGAAATGGAGGCAAACAGAGGTTAAGTAACTTGCCCAGTGTCATATAACTAATAAGTATCTCAGACCAGGTTTGAACTCAGGTCTTCCTGACTCGAGGGGCAGCACCTTATCCATTGTGCCACCAGTAATAATAATAGGAATTTTTCTGAAACATGACAAGTACATACCTTGTCCTTTCCAAAAGGAAACAAAAGTGTGATTCTGGAAACTTCAGACTGGTAAACTTGACAGGGGCAGCTGGGTGGTACAGTAGATACCTGAGCCTGGATTCAAGAACACTCATCTTTCTGAGTTCAAATCTGGCCTGATACTTATTAGTAGTGTGACCCTGGGCAAGTGACTTAATCCCATTTGCCTCAGTTATCTAATCTGTAAAATGAGTTGGAGAAGGAAATGGAAAACCATTGCAATACTTCTGCCAAAAAAATTCCAAATGGGGTCATGGAGAGTCAGAAACAACTCAAGCAGCTAAACAATGGTAAACCTGATAGACTATCAAATTCTAAGAGAAAAGATCAAAATCAATACCAAACTAGCATAAAAAGGAAAACATATAATAATAGGTCTTGGAATTACAATAGCTTGAAGCAGAACTATTCTCTTTTGAATGTGAAAAATGGGAAATCCACAAAGAAAAGGATATTGACATGGACTATTTCCAATACCAATGGAATTTTAACTAATGTAAGAAAATCATCCAAATGCAGAAAACCAAAGAGCCCAGAAATCATCCCAGTCAGCAAATATTTGTTTTCTTTGCCTAAGAGACAGAGCAATCAGGACCCACACTCATTTAGGTTATAAATTCACTTGGGGAAGGAACAGGGAAGATGATTACTATAGCATCAGTTCTTTAAGCACCAAAGGGCAGTTAAAACAAAGCAAATTGGTAGAATGTTCGGCATGTTTTCCACTTAAACCGGGTCATTCCAAAGGGTATTGAAGTACGAAGCTAGAAGGGAAAGACAGTTTAAAAAGAGACTACCTCTGTAAGCACTTCTCTTTTCTCCTTTAATTATTGTGGAGCTGCCCTGTTTGAATTCTAGTATCTCAGTTATCAGGGGGAAAATGTTACTAGAGAAGATAAGCTTGAGCTGGCCAATTATAACAAAGAAATTGAAATTGTAGGATACTAAATTTAGAAAATACTGAGGGTTCAATTCACAAAGATTTGTAAAAGAAGAAGAAGATAGTGGAGGATTGTGGTTAGGGTAGAGTATGTTGAGGGGGAACTACTTAGAGAATTTTGTTGTTGTTTAGTCATTTTCATTCATATTTAACTTTTCTTAATCCCATTTGAGGGTTTCTAGGCAAAGATACTAGCATGGTTTGCCATCTCCTTCTCCAGTTCATTTTACAAATGAGGAAACTGAGGTAAATGGGGTTAAGGGACTTGCTCAAGGTCACATCACTAGTGCTGAGGCCAGATTTGAACTCAGGAAGATGAATCTCCCTGACTTCAGGCCTGGAACTCTATCTACTGTGCCACCTACGTATAAGTAATGTTAACCCAGAGAACATCAATAACTACCAACCCATGTGCTTGCTTTATCATCACCTTGTGGAAGATTGTTTTCAAACTCTCATTTTAAATCTCTCTAGAAATTATTAACTGATAATATTTTTAGCCATATTATCCCCAACCTCCAAGCCCTTGGATTCCTTCCTTTCCTCTGGTTGGAGTGGGGTAGGAGTTGGACATCTGGGGCTCCTATTCAAGAATGGAACTCAAAGAGTTCATCCAACTACTTTCCTGGACTTCATCATCTCCAAAAATTCATTATTCTGCAAGATAAAATCAACTTGGAACTCACATCTCCTCAACAGCTCCTGTCCATGATGGTTGGAGAGGGTAGGAGGTCAAACATCTGGGAGTTCCTCCCTGATTCTCCACTACTTAAAATGACTTGCAGGGAATTTCTTCTTCCAAATTATTTCCCACTATCCTGAGCTTCATTGTTTACAGAAAGTCAAACTGCAAAATGAAATCTCAGAAATTTCTACATTCTCAGATGATTTCCAACTGGCTTCATGATGTCTTCATGCCCCCACAATGGATATTCTGTCCCCTACCCCTTTTCAACTTTTTTCACATTTTGTCTCCCTCATAAAATTGTGAGCTCCTTGAGGGCATGGGCTATTATTGTACCACCATGTGCCACCACAGTTAGCGTGGTGTCTTGATTGACTCTGACTCTTTTCAGATTCCTTGGAAATACCCCTTGGATAGATGGGTCAAAAGTTGAAGTCAAAAAGAGTTTCATTAAGTGAATGGATTATACATGAATTTCTTTCCTTTATCCACAAAGGGATTAGACTAGGGCACATTTTATGTGGCAAGAGGAAGGCACTCTCACTGTCTCCAATTTAGATTCTGGAGAAAAACTAAGACAATCTTTTGGTTATTAATTGCAAAGCACTAAGGATACATGTTAAAAAAAATTAGTTTCTGTTCTCAAGAAGCTCACATTCTAATGGAGGGATATAGATATAGATGCAGGTCTTTCAGAGAAAATTCATTATTTCCTCAAGAGGAGTGATCCAGGAAGAATGGAATAGCAATTTCATTACCCAATAACTTTTGGAATATTTACCGGGACTCTATTATTTTCAGATATCTTTTTGTTTAAGATTTATATAAATGTTACCTGAAATCTCCTGAAGGCAGGGTTATGCTGAAGGGCATAGGGAACTATGCCAATTTCGATATCTTTCCAAATTTGAAATGACTTGGATATAGATGAATGATTAATTAAATAAAATTGTTCCTGGCAGATTTGATCTAAGTTGTATAATACTAATATGAATATTTTTGGCATCTGCAAAATCTTGATGAAAATGATTTACATATGTGTAAGAAGTATCCTTGTTGAAAACATGAGAAGAGGATAGGTAGACTTTTAAAAAGGATATTCTCCAGAGGACCATATCTTCATGGTCACACTGACAGGTGCAGAAGATTCAATATATGACTATTTCTTGTTGATTGATTACAAAAAGGCATAAAACCAGGACATAAATACTTAACCAGAGGTGTTTATTACTACCATGGAAGATGTCCAATACAAATGAAAAATGGATTTTATATAGATGAAGGAGTTCTCCACATTTTCCTGTTTGGGATAGATATGGTACTAATTGTCTCAAGCCCCAGATTATTCAAGAATTCATTAATCAGATCTAAAACCACTCAAAAGACTGAGACTTCAAAATCCATATTGGAAAAATCAAGTGAATGAAGAATAACTTTTTGTCCACATTATGGCATGCAGTTGTATGTAAAACTGACTAAATACATAGATCTAACTATAGAGGCATTTCGAGTGGCCAAAGACTTATGATCAGAGTTTAATTGGAGGAGGAGAGTGAGCTGGTTTACACTTGGGAAATTGGAAAGTAATTCCAGTGATCCTAAGCTGCCCTCTGAAATAAAATGTGTTTTTCCATAACAATCTTCTGTCAGTGATTCTTGTTGGTACAAAACATGGAACACCAGTAAGGAATCACAATTTTTGGCAATTATATGAGAAAAGTTTTATACATATACATACATATAAGAATATATATGCATATGTGTATATATGTATGTGTGCATGCATGTATATATATTATGTATATATAATAAATATATATACTAAATTGGTTATGGCAAATTACCAGTGATGTATGAAGTTGAATAAATGCTATTATCTGGGACACACACACATATATATATACACATGCAATAGACACATAGATACATAAACACATGTATATATACATATATGTATGTATGTATATGGAAATGAGTTAGTTATGTGGTGAGATTGAGGAATAACAGTGATACAATCTGGCTGCTGCTTTGGTACCCAGAGAATTATTAAACAGACAGACACACACACAACAGCAGGGTAAGGTCCTTAGCATATTCTGTGACTCATTTATTGGAGATTTGTAAGGGCACAGAATTTGTACAGAAGGAGACAATGTGGATCAATTATCTAAACCTAGAGGCTTAACCATATAAATGTTGATTTGAACAAATGGAAATACTTAGTCTGAAGAAATCTTGGATGGAGTATAGTAGCCTTTTCCATGTCTTTGAAGGACTCATATAGAAGATCAGACTTTTTCTGTTTGGTCATAGAGGGCAGAACTAGGAACCTTCAGAGGTGATGGATTTCTCTCACTAGAGGTCTTCAGACAAAGGTTGAAAGATATCTTCATCTTTCATTCAGTATTCTTGCACAGGTGTACAGGTTGTACTGAGTCTCCTCTAAGTCCCTTTCTAATCTGATCATTCGGACAGACTTGATCAGTGGAGCGAAGGCTCACACTAATCATATCAGAGTTCCATTGAAGTGTAACATATAAGCTTGAAATGAAATCCTGACTGATCCTCCTTTTAAAGAGGGAGCTTAAGTAACCAACCCATCATTTCCCAACTGGTGGCTCTCTTGGACTTCATTATAGTCTCTAGAAACTGATGTTGCTACATAATCACATCAACCCTGACACTCATACTTCCTTTAATATCCTCTATCCTGGGTGGATGGTGGAGACCTTCTCCCATATGTTCCATTTAAGGAGGGAGCCCACAGAGCTCTTTTGTTTGTAATTTCTCACTGGTTCCTCTTCTCTGGAACATGCCCCCACCTTGTGTACTTTCTGCCCATCCTCATGCCCCTTTTGAACTTCTTTCCATGTGTTGTCTTCCCTCTTTAGACTGTGAGCTCCTCGAGGGCAGGGACTGACTTTTACCTTTCTTTCTATCTCTAGTACTTAGCACAGTGCCTGGCACATAATAAATGCTTATTGATTACTTAATAAAACTCTAGAAGGGACTACTGTGTGGCTAGATTGTGAAGATTTTGAAAGGAAAGTGATTATAACCAGGAGTCAATTCAAGTTCATATCAACCTCATTTTCTTCTTCTAAAATTATGCTTTAGATTGATAAAATAAAGGGATATGTTACAAGTAGCATTCAGCAGACTGTCTATCACATGTTTGTCAACCAAATGTGGGACGCACATCAAGGTGGAATGGAATTTGCCTGTTTTTGTGGGTTAGTTTATTTACCATCAGTTGAATGAATATACAGCAAAGGTGATGATTAATGAATTAATGCCAGACAGAATCAATGTACCAGACATTGCTACTACAGATGTGAAAGATCTGTAGTAGCAGTGTCTGGTGCACAGTAAATATTTAGTAAGTACCATAAGTCTTTGTCCTTAGTCACATCCTGTTAAATACTTTTCTTAGTGACTTAAGTGAAAAACAAAGAACATGACTGGAAAATTTGTGGGTTGCACCAAGCAGGCATTGGGGGTGACATCAAGCAGGTGTTGGGGGAGACACCAAGCAGATGTTCCTGGAAGACAACATCAGAATGCCAGAAGACCTTGACAGGCTGGAATGTTAGGCTGATATTCGCAAAATACATTTGACAGAGATAAACATAAGATCGTGAGTAAAAAAATGCATTGTATAAATACAGGAAAAAATAGATTTGGTTCAAAAGAAATTCACATGAAAGAATATACAGATTTGAAAACAAACTTACTGTGGGTCAGACTGACACAATAATAGGTGTAATCTTAAGCCTCCTTAAGAAAATCATACTCTCTAGAATAAAGGACTTAGGAGTTAGCCTCCTTGGCCAGAGAAAGGCACCATGCGGCAACAGAAAGATTGTTGAATTTGGAGCCAGAGGACCTCGGCACAAAATTTGATTCTTCAATTTATTCCCTGTGTGATCTTGGCCAAGTTACTTCTCTCCAGGTATTGGTATGCCAAATTTTGAATATAGAAAATTTTGAGTTTGAGTTTCACTTAATCTACATGCCTATCTTGTATTAAAAGCACAGACACCAATCAGGAGCATTGTTATTTTAAGAGATCATATGGTGTTCACTAGCCTTGTAGTGACTGAATGTACTATAAGATCATGGAGCAGGTTTTATTTTTAGCCTCTGAGCTGGGCACAGTATTTACAAAAAAGTCATCCATTACTTGAGAGCATATGTTTACAATTAAATCAGATGTATATTTTCTACACAGCATACTAAATAAATATTTCACATCACTGATTGTGTTGATAAACATTTCTTGAGCCACGCTATCAAGATTGTGTCCAAAGTTCACTAATGTGAAATGGAGGGTAGATATAAAGTCCAGTTAGTTTCAGCCTCACATATAAAAGTTAGAGGTCAAATCAAACTCATCAGTGAATCCAAATCACACCTTATTCTGCTTACTGTCCAGGACTCAGATCAACTGATCATCTTGTAAATGGGAAGGAAAATCCAGAAACAAAGTGACTGAGAAAGGAAACAACTTTGGCTCTTAGCCAAGGTGAAAATCAAACAGACCTTCTTAATAAATTCCTATGTTAGAATGTTAGAATGACCTTGCATTTATCTATCTAAATAACAATGTAACAGAGCCACTTCATCTCTTAAAAATTTTTAGAAGTTTTATTTAAAGTTTCAATTTTAAATCCTATGTTTCCTTCATCTCCCCCTGAGACAGTAAGCAATCAGATATAGGTTATACATGTGTAATTATATAAAATATTTCCATATTAGTAATTTTGCATAAGAAGAGTAAAATAAAAGGAAAAATGAAAGAAAGGAAGTGAAAAAAATAGCATGCATTAGTCTGTATTCAATCAAAATCAGTTCTTTGTCTGGATGCAGATAGTATGCTTCATCATTAGTCCTTTGGGATTGCCTTGGATCATTGTATTGCTGAGAATAACTAAGTTATTCACATTTTTCCATTGAACAATATTGTTGTTGCTCTGCACAATGTTCTCCTGTTTCTGTTCACTTTACTTTGCATCAGTTCATGCAAATCTTTCAAGGTTTTTTCTGAAATCATCCTCCTTGTCATTTCTTATAACACAACAATATTCCATTAAAATAATAAATCACAATTTCTTTAGCCATTCCCCCATCAATGGGCATCACATTGATTTCCATTATTTAGCTACTCCAAAAAGAGCCACTATAATTTTTTTTCATACAAATAGGTGCTTTCTCCTTTTGGATGTCTTTGGGATATAGACCTAACAGTGACATTGGTGGATCAAAGGGTATGCACAGTTCTATAGTTCTTTGGGCACAGTTCTAAATTGTTCTCCAGGATGGTTGAATCAGTTCATAACTCTACCAGCAGTGGATTAGTGTTCCAGTTTCTGCACATCCCCTCCAACATCCAACATTTTCCCTTTTTGTCGTGTTAGCTAATTTGATACATGTGAGGTGGTACCTCAGAGCTGTTTTAATTTTCATTTATCTAATTAGTGATTTAGAGCATTTTTTTCATATGGGTATAGATAGCTTTGATTTTTTTGGCTGAAAATTGCTCATATCCATCTCAATTGAGGAAAGACTTGTATTTTTATAAATTTGACTCAATTCTCTATATATTTGAAAAATGAGGCCTTAATCAGAAATACTTATTGCAAAAATTTTTCCTCAGTTTTCTGCTTTCCTTATAATTTTGGTTGAGTTGGTTTTGTTTGTGCAAAAACTTTTCATATAATCATTTTATATAATCAAAAATCTATGTAGTTTTAAATATTTGACATAATCAAAATAATCTACTTTACATATAATGCTTTCTATATCTTCTTTGGTCCTAAATTCCTCCCTTATCCAAAAATCTGACAGATAAACTATGCCATCCTCTCTTAATTTGCTTATGGTATCAGCCTTGATGTATAAATCATGTATCCATTTTGATATACAGGGTATGAGATGTTGGTCTATACCTAGTTTCTGCCATACTATTTTCCAGTTTTCCCAGCAGTTTTGTCAAATCATTAGTTTTTATTCCAAAAACTTGGATCTTTGGGTTTTAGATTACTGTGGTCATTTAGTAGAATGTAATTTGTAATTAATCCATTCACTGCTCCACCACTATTTTTCTTAGCCAGTATCAAATTGTTTTGATAATTAAAACTTCATAATACAGTTTGAGATTCTTTTCCATTTTTTAAACTGATTCCCTTGATAGCCTTGAATTTTTGTTTTTCCAGATGAATTTTGTTATTTTTCTTAGCTCTATAAAGTATTTGTTCATAATTTGATTATCATGGTGCTGAATAAATAATTTAGGTAGAATTGTCATCTTTATTATATTGATCCAGCTTACCGATGAGCATTTAATATTTTTTCAAAGGTTTAGATTTGATTGTATTTGTGTGAAAAGTGTCTTTAAAAATTTATTGTGTTTATTTAAATATTTCCTAATTACATATAATTTTTAAAACATCTATTTTAAAAAATGAGAGGAGGAGAGAGAAAGGAGGAGAATAAGAAGGGGTGAGGGAGAAGGGAAGAAGTAGAGGAGGAGAGAAGAGAAAAGAGAGAAAGTCAGATGTCTGCTGGCTATCTGTGCTCCCATTCAATAGAGGAGTACAACTGGAATAAAAACTGGCTTGCTGGGGGCTACAGCTACAATATGACAATACTCTACCACTCTATGCCTTGGAAATGGGTTACCTTCTATCTGTTGGTGGCATCCCACATACTAGTTATTCTAAACCTTTTCTCTTTTCCTCAAAGAGTGCTACCTTTCCCTCTGTCCTCCTCACTTTCCACTAGATATTTGACCTACTCTTGTACTGAGATCAATCCTATTAGATAATAGCTTTGTAAATTCCTCCTTCATTCCTGGCCCCAGATTCTGTAGCTTTCAGCATAATTTTCTTTCCTCAAAACTCAACTCAGGTGTAGCCCTCTTTTTCTCCCTTTCCTCAGCTTTAAATGATTGTACTTTTGATTCTCTTAAGTAGCTCTATTTGAATCTAGTGATCTACTTAATCAAATTCTAATTGATAGAACAGGTGTTTCTGTATTCATCTCATTTCCCCTCTCGCCTCTTTCCACCAATTCTTTGATTGTAAAGTTTTTGAGGGAAGGAATTATAGTATTAAAAAAAATTTGGCTCCCCAGTGCTTACCATAGTGCTTTGCATATGGTTGATGTTAACATATGTTTGTCAGATTGAATCCAATTCTTCTATGAGCAATGTGGAATCACTGGAAATTATGAGGAAGGTAAGTGTTATTTTAAAAAAGCAACTTCTCCTTTACAGTGGGTAGGCAAAAGTTAATCTGAAAGCAATTTGGGGTTTTCATGGGTTTCAAGCTTAATAGGACTCTACAGTATGATCTGGTAGCCAATGATACAAATACTGTCTTGGGCTACATTAAGAGAGATGATATGTACAAGATTTGAAAGGTGATAGACCCAATGAACTTGCCCTAATCACACCACATCTACAGTACTATGTCCAGTTTTAAGCAAATAATTTTAAATAAAGCATTGATAAACTTGAAAGCTTTCAGGGGAGGGAAAACAAGGTGATGCCAAACCAATTGGAGGTAACTATGTGACACAGTAGATAGAATGCTACAATTACACTCAGGAAGATCTGAGTCCAAATCCTGACTCAGAAACTTACTTAGCTTGATGCTGGACAAGTCACTTACCCTCTCTCAGACTTATCTTCATTATCTATAAAATGGAGAAAATGATAGAATCTACCTCGAGTTATTAGGAGGATCAAATGTGTTAACATGTGAAGAGCTTAGCAAGTATTAAAGTTCTTTGTAAGTGCTATCTGTTATTATTACAGAATACATATGGGGCTAATTAGTCGTGTTTATGCTGGAAAAGATAAGACTTGTGACTTGGTGGGAATGATGAGAGTAGGTAGAGAAAAAAAGGGAGGAATGTGATCCTAAAGGAAAAGTGATCATAGGGAAGAGTTAGCATGGTTTCATCAAGTCAGCTTGACAAGGTTTCTAAGTAGATAAGACAAGTGCATGTTGTAGAGTTTTTCTAGATTTTTAATAAAGCATTAGGGTAAGGTCACTCCTATTATTCTTTATTTTCAGTGTTCTACAATCACTACAATATAACTGCTACATTCTGCAATTGAATTCCATAGTTCTTTCTCTAGATGTGGAAGGCATTTTGCCTCAAAAGTCCATTGGGAATATTTTAAGTCTTTGCATCGCAATGAAGTTCTAAGTCTACCAGAAAAAAATCCTTGCATACTGTGGTTATTGCTGTGTACAAGGATCTCCTGGCTCTGCTCCTTTCACTCAGCATCAGACCATATAAGTCTTTCCAGGTCTCTCTGAAGTCTTTCTGTTCATCATTTTTTTATAGCAACATAGTATTCCATTACACTTATATACCATAATTTATTCAGCCATTCCCCAGTTGATGGACATCCCCTTGATTTCCAGTTTTTGGCCACCATAAAGAGTGCTGCTATAAATATTTTTGTATATGTGGGACCCTTTCCCATTTTTATGATCTCTTGGGGATATGATCCTAGAAGTGATATTGCTGGATCAAAGGGTATGCATATTTTTGTAGCCCTTTGGATATAGTTCCAAATTGCTCCTCAGAATGATTGGATCAGCTCACAGCTCCACCAACAACTCTCCCACATCTTCCCCAACATTTATCATCTTCCTGTTTTGCCATGTTAGCCAATATGATAAGTGTGATGTGGTATCTCAGAGTTGTTTTAATTTGCATCTCTCTAATAGTGACTTAGAGCATTTTTTTCATATGACTATAGATATCTTTAATTTCTTCCTCTGAAAACTACCTGTTCATACCCTTTGACCATTTTTCAATTGGGGAATGACTGTATTCTTGTACATTTGACTCAGTTCCCTATATAGTTTAGAAATGAGACCTTTTTCACAGACACTAGTTAGAAAAATTCTCTCCTAGTTTTCTGCTTCCCTCCTAATCTTGGTTGCATTGGGTTTGGTTGTGCAAAAACTTTTCAGTTTAATGTAATCAAAATTATCCATTTTGTGCTTCATAATGCTTTCTATGTCTTCTTTAGTCAAACATCTTCCCTTGTCCATAAATCTGAAAAATATACTATTCCTTGCTCCACTAATTTGTTTATAGTATCAATCTTTATACCTAAATCATGCACCTATTTGGTCTTTATTCTTGTGTATGGTGTCAGGCATTAGTCTATGCCTAGTTTCTGCAACATTGTTATCCAGTTTTCCCAGAAATTTTTGTCAAACCGTGCGTTCTTATCCCAGAAGCTGGAGTCCTTAGGTTGATCAAACAGTAGATTGCTATATTCATTGCCTACTGTGTCTTGAGTACCTATCATAGTCCACTTGTCTACCCTTCTGTTTCTTAGCCAGTACCAAGTGGTTTTGATAATTGCTGCTTTATAATACAATTTGAGATCTGGTAGAGCTAGACCATCTTCCCTAGCATTGCTTTTCATTAGTCCCCTTGATATCCTGGACCTTTTGTTCTTCCAGGTTAATTTTCATATTATTTTTTCCAGCTCCAGAAAATAATTATCTGTTACTTTGATTGATATGGCACTGAATAAGTAAATTAATTTAGGTAGAATTGTCATTTTTATTATATTGGCTCGGCCTACCCACGAACAACTGATGTTTTTCCACTTATTTAGATCTGACTCTATTTGTGCGAAAAGTGTTTTGTAATTGTGTTCATATAGTCCCTGGATTTGTTTTGGCAGGTAGACTCCCAAATATTTTATAGTGTCTACCCTAGCTTTAAATGGGATTTCTCTATCTCTTGCTGTTGGGCTTTGTTAGTGATATATAGAAATGCAGAAGAGTTGTGTGGGCTTATTTTGTAACCTACAACTTTGCCAAAGTTGTTTATTATTTCAAGTAGTTCTTTACTTGAATCTCTGGGATTCTCTAAGTATATCATCATATCATCTGCAAAGAGTGATAACTTGGTTTCTTCTTTGCCAATTCTAAGTCCTTCAGTTTCTTTATCTTCTTTAATTGCTACAGTTAACATTTCTAGTTCCATATTGAATAATGGTGGTGATAATGGACATCTTTGTTTCACCCCTGATCTTATTGGAAATGCATCTTACTTATCTCCACTGTGTATAATATTTGCTGAAGGTTTTAGGTAGATATTGCTTATTATTATATGGAAAGTTCCATTTATTTCTATGTTCTCCAGTGTTTTTAATAGGACTGAGTGCTGTATTTTGTCAAAAGCTTTTTCTGAATCCATTGAAATAATTATGTGGTTTCTGCTACGTTTCTTATTGATATGATCAATAATGCTAATAGTTTTCCTAATATTGAACCAGCCCTGCATTCCTGGTATGAATCCTACCTGATTATGATGTATTTTTCTCATGATAAGTTACTGTATTCTTTTTGCTAAAGTCTTATTTAAAATTTTTGCATCTATAATCATTAGATAACTTGGTCTATAATTTTCTTCCCCAATTTTCTCAAACATTCTATATAATATTGGAATTAACTATTCTTTAAACGTTTGATAGAATTCACTTGTAAACCCATCTGACCCTGGAAATTTTTTCCTAGGGAGTTCATTGATGGCTTGTTCAATTTTTTTTTTTTCCGAGATAGGGTAATTCAACTTCCTCTTCTGTTAATCTGGGCAATTTATATTTTTTTAAAGTAATCATCCATCTCATTTGGATTGTCAAATATTTGGGTATAAAGTTGGGCAAAGCAATTTCTAATTGTTTTAATTTCTTCCTCATTGGAGGTGATTTCACCCCTTTTCATTTTTGATTTTGGTAATTAGGTTTTCTTCTTTCTTTTTTTTAAATCAAATTGACCAAAGATTTATCAATTTTATTGTTTTTTTTCGTAAAACCAACTCAGTTTTATTTATTAGTTTTTCTTAATATCAATTTTATTAATCTCTCCTTTGGTTTTCAGTATTTCTAATTTGGTATTTACTTGGGAATTTTCAATTTGTTCTTTTTCCAAGCTTTTCAGCTGCATGCCCAATTTATCAATCTCCTCTTTCTCTATTTTATTCGTGTAGATATTCAAAGACATAAAGCTTCCCCTAAGAACTGCTTTTGCAGTATCCCATAAGATTTGGTAGGTTGTCTCATTATTGTCATTCTCTTGAATGAAGTTATTGACTGATTCTATGATTTGTTGTTTAACCCACTCCTTCTTTAAGATTAGATTAGTGTCCAATTAATGTTTGGTCTGTCTTTCCATGGCCTTTTATTACATATAATTTTTATTGCATTATGATCTGAGAAGGATGCATTGACTATCTTTGCCTTTCTGCACTGGATTGTGAGGTTTTTAAGCCCTAGTACATGGTCAGTTTTTGTATATGTGCTATGTACCTCTGAGAAAAAGGTATATTTCTTTCTATCCCCATTCAGTTTTCTCCAGAGATCTATCATATCTACCTTATCCAGAGTTTTATTGACCTCCTTAACTTCTTTCTTGTTTATTTTAAGGTTAGATTTACCAAGTTTAGAGAGGGGGAGTTTGAGGTCTCCCACTATTACAGTTTTTCTGTCTATTTCTTCCTGTAACTCTCTTAACTTCTCCTCTAAGAATTTGGACGCTATACCACTTGGAGCATATACGTTTAGTAATGATACTGCTTCATTGTCTATGGCGCCTTTTAGCAGGATATACTTCCTTTTCTTATCTCTTTTGCTTAGATGTATTTCTGCTTTTGTTTTGTCTGAGATTAGGATTGCTACCCCTGCTTTTCTTACATCAGCTGAAGCACAATATATTCTGCTCCAATCTTTTACCTTTATCCTGTGTGTATCCCCCCACTTCAAATGTGTTTTCATGTAAACAATATATTGTTGGATTGTGGCTTTTAATCCATTCTGCTATCCATCTCTGGTTTATGTGAGAATTCATTCCATTCACATTCACAGTTATGATTACTATCTGTATCTTTCCATCCATCCTCTTTCCCACCAATTGTGCTTTTAGTTCTCCCTTCTCCCTTCTTCTCCACAATAAAGTTTTAATTTTTGACCATCATCTCCCTCAGTCTTCCCTTTCTTCTTTCTCACCCTCCCTCCCTTTTACTCCCTTTTACCCTTACTACTTCTTCCCTCTCTTTTAGCCTCCCCTCCTCTTTCTTTCCCCCTTCCTCCACTTCTATTATTCTTTTAAAAAAGATGGAGATATGTGGGCTGGTTGACTAGACCCAAAGATCAGACAGACACTGATACTAAAGGTATGGTATGTTGCAGAAAAGATTCCTATTTAATTAAGCAAGAAATCAACAAGCATTTATCAAGCATTTACTATTTGAAAGGCACTGTGATAGGTTCTAAGAATAAGAAGATATAAACAAAACACTGTCTTCCCCAAAGAAGCTCATATTTGATTTAACATTAGCACATATAATTAAGTATGAAATATATGTAAAGCCAATTAAAATAGTAATTTCTGGAGGGGAGGAGGCACTTGGATTGGGAAACATCAGGAAAAGTAATCATGCAGAAGGTGTATTTGGTCTGGTGATGAGAAGATGATTATCATTCAAAGACCTGCAGATGGAAATGCAATTCTATGTGTAAAGAACAGACAGTAGGCAAATTTGACTGAACGATGGATTAAGTAAAAAGGAATAATATGTAATAAATCAGGAAAGGTAGAGTGGGGCAGAAGTATTAATTAGGAACTTGATATTTTTTGCAAGAGGCAAAAGGATGCCATTAAAGCAAGGGGGTAACATGATCTAGAACTTTAGCAGTTATATGGAGGCTAAATTGGAGAGGGAAGAGACTTGAGGTATGAAGACTAATTAGGAGATTCTTACAACAGTCTAGGAAAGAAATGAGGAGAGCCTGAATTATGGTAACAGAGTGGGTGAAGTGGAGAGATGCAAGAGATATAGAGGAGGTAGAATCTGTGAGATTTGGCAACTTGGGGGAGTCTGAAGGAAAGTGATAAACTAAGAATGAATCTAAGGATGTGCACATGACTATGGGTTGGACTAGATGACCTCCAATGCCCCTTCCATATGCAATTCTGTGAGATATGCATATATACATAAATAGATATATGCATACACACATATATAATAGATGTTATTAATATATTCACACACACCATTTCTACATTGTAGCAATAAGACTTTTTCTTTTGCAGTTGAATTACTTCTCCCCTCTTCCTCCTCCTCAACCTTATTTTCCTGAGAAAGACTAACTTAGAAAGGTCAAGGTCATTCTCTGCATCCTGGGTCATCACCAGTTGTCTTGACTTTTGCTGTGCCACTGAACTTTGATCCTGGAGGAGAGAATGAGGCTGGCAACTTTGGGCACCTCTGCTTCCTTCAAATTCAATTTACACCCAAGTCAAGACGTTGCCCTCATGATGTCATTTGAGAATGAAGGATGAGCAACACTGTTGGTGTAGCTGGGCTGTCATATCAAACTTAGGAGAGGACATAAGTAAAAGCCATAACATATGCAGACATGGATAGGTTGCAACTTGTACCATTAGAGAGCATGCACACATCGCTGAGATCAGTCGATCAATAAACATTCATTAGGGCCCTAGTAAATGCCAGGGGCTGAAAGAGGTACTCAGAATACAAAGACAAAACTGTCCCTGCCCTTAAAAACTTACAGCCTAGTGAAAGAAAACTACATGTATATCCACAGATAACTACTAAATAGGTACAAGAAAACTTTGGGGGGAGGGCACTAACAGGGGCTCAGGAAAGGTCTCATGAAGAAGGTATTAACTGAATGAAGTCCCTGAAAGGAGCTAGAGATTTTTAAGAGAGAGTTTAAGGAGAATACGTGGGAGACAGTCTATGTAAAGGCTTAGTGATAGGGGATGAAGAACCATATGTGAGGAAGGTAACAAGGCCAGTTTGGCTGGAATTGAATATATGTGTAAAATAATATGTCATAAAACTGGAAATGTAGGGTTTTGCAAGGTTTTAAAAGCTGAACGAAGGAGCTGAAATTTGATTTTAGAGGTAATCATAGAGAGTGCAGCACCATCAGAACCCTGCTGATGTGGCTTGGTTCCACCACTGAAATCAGACTAAGTGAAATTAAGTGAAGTCTTGGAGACTTGGCATAGCCATGTCAGAATAGATTTTTAGAGTTCAGTAATGATTCTACTGCAATAGAATTTTTGAAATGAAATACATACTGGCTGGTGTGATCAGAACATAGGCCTTCTGTTCCCATCTTGGGAACTCTTCACTTCACCAAGTGCTTCCAATAAGCCAGTTCATATCAACTTGGTCACTTGCTTCCAATGGGGACCCTTTCGGACACTTTCTTCAAGTGCCCACTAGTCCTGCCAGCACCTAAGGAAAGCAATAACCATTTGCTTGAATAACAGAAACTGAGTGAGGATCATAAACATTGCATTGGCATTAATTGTTTTCTTTGTTAATTTCAAACACATCCTATTTGCTTTTACCTGAAACATATTGTTTTACAAGAATAGGGTTTTAATTCACTCTCTTCACATTGGGATGGATTCTGTGTAAAACAGCCTCTCATCTGTGAAGCCTGAGATAATGCTTTGTCTAAACCTGTAATGGGCGCAATCAGGGGTCTCCCAGGAGTCCTTGTCTGCTTCAGTGTTGAAGCTAATAAGGAAACTTGTTCAATTGCACACAGGCCCAGTCTGAGCACAATAAAGCCATAACTTTCAAGAGTTAAGAATATGCTGCCCCAACCTCCAGTTTCACTTGTTGAAAAACAAGGAAAACAAATTGACATATGGCCACCCATGTGGTTGTGCAAATTGCAAGAAGTGAAAATAACGTGCGACAGAGTAGAGTGCCTGCAGGTTCTGTTTAGTCTGTTCCCACATGGACTTAATCAGTTCAACAATTCTTTCTTCGCCTTTTCCATTTATACTTCAGAGAATTTTTCAAATGAAAAGTAAGACATTTTCCTTCATATTTCAGGAACAAGTGGCTAAATCCAAGGTTAGGGGAAGTGATTTGGAAGGTCAAGTCAATAAGCATTTACCAGGCAATTACTATGTGCTGGGCTCTGTGCTAAGCAGTGGGGATCCAAACAGAAGCAAAAGGAAAGGCAGTCCCTGCTGTCAGGAAGCTTATATTCTAATGAGAAAATATCCAATAAATGGGAGCTGAAAAGGAGAAGGAGGGGTAATCATATAGAGTACTCTTTAATAGTGGAGAATTTCAGAGAGTCAGGAGGGGCCTGGAGCACAGTGAACTTGCCTGGCCCGGAAGCTGCCAAAGTCCATACCAATACTCAAATTCTGGGGTTCATCTTTAGCAGTATCTGTGACTTTGCTTTGATATATTTAATCATCTGAAAGTCCACTGAACTTAACTTGGATTAATTAACTTAGGTTAACTTAATTTAGATTGCTTAGATTAATTCTAGCTATTTAAAATTCTAGCTATTTATTTATTTATCTAATTTAGAGGAATTCTCTCTATTTATGTCCAATGAGACATCCATTATAAAATGCCAATGAATACAACTGTGTATAGAATATCAAACTCTTTTTTATAGATTCAGTTGGTTAATGCACAGTTCTAGGAGATGAGACAGTTCAGTCAACATGTGGGTCAAAGAAAAATCATTCCAAGGTCACTTTACAGATTTTTTGCAATTATGTGAGTAATTTCTGTTCCCAAACACATGGGCATGAGACTCTGCTTATTGGTGAAGGTGAATGCCATGCCCTGTGTGAGGGGTGAGGCAGAGTTTGTGAGAGGGGAGAGAGCTCCAGCCTTTTATCAGTTCCACTGGAGCATCACTTTGAGATTCTTCAGAACCAGTTCCCCCTTGAGGACTGCTCAAGCTTTGGGTCTTCTTCAACTCTTCCAGTCTCCAGTTGTTTTGGGTACTTCTGGCTTCTACTCTGGAGAAGAAAGATGAAAGAGGCCAATTCTACTTCAGGTAGCTAAAGGAGAAGATGTTAGAAAGACATGGGAAAATCCAGTAGTCTCTATCATTTTCTCATTCTCAGCTTGTTACTCTAGAGCTCTTGAGAAGATTTCCCTTCAGTGAGTTCTGGGACTGTCTCTTGTGACTGAGCTGAGTTGCCTCACTCCCAATAAGAGAACTCTTTCGCTCTGTATTGTCTGGTATACGTTCTCATATATACACCTTTCTTATTTTCTGTTTGGTTGGTAATTTGGATAAATGCACTGCTTTGCTATTCATAAAGTGTGTTCATTGTGGATCTGGTATTTGGGGAGAAGTGGGATATATATATATATGATATATATATATGTGTATATATATATATATATATATATATATAGTATATAGTATATATATATGGTTCTAGTTTAATATCCTTGCTCTCTGAGGAGAACAGAGTGAGCTCTTATTTCCCCTCCTGGCAGGATTGAAAGTCTCCCTTGGAGAAGGGTAGGGGAAGAATAGGCAAGAGATGTTGATTCTGCCTTCCTTCAAGTCACACAATGACAGGTCTTTATCCATTTCTTTACATTTTTGTTTTTGTTCAAAAGGGAGGATATGTTGAGAGAGTCTCCAAATACATTTACTAGAGACTCTTAAACTCTTATCCTACTCATGGTAGGATATTTATTATTTATTCCTACAAGAGTCAACCCAAGAGAGAATGCCAGGCTGGATCACACTTCTAAATTCTGAGCAAATATTTATTTTATCCTTCAGAACTGGAAAATAAGCAGGCGAACCTACAATAGAGAAGCATCACTTCCAAAGAGAGGTTCTCTATCAGTCTTTCCAAAGTCCAAGCTAAGTAATGACAACTAGAATTATAATGGCATTTGCTCAAATAAATGAAAGCAAACAAGAACCCAAGATATCACATTAATATTAGTTACTTTCTTTGTCATTCTCATAAGAATTCAGTTTTATTTTACATAAAATATCTTTGGTAAAAGTTAAAATTTGAACTTTCATTTTGGCATATTCAGCCCTGCAAGTCATCTGGTTGTTTCCAATATAATCCACCCAATCTAAATCCAAATTCAATCTAATGAGGACCCAGTAGTGAATGTAATTACTGAATGATTGAAAAAATATGTGCTGGACATGGAGAGAAAATACGACAGCTCCTTCCCTCAAGGAGCTTACCTTCTCATTGGGAAAAACAACACATATAAGGGACTGTGGGCTCAGAAAGCAGATTTTGGTCTGAAGTTACAGGGATGGTGGCCGGAGCCCACAGAGTGATTGGCTGACACATTTCTGCTAGGAATCACAGTGTTGATTTGATTATTGCTATACTCACAGATAGAGTTGGAACATGGATGGAAGTGGTATAAGAGATTACACTCCTGGCATAAAGGTGACCAAGAAATGGTGTGGGCAATGTATGGTTCTGAGAAAGACGGGGTGAATGCTCAATCATCTGGAGGCCCTGGCCTAAGAGTGGGAATATAAATTCTGGATTCGAGATGGAGACTAGAACAAAGGAATATGGCAGCTTGAAGGTGATGATAGGGGTGAAAAGTAAGGCAAATGCTCACTGAATACTACTATGAAAATAAGAGAAAAAAGAGATGTGAGAAGAAAGAACTGACAAAATAAAAGAAAGAAATTGAGAAATAAGGAAAGAAATAAAGGAAAAGAAAGGAGGGAATATAGGAAGAAAAGGAAGAAAAAAGAAGTAAAGGAGGAAAGAAAAAGGGAAAAAAGAAAAATGAAGGCATTTATTAAGGGCTTGCTATTGTGCAAGGTGCTAGAGATAGAAAATGAAAAAAAAAATCAACTCTCAAGGAACTTACCTCCTATTGTTGGGAGCAGGGGAAATGAAGAAATATGCCGATATTTGCATAATAATTTGAGGAAGAAAGGAGAACACTAAGACTAGAGGCATCCAGGGCTTCCTACTGGAGGTGACATATGAGATCAGCTTTGAAGGTGGCAAGGACCAAGTGAAGATGAGGAGGGCATGTCTTCCTGCTGCCAGGAGAGACTTACCAAGATTCAGAGGTTGGAGATGGATTGTCAGGTTTAGAGAACCATAAGATTAGGATAGTTTGACTGAAAGTGTGTGAAAAGAAGTAATGTGAGACAAGTCTGGAAAGTCAGTCTAGATTGAGATTGTAAAAAACTTTCAATGCCAAGTCAATGAGTTTATGTTTTATCTTAAAGGCAACAGGAAGCAACCGAAGGTTGTTGGAGAAGGGAGAAGGGGTGACATAGTCAGCTATGTTTCAGGAATTATTTTCTGTTTCTAACATAGACCAGGTCAGCCCTGTCAAACTGTTTTGCCACTAAAGTAATTTAATGAATACTCAGTTTGGGTATTTCTTGTGTGTGTGTGTGTGTGTGTGTGTGTGTGTGCGTGCACATGCACATGCATGTGTTTGTGTTTCCTAACTGGTTATTTCCTGGATAGAAGGTCAAAGTCTGGAGTGACTATGGCTATATGCCCTGTGCTTTCTCATCCCCTTGCCTGATAGTCATTTCTTAACTCTATCCTTTTAGACCAATGACCAGATTCATTCTTTGTGGCTTCTGTGTGTCTGTCAGCAACCCTGAACAGTGTGCCAGTGTTGGGGATAATCATAATTATGACTCAGTTCCATAGTGCTTCAAGGTTTGGCAAAGTACAACGATTGTACATGTATAACCTATAGCAGATTGCCTGTTTTCTTGGGGAGGAGGAAGGGGGGAAGGAGAAAAATTCAGAACTCAAAATTTTACAAAAATCTATGTTGAGTGTTGAATACTATCTTTATATGTAAATGAAAAAAAAATAAAACACTATTAAGGAAAATAAAATAAAATCCCGCCATAAAAAGATTTTGCAAAATACTTTGTATACCGTATACACTGTCATAACAACCTTGAGAGAGGGAAAGGCTAGTATTATCCTCATTTTGTAGTTGAGGAAACAAGTTAATGATTTGCTCAGGGTCACAAAGCCAGTAAGTACCAAAGGAAGGATTCATATCTAGTTCTTGAATCTGCTTTCAGTATGTCATCATACTTTATCCTGCCTCTCAGCATAGACCAGTGAGGCAGAGGGGAAGACTCCCCTTTACATTTTTTGCTTCTAATTTCCATAGCCTGAAGAGTTAAGAATCTAATAATTGAAACCACAACTAGGGCAAGGCAAACAGTTCATTATCTCAAGGTGCTGACGTGGGAAAAAGTTTATAGTTCTTTGACTTTTATCCCTTGTACCTTGTACTCTTCTTCACCCAGTTTCCATCCTTAGGATTACTTTTTCTTTTGAAGTCTGTCTTTGCCTATTGCTACTTCTGCAATTTCCCATCTCTTTTTTCCTCCTTCTGGGATTAAAGAGGGTTGGAGGTATCAATCTCCCTGCCCTTCCCTACCCCGAATGGTTTGCCACTAAGCACCAAGGATATTGATAGCCAGTAAGTGTCCCATTCAGATATAGTGAAGATATATTAATCCATCCAGCATTTAGTAAGTCCCTACTATGTACCAATCACTTTTGCTGAGCTTTCTGGAATATAACAAAATAAATAAATCAGTCCCTGATATCAGGAGCCTCCATTCTGCAGGGAGAGGCAGCATGTATATAAAACATAAGTAAATTCAAAATAAATGCAATGTCATTTCTGAATGAGGAGATGCTAACATAGTAGAGGAGATGACAACTGAACTGAGATTTGAAGGAAACTAGGTATGTTAAGAGGTGACAGGGGATGTGGGACTGGAGAGAGACTAGGTTTGGATATTTAGCTAACAGTCATTTGCATAGATGATAATTGAACCCTTGGGAGAAAGAGTTTAAAAAAAATAATGGAGCAGGGCCAAGACCAGAGCCTTGAGGGGCACTGATAAGGAGTCAGCACATGAATGATGATCAAAATACATACACACTACTGTGTTCCCAGCCCAACCACGAACACTTGAAGATGGTGATGTAGAAGGTAGGGGCTGTTATTATCCTAATTTTACAGATGAGGAAATTGAGGGAGGGAAAAGTTTCTCAAGGAGCAGCCAGATAGAGCAGCTGAGCTTAGAGTCAGGAAAATGAGTTCAAATTCAGTTTCAGATACTTACTAGCTGTTTGACCCTGGACAAGTCACTTAACCTCTGTTTCCCTCAGTTTCCTCAGCTCTAAAATGGGAATGATAAGAACATGTATAAAGCACTTAGCACACAGCAGACATTTATTAAATGCTTGTTTCCTCCTTTCAGGGTCACAATAGCTAGCGTCTAAGGCTTTGAAGTTCCTTTGAAGCTTCTAATCTATGATTCTCTTAAGTGTCAGAGTCAAGACTTGAACCTAGGTCTGAAAATTCCAGTTGATACATTTTGTTACCATGCTGCATCCCTACTCTCTTTCCCACATTTACTATAAAAATTTCTTTATTTATCAGAGCAGAGAGCGTTAGTGGCTAGTGCTTCTCTTGTAATCATAAAGTTTCCAGGTTCAAGTCCCATCTCTGACACTTATGGGCTATTTCACTCTTGGCAGGTCTTACTTCTGGGAGGTCTATCCTGCTCCTCCCAGCTCCCTCTGAGTCCTTTCTTAGAATGGCCTTCTATCTACCCTGTAGTCTTCTTGCACTATGTAGCTGTTTATGCATTGCCTCTCTTATTATAATAAAAGCTCTTTGAGGGTAAAGGGCAATCATTTTTTGCCTTTCTTATCTGCAGGACTTAGACAGCACCTGACATAGATTAAAGTTGTGGTGGTAACTTGACTCACCGTCTACTTGTCAACTTTCTAATATAATGACATAATGATGTGTAATAATCGCTCGTCAGGGAAGCCACTATGAATAGACTATTAAGGCAAAAGTGGCAGTTGAGAAGGACTCCTATGGAATATGAGTTTCTGGAGGGAAGAGACATTTTTGTTTTGTATTTCTATTGGCAACACCTAACAGGGTACCATGGAAATACTAAGCAGTTAATAGCAGCTTCTTGAATTGAATTGAATCAGATGGTGTATATGTGTAATATGGGTTCAAATCTCAATTCATCCTCTTTGTATCTCATTTGTGTATAGTTGTTTTCATGCTGTGTCCCCCATTAACTATAAGCTCCCTAAGGGCAGGAATTGTCTTTTACTTTTCTTTGTAACCCCAGCACTTAGCACAGGGTGTAGCACATAGTAGGTGCTTAATAAATACTTGTTGACTGCCTGACTTTGACAGTACTTGGGGTGTCCTTGGGCAAGTCATATGACCTCTTTGGGTCTTGATTTTATTTTCTCTAAAATGAGGGGTTTGAATAGGATGGTTCTTCCCCTTCAGGTCCTAAACCTATGATTGAGTATGTCTTGCAATACAGAAAATCCACATATGAAATACTATATAAAATCAGACAGGTGAATTGATTGACTAATTATCCAGAATGTTGACTACTACACTTCACTTACGTTTTAATTAAATTAGTGATTGTTTCATGTTGATTTTCATTAGTGCTCATGTGCAGGACTTGCTGAGATAGTCAGTTGAATCTGTTTAGTAGGATATTTTTTTCCCTAGACCTGTGCTTTCACTATTGTAAGAAACTTGTTGAGGAAACACTCTGAGAAATGCAGACCAGAAACTATTCAGTAATATATGGTTTTAGAGTTGGCAGGGGCTCTGGGAGATGAAGTAGACTTGTCAAACAATGTCAGAAGGTTTGGTACGTATTAGAGGTAGGATATCACACTACCCCTTTCTGATTCTGAGGCTAGCTGCTTATCCACTTTACCACACTACTTCTCGGGGATCCATGTACTGGCTAAGTCATGGTCACTTGAAGCTGACCTAGTTCCATGGTTCCTGATTGAATTGGACAGTAGATCTTCCGACTTCAAAGTCCAAAGCTGATCCACTGGAGTGGATTCAGTTGAGTCACCTCAACATCCTGACAGAAATAACTTGGAGATAGAACCCTGTAGCTTCAGCAGTGTGTGTGTGTGTGTGTGTGTGTGTGTGTATGTGTGTGTGTGTGTGTATGTAACTTGCAAGTTATTAAATTTAACCCCTGTCTGTATTTTATAGTCAAGAAAACAGAACTTCAGAGATTCATGACTTGGCCAAGAGTGCACAAGTAGGTAAAGCAAAATGTAGGAAGAGAGTCTGTATCTCCTGACCATGCTCATTATGCTTTCCATTACATTGTGCTGCCATTATTTGATTTTCCTGTTAAAGCCTGGATACTACAATGAATGAAAGTTAAAGGAAGGAAGATTTTTCCTTGATTTCAGGAAAAACTTCAGAACAATGAGAAATTTCCAAACTGAAATTATCTGCCTCAAAGACAATGGTAGTGGGTTTCCTCTTACTGGAGGTCTTCAAAGCAAATCATGGGTGACTCCTTGCTAGGCACGAGTTAAAGGGGATTCTTTGTCTAGTATGAGTTAGACTAGATGACCAACAAGGTCTCTTTCAACTCTTGAATTTTGTGATTCTCTGAATGCAAGTTATCTTTGGATCATAAATTACACGGCTTTGTGAGGAGATTTATTCCTATCAAGTATGAAATAGTATTCCAGGAGTTAATGTATTTTAAAAAATTATGTTTTGGAAAAGATATAACTTGGGAAACAATGCACCACTTTCTCAGTTTTTAATGTCTGACACTCTTGGTGTCAGGTTCGGGGAAAAGATTGAATTACAGCTCCAGATAGGCTGCATTTGAGAGTGTCGTTGTTAGGGTCAGCTGTGCAGTGACCTCAGTGCCTAAAGAGTGCAGAAGCCAAGGCATCCAGTGCCATGCCCACATTAAATAAATGTTTGTTGATACTATTGCGTCATGGAGCCACTATAGCAGGTGAAAGTTAAATCCACCGGAAAAGGAAAACCCATCTATCAACAATTCTGTAGCTCTGACAAAACCTGGGAAGACCAGCATGATGTATTTTCTTTAAGTGAGTTTAATTCAAGAGATCTCTGTGATCAAAGATTTACTCTAATTTTTCCAAAGCTCTCCCAGAGAAGATTTGTAAGGAAGGACAATAAAAGTAGTGAGACTACGTAAGTGAATGTCCCAGTCAGTCCATATCTACTTGTTCTAGAATGTTTTAATATGTTAATCTTCTCTTTAGAAGTGTCAGTTCTGAATTTATTATATTCTACATCTGGGTTTTAATGAAGTGTATAAGTCCTACTGTACGTGTGCATGTTTGTCGTTGGACTTTAGTTTTGTGTGACAGTGAGATCTGCTCAACCTGTTTCTTTCATATTTTTCCCATGTACAAGTTACATTACACACACACACACACACACACACACACACACATACTAAGCTCCACTTGCCAAATCATAAAGACTGTGGTTTCAAGTGTTTTGTCACCATGACCCAAACTTAGGGAGTTGCTTTCTCACTGACCCCTGGGAGCTCAATGTAGGGTCTTTTAATCTTTTGTATTCTGCCCAAAATTTGTGTAAATTTCAAACCACACTACCTCTTCAAGAAATCAGAATACCCCATTTTTTCTTTTTAAAAAAATATTTTGTCTTAATCAGCCAGTCTCCTCTATCCTTCTCTCCAAATTTTCCCCTTCTTCAACATTGAGAACACAAGAAAAACAAAACCCGTTACAAACTTGTATAGTTAATCAAAACAAATGTCCACATTAGCTATGTCCAAAAATATGCTTATTTCACCCCTCTCTCTTTAATTTTTTCACCTCTTTATCAGGAGGTGGACAACATGTTTCATCAGCAGTCCCCTGGAATTCTGGATGGTCATTACACCAATAAGAGTTCAACATAATTTTCTATCACATTTACAGGCAGATAAACAAGTTTATCCATTCCCCATTAATGGACACCACCTTCATATTTCCATCTTTGTAAGAAATCTGCAGGAATTCTTTTTGTAAAAAGAATTAAAAATATTTCTATTTTTCTGTAGAGCTTGTTTGACTTAGGACTAATCCTCTCTCCTAATTTATTCTCCCTCTAATCTCTCCTCCCTCTTCTCTCCTTTTCTTCCTGTTTCCCTGTTGAGTGAAATGTATATCTGTGTCCAACTCTTTGTGTATATATTCTTCCTTCTTCTGACCCATTTAGATGTGAGAGAGGTTCAAGTGTCAGCCACTCCCTCAACCCTCTCCTTCTTGTGTATATCTAATTGTGTGTCCTGATCATGGATAATAACTTTTCCTAACATTCCTTTCCTTTCCCCTCTAGTGTGTTCTTCTTCCCTTCTCTTTCCCTTCTTTTCTTAGGATCATCAAGACTGAAAAAAAACCCCACTTCTAGGCGTTGTCTCATTAAACCCCATCTATGAATCCTCATAATGACAGGGATCAGAGGAAAAACTTGTATTATCTCCTTGTATTTGAATATAGGCAGTTTATCTTTGATCCTTGGTCATTGCTCATTCATGTTTATTGTTTTATGCTTCTCTTCACTTTCATGTTTGAATTTCAAAAGTTTCTCTGTGGCTTTGTTCTTTTCATCAGGAATGCTTGAATGTCCTCATTTTATTAAAGGTCCATTCCCCCCCCACACCCCCTGCACTGCATTGTAATCCATTTTGCAGGTTAAGTTATTCTTGGCTGTAAGTCCATATCCTTTATCTTGTATAATATCATATTCCAAGTTCTCTGTTCCTTTATTGTTGTGGTTGCTAAATCACATGCAATCTTGACTGTGACTCCTCAGCACTTGAATTCTTTTTTTTCTGGTTACTTATGTATTTTTTTTGACTTGGAAAATTTAAATTTTGGCCATGGTGTTCCTGAGAATTTTCACTCTGGGGTTTCTTTTGCAGACTGGCAGATTCTATTTCTACTTTGCTGAGCTCCTTTTTGTTTTGATCATGGTTTTCAAATAGCCAAATATTCTTAAATATTTTCTCATTGATCTGTTTCCAGATTAGTCATATTTGCTATGAGGTACCTTACATTCTCTTCTATTTTTTCCTCAGCCTTTGACTTTATCTTAATATTTTTTTGTTGCCTCATGGAACTGTTGGCATCTATTTGATCCATTTGAATTTTTGGGGAGTTTGTTGCTTGGGCAAGGTTTTGTACCCCTTGGGTCAATCCATTAGTTCCTATTCCAATTCATTTTTCCATAGCTCTGATTTCTTTTCCATTTTCCTCTATTGCTCTCATTTCATTTCTAAAAGCATTTAAAAATTTCTCTTCACTTTTTCCAAGAATTCCAGTTAGTATGTGCCCAAGTTTATTTTTCTCTGAGATTTTGCTTCAAGATATTTTAGGGTCATTCTCTTCTTTTGGGTTTGTGTCTTACATGTTCTTGCCATCATAATAACTCATTATGTTGGAGTTCTTTTTTATTTGTTTATTTTTCCAGCTTACTTTCAGTCTACTTCAGACTTGATTTTAGGACTAAGCTCTGTAGCACTTCAGGAAGAAAGGTCTGGGCTAATTCTACTGCTGTTTTACTACTTGGGTTATTCCAGTATATTGGGGATAGTTAAAGTTGGGAACGTGCAGTCTTTTAGTGCTTTCCAAGTGGTCTGATCCAGGACAAAGTCTGATTTCTGCCCCCTGGACTGAGTTCTACAAGTCCCTGTCCCGAGTTTTGGTCAGAACAAGAGTAGAATACTGCTGGATTCCACCTCTCTCAGTCACTTGGAAAGTTTGGCTGGTAGAGCGGCCAAATTGTATGCTCTATTTTGGTGCAGGATTGCTGCCCTAGGTATTCCTCTGTAGCAGACCACCCTGCTCTGGTCATTGAGTTTGAGTCACACTCTTGCCGTGGCTGCTGGCTTCTGAATTTCTTCTTTTTTCAGTATTCTGGGAGAGCACCACTCCCCTGCAGAGGCCTCTTTCTCACTCTGCCATGGATTTGTGACCTACAGGTGGGTGGAGGGCAACAGTGCTTCCAGTAGACACTTGTCCATACTACAGTGTCTGGTATGGATCTGGGATCTCCTCTTGCCCTAGCCTCTGTCTAGGTGAATGAGTGTGCCACCCTTGGTGTACTTTCGTCCTAACCTGACTGGAGTGTCCTCAGTGCCCCTGTTGTCTCCCCATGGCAAATGGCGCTAGACAAATGACTCACTGTAACTTTTTCTAGATTTCCCTATTAAGATGTCATCTGGTAAATTTTTGTAGGTTTGTTTGGAGGAGTTCATGAAGGAGAGCTCATGGTACACTGCCTAGAATATTTCTATTAAGAGGGATAAAGTTTATATAGTTATTTATACTCGATTAGTTGGAGAAGGAGTAATCCATCAATTTTTGCTGAAGTGAAAATAATTACTTGTATATATATATGTATCATTATATAGACACATATACATATGTATACATACACTTGTGTGTGTACGTTTCTCTCTTTCTCGGTAAGAAATGGGAGTTTCAGGGCTATGACTAGGATAGGACAACTGGATCTTTGCCTCACAGTCACAAAATTGAGAAGATATTGACAACATGTCTGTATCTTTGGAAGGTAGAATTATAACAACAGCTTTGATTCACATAGCACTTTAGAATTATAAAGTACCTCCACTGACATGCTCTCATTGCACCCTTACAACCTCAGTACTGTAGGCATTATCCCCATTTTATAGATTTGATTATTAAAATTCAGAGATTGTGATTTGATTAATATTGTTGTTGTTTGGTCATTTTCAGTCATCTGACTCTTTGTGACTCCTTTAGGGATTTTCTTGGCAAAGACACTAGAAAGGCTTGACATTTCCTTCTCTGGCTAATTTTACAGATGAGGGAATTGAGGTAAACAGAGTTAGATGACTTACTCTGGGTCACACAGCTAGTAAGGGTCTGAGACTGGATTTGAATTCAAGAAGATGAGCCTTTTACTTATCTAGTGCCATACCAATTAAACTATCAGATAATTATTTTCTAGAGCTGGATAAAACAATATCAAAATTCATTGGGAAGAACAAAAGGTCCACAATATCAAAGGGACTAATGAAAAGAAATGACTGGGAAGGTGGCCTAGCACTACCAGACCTCAAATTGTACTATAAAGCAGCAATTATCAAAACCACTTGGTATTGGCTAAGAAACAGAGGGGTAGACAAGTGGAATAAACTTGGCACTCAAGACACAGTAGGCAAGGAATATAGCAACCTCCTGTTTGATAAACCCAAAGATCCCAGCTTCTGGGATACGAACTCATTGTTCAACAAAAATTGCTGGGAGAACTGGTTAACAGTGTGGCAGAAATTAGGCATAGACCCATGCCTGACACCGTACACAAGAATAAAGTTCAAATGGGTACATGACTTCGGTATAAAGATTGATACCATGAATAAACTGGAGGAGCAAGGAATAGTGTATTTATCAGATTTATGGAGAAGGTAAGATTTTTTTTTACTAAAGAAGTGATAGAAAGCATTATGAAATGCAAGATGGATAATTTTGATTACATTAAACTGAAAAGTTTTTGCACAACCAAACCCAATGCAACCAAAATTCAGAAGGATATAGTAAATTGGGAAAAAATTTTTACGGCTAAGCTTGGGGATAAAGGCCTCATTTCTAGAATATACAGAGAACTGACTCAAAGGGATAACCATACAAGTCATTCCCCAACTGGAGGATATGAAGGATATGAACAGGCAATTTTCAGAGGAAGAAATTAAAGATACCTATAATCATATGAAAAAGTGCTCTAAATCACTATTGATTAGAGAGATGCAAATCAAAACAACTCTGAGGTACCACATCACACCTATAAGATTGTCAAACATGACAGAACAAGAAAATGATAAATACTGGAGAGGATGTGGGAGAGTTGGAACACTAATTCATTGTTGGTGGAGCTGTGAGCTCATCCAACCATTCTAGAGAAACGTTTGGAACTATGCCCAAAGGGCTACAAAAATGTGCATATCCTTTGATCCAGCAATATTGCTACTAGGACTGTATCCCCAAGAGATCGTAAAAAGGGGAAAGGGTCCCACATGTACAAAAATATTTATAGCAGCACTCTCTGTGGTTGCCAAGAACTGGAAATCAAGGGGATGCTCATCAATTGGGGAATGGCTGAATAAATTATGGTTTATGAATGTAATGGAGTACTACTGCACCATAAGAAATGATGAACAAGAAGACTTCAGGGAGGCCTGGAAGGACTTATATGATCTGATGCTGAGTGAAAGGAGCAGAACCAGGAGAATTTTGTGCACAGCAACGATCACAGTGTGCGAGAGTTGTTTTCTGGTAGACTTGGAACTTCATAATAACACAAGAACTTATTAAAAAAAAAATTCCAGTGGTGGTTTTCTAAGGCAAAATGCCTTCCACACTCAGAGAAAGAAATACGGAAGTCATTCGCAGAATGTAGCAGATCATGTTTGTGTGTGTGTGGGTTTTAGTGTATTATGTTTTGATTTGTTATATGATTTCTTCCATTTCTTTTAGTTCGACTACATAGCATGACTATAGTGAAAACATGCTCAATAGGAAAGTATATGTAGAACCTATACAGAATTGTATGCTGTCATGGGGAGGAAGGGGGGGTAGTGGAGGGAAGGTGTGGGGGGGGATAAAATCTTAATTTTAAGGAAGTGATTGTAGAGCATTAAAGAAGAGGAATAAGAGGAAGAGGAGAATGAGGAGGAAGAGGAAGAGAAAGAGGAAGAGGAAGAAGAAGAGGAGGAGGAGAAGGAAGAGGAAGAGGAGGAGGAGGAGGAAGAGGAGGAGGAGGAAGAGGAGGAAGAGGAAGAGGAAGAGGAAGAAGAGGAAGAGGAAGAGGAAGAGGAAGAGGAAGAGGAAGAAGAAGAAGAAGAAGAAGAAGAGCCTTCTGGACAACAGGGTCAATACTCTATCCGCTGCAGGACCTACCTGTCAAGCACTAGAAGTGTGTGAGGCAGGGCTGTAAGCCATGTATTTCTTCTCTTTTCCAAATTCACTACACTGGAGCTTGAAGTCCTTTTCTATGGTGCTTCATGTTCTTCCTCTCCCTCCTCCTGCCATTGAATTTGACTTCAAGCACTGACTTTTACGGTGCCTTTCCTGCTGCCTTTCTGAGGAGTGTTTTATGAGTCTCCCTCAGAAGAAGAATGACTTCTTATAGCTCTGGTTATAAGCACCTTGCTTCCTCTATCCAGGCCCAAAGCCTTGTTCTGTCTTTTTCTGCTTCAGATCTTGCATGGACAACTGAATGATATTGGAACTTTAGATTTGAATAGCAACAGACTAGCTTTTTGCCACAACTCTGTCTCTTCCCAACTGCTTTCTATCATTCTTCCAGTCTTTCTGGAGACTGAACCATGAAGCAGATCATAGCTAGGCTCTGTAAGGCTGGGGCTTTCCTTGTATTTATCTGCTATTTGCTGGCTCCAAATGACTTTGCCAAGCTACTCATTCACTAGGGAAAGATGTGTACTTTCACCTTTTGTCTGATATGGTGCCCATGTAGATTTCAGCCAATGCTTTCTTCTCTCTGAGTCCTCATTGGCTGGCAGGGAACAGAGATCCTCAGACTATTGAATTCCTAATAGGATGCTAGAAACAGATAAATATACCTAGGGATTTCCAGTCTCTCAACCAGCCCATCAGACAACAGGGCAAGAAAACAATAGTAATAGTGTGCTTTAATATATTTTAAAAAAAAGTCTTGGATAACAACTGTAGCCCTGCCTAGTCTGTAGTTAATTTTGTTTAAAAAGTCCAGACTATTTTGGCTGCCTTGCTCCATTGAATGCTGGGATCAATTATTATTTGGTAATCAGATTTGTTTCATTTTGTTTTTTTCTCTGATAGGAAACATTGTGATGGAAACAAGTTATTATGCTATCATGTTGGGGATTCTGTTTGGACAGCCCTTCCAGGGAGTCTTCGATCATCCTTGACTGATTAGGAGGTCTCTGTTGATGGGAAATCACACTTCTATTCCTTGTCTTAACCCCTTGCCTGATCATCTGGGAAGGTACAAGTGCCAGCCATTACTTTACTTTTTTAATGGTTTGATTAATTTAGTTGGCACATGGTTTTCACTAATAAATTAGGAGCTTTTTATATTTTGAGATTTAATAGAAGGGGCGGGAATGGGATGAAGAGAGCCTGCTGGTTCACACCACAGCAGGACTTCACAATGTTCTGACTATAAGCTTGGCAAAGGCAATCTTAATGGTCTCCCTAGTAACAAAGAGTTACTGATTTTAACCCTCTAATTCAAGGCCTTTGGCTTTTACATGTATTTCATCAATTGACCCTGTTTCAGAGTTTGCAGCCTTTAAACTTGTTTTCTTATTATGAACTGAACAATCATCAACATAAATGAATGTCAGTATAGAAAAAATATAAAAGATTATGTATGAAACCAAGAATTTCTGTAAAGTCTTTTTAAAAAATACATAAATTTATCAACATCACAACAAAATCATTCTGTTTGCTGTTTCCGTATTTTTTGTTTTCTTGTACTTTTAAGTTTTTTCCTTCCTTCCTTCCTTCCTTCCTTCCTTCCTTCCTTCCTTCCTTCCTTCCTTCCTTCCTTCCTTCCTTCCTTCCTTCCTTCCTTCCTTCCTTCCTTCCTTCCTTCCTTCCTTCCTTCCTTCCTTCCTTCCTTCCTTCCTTCCTTCCTTCCTTCCTTCCTTCCTTCCTTCCTTCCTTCCTTCCTTCCTTCCTTCCTTCCTTCCGTCCTTCTCAGTCAATACTCACTAACTTACCTTCAGCTCCCATGCTACATCCTTGTAACACTTGTCAACATTTCAGAGTTTGGTCTAAGAAAGACAAATGAATTAGATTGTATCCATCCATATTTCATTTTTCTCAAAATGGGAGTTAATGCATACGCATGGAGCTGCAGTGTTGGGATTGAGCCTCCTTTGGGGTTGGAGTACACAGTTTATACATCCTTTGAAAAGAAGGTGTTCTCAAGGGGTGCCAATCAACTCTGATTGCTTAACACACTGGGAGGTGGGCTCTGTTAAAGTGAGGGTCGGGGTATATGCTCTGAGACATCAATTTCCATATCATCTGTCTTGACAATAGGGAGAATCAACATTTTCCCAGACCAGTCTGAGCAACATAACGAGCAGGAATACTCCCATTAGCCCAAACGTAAAGTTTCACTTACTGTCTCATTAGATCTTAGCCTGGGTAAGTCTTTAAGAAAGAGTTCTCACACTGGTTGGTTTCTGGATAGAAAAGGAGAAAAACCTTGGTAAGAAAAACCTTTCCACACCTAAGCCTGAGGAGAACACAACAGGCCTCCTTACCTTAGATTAAGTTACTTCTGAGTAACTTACTCAGAACTTACTCCAGGATAAGGAGACTCAATGCAGTCTCATTATCAGTAATGACCTGATGAAGAAGAAACTCAACTTTGAAAGAAGGTGGGGGAACTCTGAATCTCCAACACAATGATTATTAAAAAATCATCTTTCACATACTCAGTTCTTTTAAATACAAGATTAGTTTATGACCGCAAAATGACATTAAAATTTGTTATTTTTTCCTTGAGAATTCAAATTTTTAGAAATAGTACTTACAAATGAGCAGTATCTTTCAAGTTAATCATTGTTTATTTTCTTTGCAATTAACTTGCCATGGTTTTGAACATTACTGAAAGGATGTTTGATAAGGTGGAAAGATCTTTTGCTCTGGTACTGATGGGGATGTGATTTGTGCTGGACCCCTGAAAGGAAAAGAGTATGTCTTTGAGACCTGAACCAAGCACACCCCCCCACCCAAATCTCTGATTTTTGACCTAAGGCACCTGGCCCATCCCGGTACAATCCTTTTCCTACCCTTTCATTGTGATCCTCATTGTCTGCACCTGGCCCCACCCCAGGCTCCTTGGTCAGTCCTTCCTCCTATCTAGATCCTCCCACAATCTTTAGGTATGTGATGAGGTGTATGGGTGAGGGGTGGACCCCAAAATACTGACAGTCCGGGTCACGCTGGAATGAATTTGACTCAAGCCTTCTTAAAGCCAAAGAAAACAAAGTTTATTAGAGATTCGCCTAATTGGGTTGGATTGAATCTGAGCGCCTTCATGGAGGCAAGATGGAACTTAAATACAGAAAAGAGTATAAGAGGAATCTTGGGGGGGGCTGGGTTTGGTAGTCCAGGGTGGGATGGGAGGAGGGGTTTAGGAAGGGTCTTGAGGAGAAGTCCAAGGAGGGTCAAAGGCTGGAAATAGTTGGAGGCTATCAGGAGATATCAGACAATGGAGGGTTTGGGTGGGAAGCAGGTGGGGCAATCCAGAGATCTTGATGGGGCTGTATGGGAATGAATACAGATCTTGATGGGAGTGGTCAGCAGCCTGGGCAATGGGGTTTTGATGGGATCAAGGGTGGGGAGGGTGCAACAGAGACCTGAGCAGAACAATAATGAAGAGCCCTATGGGCTTCCTGAGACTGCTGGAACAAATGGGAAGATTAGATTTGAGTAAGCAAGGAAGATTCAAGGGGAGCCCAAGGAGGCTCCCAGAGTCTGAACCCCATCCTGCTTTCAATGCCACAAGGAGGGTCACTGGTCAGGGAATACCCCTCGAAGGCACCCCTGGAGGAAGCTTCCAAGGCTGATGCCTCCAGGACAGTGCCCAATATGTGACCAAGAGGGACATTGGAGGAAGGACTGTCCCCGAGGTCAGAAGAGTGGTGGAGCCACACCCCATTACCCTGTCCACCAGTGTTCTCAGGAATCCAAATGATGGGACAACCCGGGACTTGACAGCGCCCCCACTTTCTCCATCTCTCCTGCTGAGCCTTGGGAGAACATCGAGGTCAGAGGTAAGATTACCCGATTTATGATTGACATGAGGCCAACATTCTCTGTTCTAACTAATTACTCTGGCCCTACTCACCCCTCCACTTTTTGGGTTGTGGGGAGAGAAGGGAAAACTAAGGGATGTTGAGAGACATACCCCCTCTGCTGCTTATTTGAGGATCTGTTATTTGAACACTCTTTTCTTATCATATCCTCTTGTCCCACCCCTTTGCTGGGAAGGGACCTGAGGGTGAAATTGGGAACCCAGTTTTCTCTAGTCAAGCCTCTGGTTACCAGACCTTTCCATGTTCCCTTGGGTGTGTGGGAAACCATTAAGCCAATTATCTGGGGCTAGGGAATTCCTTGGGGGGGGGGAAGCTACTCATGCCACCCTAGCTATTGTTCCCCTTAAGAATCCTAATATATTTCCCCATAGTCATCAATGTCACATTAAGCCTGGGGCCAGGGAAGGACTAGTATCTTTAATTGAAAAATTCCTTAAGTACAAAATTCTTGTTCCCTGTCAATCTCCATGCAATACTCCTATCCTTCCTGTAAAAAAGCCTAATGGAGAATACCGGATGGTCCAAGACCTCAGAGCTGTTAATGAAGCTGTTATTCCATTGCACCCCCTAGTCCCCAACCCATATACTATACTCACTCAAATCCCTGGGGACACCCAATGGTTCTCTACTCTGGATCTCAAAGATGCTTTTTTTTTTTTTTTTTTTTGTATACCTTTCCATGTAGATTCGCAGTTCATTTTTGCCTTTGAATGGACCCTTCCTGGGGAATCAAGTCCATGGCAGCTAACATGGATGGTCTTGCCCCAAGAATTTCAAGATAGCCCTCATCTATTTGGTCAGGCCTTGGAAAGGGATTTAAGAGACCTGGAACTAACAGATAGTAGCCTCATTCAATACGTAGATGATATCCTAATCTGTCGCCCTACCCATGAGGCTTCTCTGGCTGCTGCCATAGAGACCCTTAATTCCTTGAACACTGGAGGTTATAGGGTCTCTTTGAACAAAGTCCAGATAGGGTGCCAATCGATAAAGAATCTGGGCCATGAACTCATACCTATTTCTCCCTCCTTAACCTCTGAGAGGAAAAGGACAATTCTGTGTATCCCTGTCCCAGTCACTAAGAAACAGCTTCGGGCGTTTCTAGGTATGGCTGGATTTTGTAGACTCTAGATTCCTAATTTTGGCCTTATTGCTAACCCCCATGTGATTCTACTCAAGGCCCAGACTTACTCCCTCTAGAATGGGGTCTGGATCAGGCTAAAGCTTTGGAGACTCTGAAGACTAAAGTAACCACCACTCCAGCATCCGCCCTACCCAATTGGAAAAACCCTTCACTCTATGTGGATGAAAGGAAGGGACAGGTTTCAGGGATTTTAACTCAGTCTTTAGGACCCTAACCCCAGAGCAGTTGCCTATTTTTCAAAACAATTAGACTCAATGGCTGCTGGATGGCCTGTAGGCCTCCAGGCAGTGAATGCTACAGTCATTCTAATTGAGGAAGCTTCTAAACTTACATTTGGCCAGCCCTTAGAAGTTCTGATTCCCCACCAAGTTCAGACCATCTTGGAGACAAAAGGTCACCAGTGGCTGACTAGTGACAGGCTCACTAAATATCAAGCTCTGACCTAATCCTTCAAGTATGCCACACACTGAACCCAGCAACCCTCCTTCCAGATAGAAACCTTGGTTCACAATTGTGAGGAAACCTTGGACTGCGTCTACACTAGTCGATCTAATCTAAAAGACTCCTTTCTCAAACTCTGAAGCAGAGTGGTACATACATGGTTCCAGCTTTATTGAACAAGGGGTTAGGAGAGCTGGGTATGCAGTAGTCAGCCTTTACCAAACCATAGACGCCAAGCCTCTGCCCCCTGGGACCTCAGCCCAGAAGGCAGAGTTAATAGCACTCACCAGAGCCCTAGAACTAGGAGAAAATAAAAGAATAAATATCTTTACTGACTCCAAATATGCTTTCCATATTCTACATGGTCATGGAGCAATTTGGAAAGAAAGGGGATATCTAACAGCAAAAAATTCCCCTATCAAACATGCTGAGTAGATTTCAAATCTCCTGCAAGCTGTTGAAAAGCCGTCTCAGATAGCTGTTGTTTTTTGCAAAGGCCATTAAAAGGGAGAGACAGATCAGATTATGGGAACTTGCCTGGCAGAATGCTGCTTGTCAGTTAGCTATACTGGCTCCTCTTCTCTCACAGCTCCCTGATACCTTTACACTTTCCTACAGTCCCCGAGAACAGGCTCTGGCTACAGCCGGGATATTCTCTCTCCTCTTCTGGGTGGTTTTAGACACCCTCTGGCCAACTTTTTATCCCAGGGTAAACTAGTGGAAGCTTCCTTTTGGTCTCCACCAGGCCACACACTTGGGGAAGAATGCCCTTCAGTCTCTAATACAACTTATTTTTACTGGCAGTAAGCTAGGAGAAACAATCCGACAAGTCTGTCAGGCTTGTCCAACTTGTGCCCAGGTAAATCAGTCAGACCTCCCTCTCTTTTAAAACCTGTTCAGAGGCAGGGTACCTATACTGGCAGATAGACTTTACCCATATGCCCCCATTGGAGGGTTTCATAGTGCTTTGGGTTTTTGTTGATACTTTTACTAATTAGGTGGAAGCTTCTCCTGGTAAAACTGAAAAGGCTCAGGAAGTGTCAAAATTGCTATTAAAGGAGATTATACCTCGATTTGGCTTGCCTAGCTCCTTGTAGAGCAGCAGTGGCTCGGCTTTTATATCACAGATAACCCAGTGTGTGGCAAAGACTCTTAAAAAATCACTTACCACCTTCATTCAGCCTGGAACTCAAAGTCTTTGGGTAAAGTAGAAAAAATGAATCATACCCTCAAGTGAGTCCTTACTAAACTGTGCATAGAAACCCGGGAAGATTGGATTAAGAATCTCCCCATTGGACTGCTTGGGGTCTGAATCACACCCAGAGAAAGAATTAAGCTTAGCCCCTTTGAACCTCTATATGGGAGGCCTTTCCTAACCTCAGATATCCTTGTAGATTCTGAACAGCATCTAATCACACAATTTGCAACTCAGTTAGGTGCTGTCAGAAATGCCCTAACTAAATATGCCAATGAGCATCTTCCAAAACCTCGTCATTTATGGTTCCCTGACTGGGAAAAGCTGTTAATCTCAAGCTCTTCTGCTAAAACTTGAAGGTATGTAAGTCTTCCCCTCTCCCTATCCCCTTCTCGCTCTCCAAGCACCTTGGAAGCAAATTTTTGGACCTGGCTTCTGGTCCCAGTGTCAGGTAAAGTCTCTGAACTTCCTGAGTGTGAGGGAGTTAGAGACTCTGGTTGTCAGTCCAGTGGCTGTGTTTGAGGCAGTGGACCTGGGCATACCCTCCAAAAGTGGGTGCTCAATTCTCTGGATTTCGTAGGTGCAAGGGAATCAGGGAAAACTCCGTCAATTTTGTCCTCTTGTTTTTTTTTTTCTCAAGGCTTACTTCCATGTCCTCCTTTAAGGACTTCCAGCCCCATGCCAAGAAATGGGTCAAACTTCATCAGTTCCAAAGAATTTGCCTTTGGGTTGTCTTACAAAATTGGAAAAAATTAACTTCTCTAAAGAATTTAAAAAGAAAAAAATTGGTGTTCTTTTCAAAACACTTTGGCCTCAGTATCACCTGAAGGACGATGAAGTGCGGCCATTGTTTGGAACCCTACAATGTTGGAATTATATTGTCTCCAAAAGGAAAAATGGATAGAAATACTCTTACATAAGGTCCTTCATCAAACTCTCAGGACCCCATTCTCAGAAAAGATTGTAAGATGCTTGTAGCTAGAGCCACCCCACAAAAGGGAAACGGGGGTGAATTGGATGTTTTGGATGACACCCTGTTTATGGCTCCTAGGGTCTTGAACTCACCTCCTTCCTAACCTCCATTATCACCATCCAAACCCCTACCCGCTCCCCAATACCCCTGAGCCCTCTTCCAGTCCCCCAACCTCCTACTGCTCTCCTACCTCCCCTAAGCCCTCCCTCCTCCCCCTCCTTGGTGACCTCCTCCTTTCCTTGGTTTCCCTTCCATTTTCCTTTACCCCAACACCCCTCAATTCCTGCCTCATTTACCTATCCTGTATCTCTTCCCATGGTCCCTTCCCCTTGACTACCCCTGCTCATTTCCCAGCCATAGGTCTTGCTGAGGTGTCTCCCTCTGCAGCCCTTCTCGCTGGGGCAATATTCACTCAGGCCACAGGCCCTGCTCCCATGGCACTCTCTGGGGCATGACCCCCTTCTACCCCTACTCTTCCTTAGGTACCAGCGGATCTTTCCCTTTGCCAGCCAGATCCCCTGGCCCTGCAGCCCAACAGCCCAAACCAGTTGAGTCAGCATTCCCTAGCCCCTCCCTCACAAGAAGTGGGACTTACTAGCTTCCTCAAGCCCCTGTCCCCATTGGGCTGTCAGGGTTGTTTCCCTTGAGAGAAGTGCCTACCCCACCCAATGGGGCAACCAGGATGCATGTTCCATTCCCTTTTTCAGATCTCACCCAGATAAAGAGAAACTAGGAGAGATACTCAGAAGAGCCCACTAGGTTTACTGAGGGTTTTAAGGATATATCCCTACAATTTGAACTTTCTTGGAAGGATCTGAATATTCTTTTCTCTTTTGTACCATTGAGGAGAAAGGGGGAATTTGGGAGCATGCCCAAAAGTTTGGAGATCATGTGGCTAGCAATGATCCCATAAAATACCCCCAGGAGCAGCTGCTATTCCCACTAGAGACCCAGGATGGGATTATCAAAAGAGTGAGGACAGGGGAAAGAGAGACCTTATGGTAATTTGCCTGTTAGAAGGCCTAAAAACTGCCTTTCAAAAACAAGCAGATTTTCAAAACATTAGGGAAATTACTCAGGGAGAAGAGGAAAACCCTGCCCTTTTTCAAGACCTGCTAGTAGAAGTTATTAAAAAGCATACAAATTTGGATCCTGACTCCATAGAAGGGCCAGCAATCCTTAGCATGTATTTTTATTAATCAGTCTGCCCCAGATATTAGGAGGAAACTGCAGAAATTGGCAATGGGACCCCAAACACCTCAGGCCCAGTTACTGGAGACAGCCTTCGGAGTCTTTAATAACAGAGGCCTCCTTGCAGCGAGGAAAGAGAACAAAGGAGAAGGGCCAGGGCCTGGGAGCACACTCAATTCTTGGCTACTGCCTTGGCTAGGAAAAGACCCAGGGAACACCCCTCCAAGGTGCCCCCTTGGAGGAAGCCTGGCTACTTGGGCAGTGGGGAAACCTGCCTTCATTGCCACAAGGAAGGTCACTGGTCCAAGGGGTGCCTCTCCAGGGCACCCCCCCAGAGGGTGCCCCAGGAACCGATGCCTGTGGAACTGTGCCCATGTGACCAGGAGGGACATTGGAGGAAAGATTGCCCCTCAGGTTGGAAAAGTGGTGGAGTCACCCTCTAGTACCCTGTCCTCCAGTCTTCTCAAGACTTGGAATGATGGGAAAGCCTGGGTGCTGGCAATGCTCCCCCTTTCTCCACCTCTCTCGCCAAGCCCTGGGCAAAAATGAAGGCTGAAGGTAAGGTTACCCACTTTAACATGGCTAAGGTCTCTGCTTTAACCAGTTTCTCTGGCCCTCCCCTCCCCTTGACCCCTCAGGTCATAGGCATTGAAGGGGAAATTAAGGAATGTCTCTAGACAAACCCCCTCCCCAACCTACTTGAGGATCTGTTGTTTAAACACTCCTTCCTTATGCCCCCCTCTAGCCTTGCACCCTTTCTGGAAAGGGACCTGGCAGTGAAATTGGGGAGCCAATTTTCTCTAATTAATCCTCCCATCTTCTTTTCCCCTCTGTTCACTAAATCTCCCCATGTTTGCTTGAGAGTGTGGGAGACAGTCGAGCCAATTGTTTGGGATCTGGGAATTCCAGGGCGAGCTACTTCTGCCACACACCCCAGCTGTTGTTAGCCTCCCAGACCCTAAAGTGCTCCCCCATCTCAGCCAGTATCTGATTAAGCCTGAGACCTGGAAAGGACTACAACCTTTAATTGAAAAATTCCTTAAGTATAGAATTCTTGTCCCTTGTTCATCTCCATGGAACACTGCAATCTTTCCTGCAAAAAAGCCTAATGGAGAATACTCACAATTTATTTTTGCTTTTTAATGTACTTTTTTTGGGCAATCAAGTCCATATCTGCTAACATGGACAATCTTGCCCCAATGGTTTTGAGATAACCCTCATTTATTTGGCCAGGCTTTGGGAAGGGGTTTAAGGCCCCTGAAACTTGCAGGTAGTAACTTAATTCAGTATGTGCATGATATTCTTATTTGTAGCCCCACCCATGCAGGTTCTTTGGCTGCTGCCACAGAAGCCCTTAATTTCTTGGGTACTGGAGGCTATAGGGTCTCTGAACAAAGTCCAGATAGCATGCCAGTCCATAAAGTATCTGGGCCCTGAACTCACACCCACCTCTCTCTCCTTAACCTCTGAGAGAAAAAGGACAATCCTGTCTATCCCTGTTCCAGTCACTGAGAAACAAGTTTGAGTGTTTTTAGGCATGTAGACTCTGGGTTCCTAATTTTGGTTTTATTGCTAACCC